>BLBF01000042.1:16375557-16394519 GCA_015471245.1 Laticauda colubrina | reverse complement strand
GCAGCAGCAGCAGCAGGAGAAGCGGCAGCAGCAGCAGCAGGAGAAGCACCAGCAGCACCAGCAGCACCACCACCAGCAGCAGCAGCAGCAGGAGAAGCACCAGCAGCACCACCAGCAGCAGCAGCAGCAGCAGCAGCAGCACCATCAGGAGAAGCTCCAGCAGGAGAAGCACCAGCAGCAGCAACACCAGGAGCACCATCACCAGCAGAAGCAGCAGAAGCACCAGCAGCTTCAGAGTCAACGCCAGGAGGTGGGATTGTGGTTCTGTCCTTCTTGCCAGGGCTGGCAGGAGTAGGCACAGGCTTTCTCTTCTTCCCTTACTCTCGAACCATGGTGTTCTTTCAAGATGTCTCTGGCAGCAGGTCTTTCCTCTGAATGGTGACTGCTTGTGAGCTGCAACCTTTTATATCCACGGAGCTGATGCAATTCATCCTCCCCACATGCGCAGTGAATGCTTTGCATCTGCTACGCATCTGCTACACATCCGCTATACATCCTACAGGCGTCCGTGATGCATCCGCATCATCCGCTATGCATCCGCTCCTTCCGCTATGCATCCACTTCGCTATTCTCCCCCGGAAGCCCTTTGGATGTGTCATCCGCTTCCATCCACTTCCACCCTCTAGGCTTCTTACGAACATCTGCTTACCATCCTCGCTACGTACTACTCCTCTCCGTTCCTTTCCGTTGTTGTCCGTTCTGTTTATGCAAATTTGGTGCACTTTTGAGAGCGGATAACAACAGATGGAGCCACCCCCGAAATTTTGCTCGTCCACTGTGTCCTTTTTGCATACGTTTTGCATCCGTCGGCCAGTGTGACCTAGCCTTAAGCTGATGTTAATGTGAGAAAGGTTTCTTTGAGCTCTTTCTTTGACTGTTACACCTAGAGGCTAAAGGTTTAACAACATTTATGAACAAAAATATTATTATCCCAGGTGATAAAGGAATTAAACAAAGGCTTTCCCCACCTAGAAATTGTAAAGAAAAGAAATCTTTTGCAATGGGTGGGTTCAACAAAGGATTTGTTTTTTTTTACATGAACATTGTTCCAATGGAGGTTTGGAGAACATACATTTAGAATAGAGTGGGGTAGAATAATAACTTTATTGTCACTTTAAATGTACACTAATCAGCATATGATAAAAGGAGATTTTTTTTGCATGCAACTCCCAAAGGGAGTAATTCAAGATGCTGGTTATCACCTTTAAAGCCCTGAATGGCCAAATACAGATAATCTATAAGACCATTTTACAGATAAGAATATATGTCCACTCCATTGGGTGGTGGTTGTGCTCCAGGTCCTTTTTTCTTAAAGGTTGTCATCTTATGGTACCTGAGATCTGGCAGGTACCCATCTTTCTAGCCTTCTGGAGAGTTTTAAAAAGTTGGCTCATCCCCTCTCCCCCTCCCAACTTTAGGGCTGGATCAGTCTGAAGCTTGGTGATTGTGATTTTTTAAAATGTATTAGAATGTTGTTTAGGCCACAAAGGCTTTTTTGTGTGTGGGTGGGAACATTGGTGTTTATTGCCTTTTATGTTCTTATCATTGCTGCTATGTGCTGCCCAGAGTTATAACACAGAAGATGGGAGTCTTTTAAACCAACTAATAAACCTGCAAACATCCTCCAGTATGGTTTATTGTTCTTGTTGTTTTAGTTTGGGCTGCCTATTTATGTGTGTTTAATTGTTTTAATTGTTTTCTAGATTTTGTAAGCCTCCCCAGAGTTTAATGGAACAGACAGCTATAGTAAATTTAATAAATGTATGACATTAAGTTAGTACTATTTGCTTGAGGCTCTTTGCAAGAGTCCTTCCATCAGCAAATGCTTCTCCCACCTGCCAACTATTTCAGCAACACCCTAAGGAGGAAGAAGAAGGAGGAGAAGGAGATATATGCTGTTTCCTCATGTTGTCCATTATTATATATATTTTCCCAGTCGAGGCGTTTGCATCTCCCTTTATAAAATTAACTACCTCTTTTTTATGTGCAGTTTTCAAGCACATCTGGACTTTTGGATGGACAAAAAGTTTCTGTATGTAAACTTTTGTCTCGTAAAAGATGAACAGTGGTTGATTCCATTCTATGCTATATGATGAGTTCTTTGTATCAGATCTTGAAAATCAGTTCCTTAAAAATCAGTGCTGGATGGCTTTCTTTTACTTTATAATACTATTTCCTGCTGATCTCAGGTAGGGTCACCTCTGAGTAATCACAAAGAGTTTTTTTTTTTTTTTCACTCAGGACTATGCTGTTCTAAATTTTTCCAAAAAGAATGTAGCTGCCATAAATGGTTAAAGTGCACACAGCCACACACCACTTAAATAAAGTTCATCTTCTTTTTTTTGTGTTAAATTTAGTGTCAGAACTGAGTACCAGTATAACCATATAACCAGGTCCTGTTTTTAAAAGATGTTCTTATTTTCACCCACACTTCCAAATTTTTGTTTTTTTTTAAATAAAAAGGTCATTAAACAAGATTTTTTTTAAAAAAAACCCCACAGAAACATAGAAAAAATAAAAAATAACAACAAAAGGTTGAAAGAAAAAGTGAAGAATAACAAAAGAGCAAAAGAAAGACAGATATTCATAAAAAATGACTTCTGATCTTTTCTGAGGAAGCTACAGCCACAGCAGTTACCAACTCCAGCCTCCCATATTATGTTATCAGAGTTCTCTTCCCATAAACAAATCTTTGTCATCAATAAATCCCAAAACCAATAGTATCATTTTATATTTTCTCAAGTCCACCATGTGAGATAAAATGTCCCTTCATGTTTTTCATGTTTTCAACAGTTATTAGAAGTACTTTTATACATCTATAGAAATTTCTTTGAAATTTCTATAAATTTCTTTATACGCTGATGCTACATCATTTTTGTAAATGTAAAGTTTTCCTTCACGTTGTAGGACAATAGGAATTTCAGACCTTTAGCTGCATTCTTTCCCATTGATCCATTTCAATATTGTAACCAAAATTCTTGGCTAATTTTGCCATACATTTTAATAATGTGCTCTTCCTTGATTTCAAATCTTGACAAAAGTTTATGCATTTACATGTTCATCATTTGTACATAATTCATGTTCAAATTCTGCTTTATCACATTCTATTCCTGGTACTTTTAAAAACCGTTATTAAATCTCTCCTTTAAATATGAGAAATTTTCTCAATTTAGAGAATTAAGAAAATTAATTCTTAATTTTAATTTAAGAAATTAAGGATGGTTAGATAGTGGAAAATTTGTCCTTGGTGGAACTACAAAGTGCTTAGCAAAAATATGTCTTGAATGTACATGTGGATTCTCTAGTTCAGTGTTTCCTAACTTCAGCAACTTTCAAATATGTGGAATTCATGTCCTGGGATTTTCATGCTAGCTGTAGAATTCTAGTATTTGAAGTTATATACCTAGAATGACCAAGATTGGGAAACTAGCTGGTCCAGACTTCTCAAGAGAAGGCAGCTCTTGAGTGCAAAGAATGCATAAATCCAGATATCCACATGGAGACAGCACAGATGGACAGAAAACATTTGCTCTCTGTTGCCACCTGATGTTTGCCTAATTTCTGCAACCAGCAAGGCTCACTTCATCTTTCCTTTTGGATGACCTGGAAAATCTGGGTGAAACGACTCGCAAGTATAGGAATTATAGCAACTGTTACCATCTTACCTACAGCAGCTTAAGTCGCCTTTTCCAATGTATTGTCCTGCTCCTTCTGCCTTGTGCTTTCTTCTGAAGTTTGGTCCCCTGCAGTGTGCAGAGTCACAAAACACAGTGTGCAGAGTCACAATTCCCACTTGTTGAGAAAAAAGCAAGACAAATATGGTTGACTTGTTTACATATTCCTGGAAGAGGCGACTGATGATAATCACTTTAATTAATTAGATAATGCTGCAGGCATCATTGAGTGACTGCCAAATAATGAGCAACAGGCTGCTTGTTACACACAACATGACCAAGGTGAGAAGACAGCATGGAGCTCTTGGGAGAGGAATGGGCTAAGTCATCTCTTGTGTTACAAAGACATAGGGTACCCAAATTTAACAAGCCAAATTTTGTTTCAGAATATTTAGCACCAGGCTGCTCAGTTTCAGGAAACTGTGGGCTTCCATAAACTCTCTTGAATGAGTGGTAATGCTAGAATTAACCTTGACTCGTGCTCTTCTGATCACAAGAAACTGAGAACACATTCTTGTTGCCTAAAAATGCAAGCTTTAAGGCAAGTGACTTCAAGAAACCTAGTTTTCAATTTTGGGTGGTTTTTTTTTTTTTTTTGGCACATTCCTTGGTTGGATAGCTCCAAAGCTACAGGGTGCCCTCAACGTTTTAGTTTGATATATAATTACAGGCTTTGTTCAAAAGAGATCAAAGGGTTTAATTTGAAATTGTACTCTGATTAGCTGACCCATCTGAAATTTGTGCATTAAGACTCCTAAGAACAACAACAAAACCCCACCATAATATGGGAGAGACCTAAGGTATTTAACTTTGTGCTTCATTATTGTAAATAGTGCTTTCCAAGTGCAGTAGGAAGACTACCCATCTTTCATGAAACCATGGCTAATTTATGGCCCTCCTACAGATGCCTGTTTTGCTGCTCAATTCAGTGTAACTCTTGAATGAGAGGAGGATGTTCAAAGGTTGAAGAATAATTTTTACCCAGGGAGAGGATGATAACTAGCAATTAGCATCCCACTTGCTATTGAGGGGATTCATTTAGTTTTCAACCTACCTTCTTATGGTCAAGGCATCCTGAGCAAAAGTGCTGTCTTGCAGATAAGGAGAAATTATAGAACTGGCATAAGAACATGGGTCAAATTCCAGATTAAGAAGCTTTACAGGTGGGATCTGAAGAATGGTGAAAATAATGGCTTGGAAAATGGAAGGAAATCTCACAAGGGCTAGATTGCTGCTGCTGGTCTTCAGTAGCTTTCAACTACAGGTAGTCTTTGACTAATGACCTTTCATTTAACAAATATTCAAAGTTATGATGGTGCTGAAAAAAGTAACATATAACTTATAATTTATAACCAGTCCTCACCAGTGGTGGGATTCAAACTTTTTTTACTACCGGTTCTGTGGGCGTGGCAGGGGAAGGATACTGTAAAATCTCCAGTCAGAGGTGGGATTTGCTGGTTCTCCAAACTACTCAAAATTTCTGCTATCGGTTTTCCAGAACTGGTCAGAACCTGCTGAATACCACCTTTGGTCCTCACATTTGCAACTGTTGCAGCATCTCTGTGGTTACGTGATTAAAATTTGGGCATTTGGCAACTGGCATATATTTATGATGCATTTTGGGGTCACATGATTGCCAGTTATGACCTTCCCAGGTGCTACCAACAAGAAAAGGCGGTGGTGGCTTTTAGGGAGCATTCGAGACCTCCGGTAGTTTTCAGCAGCTTCTGGCCAGCCACCACAGCCATAAAGGCTTCTTGCAGTCACACCAAACAAGAATGCTTGCCTTCTCTTCTGCCACCAGCCACCGTGGGAAGAAGGTAAGCCTGAAGGAAGAAGCAGTTGTGGAGGAGAAAGTGGGGCTAGGGCCGGGGACTCTGAAGGAGGGAAAACAGGGAGATGTATACAACTTGTAAAGGGAGAATGGGTGGCATTCAGGAGAAGGCCTTTGACAGATTAGGCCAAGCCTAGGCAGAAAATAGGTAGAAAGAAAGGCTGCAATAGCTGTAAGTTCAATTTTTTTTCCTACTGAGTTTTGTGGCCTTGGCTTAGTGGGGTGGGGGGGGGGTCCTGTGACTGAATGGCCGTGGCATGAGTGATGACAAGATGGTCATGCCCACTCAGTCACATGACCCCCACCAGGCCACACCCATGAAGCCACACCCACAGAACCAGTAGTGAAAAAATTTGAATCCCACCCCTGGGACCGCAGTAGTTCATTAAATGATTACAGAAAAAAAGGTTGTAAAATCTGGTGCGACTTGCTTCTCAAATGCTTCATTTAGTGACAGAAGTTCAGGTCCCAATTGTGGTAACAAGTTGAGGACTATCTGTATTTGTGATCTGGTACATAGCTTTCAGTTCTGTCACTAACTGATGTTTAGAGCAGTTGTGAGCTGCTGTTTGGGATATCAGTGAGAGTTAACAGCATATCTTCTGTCAGCATTTCTCTAGCAGGCTCTTTTCCAAAAACTCTTGTCCAAGATATTTATGCTTTAAATTCAATTTAAATTTTTTTCCAGTGAGGAGTCTGCTTTTACTTCACCTAGTATGGAATGATTTGTTCTAGTTCCTCTCAATAATCCAAGATATCTTGAATAGTCAGTTTTTGTGCTGATTATCTTTTGTTCAATGTGGTGTTCTGTAAATCACAAAGTTCAGAGATGTATAATTTTATGGAACCAACAGCACTACATCAATGGGTAGATTTGGGAATGAGGGTAGATCTATCAGGCATCTATCTGCCTCTTATAAGGGTACAATTCTAGGAGCAGTTTGGCCCTTGGAAAACAGTGTGACCAACTGGTATGGACCAATTGTGCACAGAACTACCAAATCTGGTTTGCAAAATTCCATTATGACAACTACAGCAGAGGGCAGGGTGAGAATTTGCCATTGTTCTTTTGCTGCCATCTAGCAATTATTCTGGGTGTAGACCATATGCCAGTAACACTAGACTTTCAAATCTTAC
Organism: Laticauda colubrina; assembly: GCA_015471245.1. Lineage (NCBI taxonomy): Eukaryota > Metazoa > Chordata > Lepidosauria > Squamata > Elapidae > Laticauda > Laticauda colubrina. The sequence continues at coordinate 16,387,874 of BLBF01000042.1, read as the reverse complement.
AAAAGTAGAAATCAAAGAAAAGGATTGGGAAAGTTTTCCAATTTGTTGTTGATAGATAAAATTTCACAGAGCAGTTCCAGCTTGTATGTGTTAAGGATGATTGAAATACAACAGATAGTATCAGGCATTTAAAAAAGATGTATTTTATTTCCCGACCTTTTTCCACGTTAGAAACATACAGTATACCAAGTAAGAACTAGTTGATTAATCTTAGAAATTTCTTTCTCCACCATGCTATCTTTTATATCTATTAGACTTCAGAACCTATAAATTGTTGGCCATGCTGGCTGAAGAATTATAGAAGTTAAAATCCATCACTCTGAAGAGCCCTTGGTTGGGCAAGGGTTGCCAAATCTTTGAGGTTAAAGCCCCGGTCCCACTGCACTTATGGATGTAAAGAGGATGTAAAATGTTAAAAAAAGCTTGCCATCCGTTGGAAAACGCTATGCATCAGTTGTGTACTCACTGCATATGTGTTTCATACGCTCTATCCCTCGAGCATCCGTCCACTGAGATTTCATCCATGCAAGAAGTTTTGAGCTGCACAAAACTTTGTGAGCGGATGAACTTTCCGCCGTGTACGATGTACATCTGCGACATATACGGGCAACAAACGTTCTATGTCCGTTATCATCTGTTAAACGTCCACTGTATCCTCTCTGCATCCTCTGGCCATCCCCTCAACTCACATCCGCTGCAGCTGAAAACGGAAAGAGGGAGGAAACAAAAGGTACATGGAATGTCTACACAGCGTTAGTAGCATGGAAATAGAAAGGATGTAAGCGTATGCATCTCGAATATAAAGGATTAAAAACAGACAAAACGTTTGTATCTGGGATGTATCTCATATATTTAGGATGTCTGCAGTATGTCTAGAGTATGTAGAAGGACACCTAGAGGACAACTGATAATTTCAATAAAAAGGGGGAGAAAATCATCTGGATCGCTGGGATGGTGGACCATACAGTCCCACTATGCTTGCACTGGAGGTTTATCTATCCCACAACTATCCTTATCTATCCCACAAGCATGCAAAGTCTTAACCATTTTTTCAAAGTTTTCACCAACACTTTATTAAGTAAAAAAAATGAACCAAGTGTCTTAAGCAAAGATAACCTTTATTAACTTTCTTAGGTGAACTTTATGACTTTATTAAAAAAGCAAAATGAACCAAGTAAAGTGTCTTAAGCAAAGATAAACTTAACAAGTAAACAACTCAGTCTCTGACACTATTCTCAGTCACTCTGAGTCATGTCCCTGGTCTCAGCTGTTAAGTGGGCAGAGACTATGGAGGTGGCTGTGGCTTGAGTGCTCGTCTGAGGTGCCATTGGAGTGCTTGGCCCCGAGGGTACAACAGGGGATGGTGTGTTCAGGAAGCTGTCTGAGAGCTGACTCAGTCCCATGAGGTTGAGAGGCCTTTCATCAAGGACTTGAGATGTCAGGCCCAATACTGATGACAGATTGTCCGTTGACGGGCTTGGCTGTGGGGTGGAGGAAGGAGGAGTGTAGTGGGGCTGTCTGGTCTGCAGCTGGGTGAGGAGTGATGTTTGTGGCGTGCGATGAACCTGGGCCTGGACTGGGAATGTCTGTTTTTGCTGTGGGAATTCCTGGTAGTCATAGCCTTGGTAGGTGAGGGGCTGTTGAAAGCCGTGGAAGGGCTGTGACATCGCCTGGGGTGGAGGAGCAGACCTGGACTGGGTAGGAGCAGCTTCAGCTGGGCCTTGAGGGTTGTGCAGAAGTGCTGTGATTTTCTCCTTCATCACCTGGTACTGGGCCTTGGGCAGGTCCTTGAGGGTCTGGCTCACGTAGGTGATGAAGGGCTTGTGGTTCGAGGATGCTCTGTCCATGTGGACCAGCTATGAGAGAAGTTCTGTGCTGATCTTCATTGTGTCCCTGATCTCCAACAACACACTGTGGTCCTGGCCCTCCAGTCTGCCTCTCTGCCTGCATCCTCTGGATCTGGGGGTGGGGGTGGGGGTGGGTTGGCCTGTGGTGGCTTCTCCTTCTTCCTCCATTTGTGACAGCAGGGCGTCATCCTCCATGGGATCCTCCAAGTCTGCTGGCATGGGGAGTGCAGCTGTCGGGAGGGTCTCTGCCGTGGGGCCCTCTGAAGACACCTGCCTGGACAGGGTAGCTGGCTCCTGGCTGGAAGAGGACTGTCTGTCTGTGGGCTGTCTGAGGGAGAGGGGTGTCAAAGGGGCTGCTCCTTGGTGGCAGATCTCACCCTCCAGGAAACTGCACTTGGCCATGACGTACCTCTCCCGGTCAGTGAGCTTGACAGCGGCCTGCCCGGATTTTTTGAGATGTAGCTTGCCATACGAGGTGTGCATGTGCTTTCATCATCCCAGGAGTAGTTCTGCAGTGTACCCCAGGCTCTCTGCCTTGTCTCTCCAAGCTGTCTGCTTCTTCTTGGTGTTGCGATACAGTCTGTGGCCCTTTCTCCACAGGTACTCGTTCTCCCTCAGCCATTCCAGCACCTCCTCCTCATGGTCCTCAGAAATGGAGTACTGTTTCCTCCCTCCCTTCTCCTTCCCTTGCCTCTTCCTAACCTCTGGCAGGGCCTTCAGGGGCTTGAGCAGCAGGGCCTTCAGCAGCAGGGCTTTGAGGGCCTTGTGGCTGGTCCACCACAGCAGCAGCAGCAGCAGCAGCAGCAGCAGCAGCAGCAGGAGGTTCAGAGTCAGTGCCAGGGGGTGGGATGCTGGTTCTGTCCTTCTTGCCAGGGCTGGAACGAGTAGGCACCGGCTTCTTCTTCTTGCCTGACTGACGAACCATGGTGTTCCTGCTAGATGTATGTGGCAGCACGTCTTTCCCCTGTATGCTGACTGCATGCATGCTGCATCCTTTTATAACCACGGAGCTGACGCAATTCATACTCCCCGCATGCGCAGTAAATGCTTTGTATCCAATATACATCTGCGCGGCATCCCCTTTGTTTCCTATAGACGTCTGTGATACATCCGCTTCATTCGCTATGCATCCGCCCCTTCCGCTATGGGTCCGCTTTGCAATTCTCCCCCGGAAGCCCTTCGGATGTGTCATCTGCTTCCATCCGCTGTCATCTGCTAGGCTTCCTATGAACATCCGTTGAACATCCCCACTACATACTACCCCCGTCCGTTCTTTACCATTCTGCTTATGCAAATTTTTGCCACTTTCTGGGGAGGATGACAACGGATGGAGCCACCCCTGAAATTTTGCTCGTCCACTGTGTCCTTTATGCATACATTTTGCATCCGTCGGCCAGTAGGATCTAGCCTTGAGGATAATGTTCATAAATTCTTACTTATAAAGCCTTTACTACCCAGCCCTACTCTTCATCCTGTGATAGTAACACAATATTTTGGGATTTGAGCTCCCAAGTTGGCTTTGAGTGGTAAGTTAAGAGTTGCTGTCCAAAAAAATAATGTGATGGCCAGAAGAAGAACTATATTTAATTTAAATTTAATTCAGTAACTATAATTATTTCCCATGAATTTAATAACTTTTGCTTCTGGAATATTAAAAGTCACAGTTTAGCTACAGCTTCTAGCAAGAGACTACCACTGAGATTTGTGTGTGTGTGTGTGTGTGATAAACCTCCTAAGGTCTCTCTATCTGTACTCCATTATTTAATTCATCCTTGTTTCTGAGTCTTCCTACCCCCAATAATTAGTTCACCCTGTTCTTTTGCAACTTTTGAGATAGCATCTACTACATGGGGTTTTAGTATACAAAGCAGGCCTCCAGGAGCAATGGGGGAATTTGTTACAGATGTCATCCATTTTGTTTCAGAATGATCATTTCAAACTCAGCTTCTGGATAAAGGATCCCATCTAGTTTCTTAAATGAAGTTGGCAGTTTAGCCTCCTGTCTGAAGCTTATTGGAACTCTCAAGTTCTTTGCAACTGCCAACATTTTCTGAGTTGTTAATTAGCCTTCCATTACCAGCAGTTTGAAAAGCTGCCAAGCCAGCCAAATGACTTCTTTGCTAAGCTTCTTACAGTGTGGAGGCTAAGGCAGCACCAGGCATTTCCCCAGTGGTAGTAGAAGTACTTTTACTGAGCAGTTTGAAACATTCACATGCTGCCTTGTAAATTGGCATATTCACCTAAAGCTCTGATACATACATTAGTGGCCCAAGTACTTTTTTTTAAAACAGAACTATATTTGTTCACAAGATGCAGGATCTCTCCATATGTAAAGAATAATATATAACAGAAGGCTGCTGTGCTTAAACCACGGTGAGTGGAAGATCATGGATAGTTTCCAAAACTTGGTATATAGCCCCTTGAACTGTAATTTTTAATATGGCAATAAGGGAAAGTTGCCAGCTTTATAGAAAACAATCATATTCAATATTTAGTTCCATACAAGTGGCAGGTGAGCATATATGCATGTACCTTCCACTTACACAAATAGAGCTTCATGCATGAATGTGCATGCCTGCCCCACCCACAAGTGGAGCTGCACACGCTTGCCTACTCATTGCTTGTGCAATCTGGTTCTGAATGGGTCACATCTCAGGGGTTGGGAGCCCCTAGTGTAAAGTATAGTGTAAGACAGGGTTCTCTAATTCAAGGCCCAGGGACTGGATCTGGCCCATTGGGCCTCCCTGGAAACAACAAAGGATCAGCCCATGGTGCCTCTGCCAGTGAAAATGCAGCTTGGGAGGACCATGTGCAGCCCTCCCAGGCTCTGTTTTTGGCTGCGACAGCCTCCTGCAGCCCTCTGCCAGCAAAAATGGAACTCCATTTTCACTGGAAGAAGGCTGCAGGAATCTGGTGTGGCTGAAAACAGGGCCCGTGGGGGCATGCACGGCGCATTCGAACTCTGTTTTCACTGGCAGAGGGTTGCAGGAGGGCATCACAGCCAAAATGGAGCTGAGGAGCCTGTTTTCACTGGCAGCATGAGCTCTGAGATACAGCTGCCAAGTATGAAAAGGGGGGTGGAGGAGTCGGAAAGTTCAAGGTTATTCCGTATGTAGCATTACGAAATTTCAGTTGCAGTTAATTGGTTCTCATGATTAATGAAGTGTAGAAGTGGGAGGGGAGAAGGTGAATTTTGTGTAACGTGTGAAAATGACTTTCACTTTTGGAAATGCCTTAAAAGTACCAGATAAATCTGATAAAGTACTAATAAATCAGTTGGACATTATATTGTCTCGGAGTGACTGATTACAATGGATAATTTCTGGATGCCTTACAGGCAGAGCACTTGGACCACCATAGGCATCACCGACACAAGTGATATCAGGCTGACCTCCCCTGATACCTCCATGGACATGCCCACCCTGGCCCCTGAGGTCACACACAACCCTGATGTGGCCCTCAGTGAAATCAAGTTGGATGCTCCTGGTGGAAGAGATTATCCAGTTGAGCTTGAGGATCGGTCAAATGCACCATCAGTTTGGAGTTGCTATGCCCTGTAAGAGACTTAATTCCAGTTCCTCTTGAAGTCTGTTGATTCTTACCTGGAGCCAATTTTCTTGGACTTTTAGTAAGTCAGATTCTTGGGTATAGATTGCATGGAATAAACTTGTGAACTCTATCCTGGGCTCCTGATTTCCAGTGCCTGACAAACAGATCTTGTTGCCGCTCAAACCAATTCAAACCAGTCATCTCTGTTGATACCTGTGGGTTTACATTATCCTTATTCTGTAATAAATGGATCTGATTTGAAAAATTCGGAACTGAGAGAAAAAAAAGCACTGAAAGGGGATTTGTTGTGAAATGATTGAATCTGAACTGGAACTGTTGTTTTAGTAAAAGATGCAGGAACAATGAAGTAAAAAATTGCAAAAATCTTTTACCATATGGCTTGCTCTGACATCCTCATGAACCTATTCATCAGAAACATGGAGACTCATTTCCTTCGAGAAGCAAATATTCTGGCAAATTATACTGTATTTGGCAGAGATATAATAACAAAAACATTTATTTTTATGTCCTTTGTAAAAAGACAATCAAAAGTCTCAGTTCCTGGCATGTTTTCTTTCTCTGACAATGACAGGCTTTAGAGCTGCCAACAGAACCATTTTGCCGACAAACTGCACACAGTTCTGTTAACAAAAAATGAAAGCAATTTGATGATGAAAGGTGATAGCCATTGGAAGCAGAGCCCTGCAGATTTCTAAAATGAGTTCCCAAGTGGAATTGGGAAGTCTCAAACAGGTTCAGATAAATTGGGAGACATGTTTTATCACCAAACTGAGGTCCAAACAGAATTGCGATCAGAGTTTATTCTGCTTTCAATTAGGGAGACCTGGAGCCCAAAGATTAATTTCCTTGAGGGAGATGGATGGTCTAGAAATACAAAATATAAATGCAATAAAAATAAAATAAATTGATTTCTTAGTAACAGCCCCTTTCTCTAAAAGAATCTGTTCTAGGTTAAGCCCATGTCACAGTGAACCAACGGATGCAAAGAGGATGTAAAATGGACAAAAAACCTTGCCGTCCATTCGAAAACGCAATGTACTCACTGCCTCCATTTGGCTTCCTCTCTATCCGTCCAGCATCCGTTTATGGATGTTTCATCCGCTCCAAAAGTTTTGGGCTGCCCAAAACTTTTGTGCGGAAAATGTATCCAGTTCGTCCATTCCGCATCCGCTACGCATCCGTTACGCATCCGTTACGCATCCGCTATATCCGCTAGGTATCCGTGACGCATCCGTGCAACTCCATCCTCCCGGACGCAGGGAGGAAGCGGAACGGACACAGAACGGATGCAGAACGGATGCCTAGTGGATGCAGAATGGAAACAAAGCGTTTAAAACAGAAAAAACGTTCCCAGAGGGGACCTATCTCGGATATTAAGGATGTCTAGAGGATGCCTACAGGATGCCTAGAGGATGCCTAGTGGAATACCTATATTGCCTATAAAAAGGGGGAGGAACTCATCTGCATCTCACTTTCACACCAGCAGCCCAGCAGTGCAGACCTCTGCAGCCTTCGTCTAACTCTTCCTCTTCCACAGCATCCAGTCATGTCCACCGTGGATTGTAACAAAGTCCTTTCGGCAGCCACCATCGTTCTGCAGCAGTGCAAAGCCATCTGCAGGTTCTGTGAAGTCTACTGCGAGAAGAAAAGGAGCCACCCCAAAAGAGTCTGGATCCGAAGATGGTTCACCAGAAGAGCAGAGGACGGACTGTACAACAAGCTGATGGTGGAGCTCAGGAACGAAGACCCTCGGGCGTTCCAGAACTTCATGAGGATGCCTCCAGCCATGTTTGACGAAGTTGTGCAGCGGCTGACACCCAGGTTGACCAAGGCAAACACCAGCTTCCGGGCCAGCCTGGAACCTGGGCTCAAGGTGGCACTCACTCTGCGCCACCTGGCCTCAGGGACCACCTACAGCAGCATGCAGTACGGCTGGAGGGTGCCACACAACACCATCAGCATTGTGGTCAGAGAAGTGGTGCAGGCCATCATCGAAGAATACGTGGAGGAGCTTCTCCAGTGCCCCTCCACTGAAGAAGGATGGAAGAAAGTTGCAGAGCAGTGGTATCAGAGGTGGAACTTCCCACACACCGTTGGAGCCATAGATGGGAAGCACGTGGCCTGCAAGGCTCCAGCCAAGTTGGGGTCCACTTATTTCAACTCCAAGGGCTTCTTCAGCATCATCCTCTTCACCATGGTCGATGCTGACTACAAGTTCATGTACATCGATGCTTCAGGCAACGGCTCATCTTCAGATGCCCAGGTATACAACCTCAAGGAGGGGCTGGAACGCAACCTCATCGTGGGCTTCCCAGATCCAGAACCCCTGCCCAATGACAAGAAAGATGTACCCTACTTCATCATGGGGGATGACACCTTCTCCCCCACAACCTACCTCATGAAGCCCTACACCTCCAAATACCTCACCCATGAAGAGAGGATCTTCAACTACAGGCTGTCCAGGGCAAGGCGGGTGGTGGAGAACGCCTTTGGCACCCTGTACAACAGGTTCCAGGTACTTCTCACCAACATGCAGCATTGCCCAGAGACCGTGAGGAACATCGTGGAAGCTTGCTGCATCCTGCACAATCTCATGCGCACCCACTACCCAGTCTTGCAGAACAGGCTCGTGGACCTCCAGCAAGGCAATGGGAACATGGAGCCTGGGGAATGGAGGCAAGGGCGAAACGTGATTGACATTGAGGATGTGCAAGGCCCCAACAGAGCCTCACATGAAGCGAAGAAGCAGCGCAACCTCCTGAAACACTGGTGCAACTCTCCAGCTGGAGCAGTGGAGTGGCAAGACAGAATGGCAAATGCTTAATGGATGCTTCCTTCAGCCTGTCTCATCACACTGATGAGGTTGGCCCATGTATGTTTGGTTGGTCTACAATGAACAGGGCGTTTAATAAAGAGTTGTGTTTATGTCGACGTGTGTGGATAATTATTACATAGTTATTGATAATAAAGGGTCATAGGTGTGGCACCTGGGAGGGTGGACCATATAGTCCCACTATGCTTGCACTGGAGGTTTATCTATCCCACAACTATTACCCATCCCAAAGGTATCCCTGCCCATCCCACAGGTATCCCTGCCCATCCCAAAGGTATCCTTGCCCATCCCACAGGTATCCCTGCCCATCCCACAGCTATCTTAAGCCATCCCACAAGCATGCAAAGGCTTAAACCACTTCTAAAAGTTTCCACCAAGACTTTATTAAAAAGAAAATGAAGCAAATGTGTGAATCATAAATAGACTTTATTAACAACAAGGTATAAAACAAAAATGAGTCTCTGGCACTTCTCTTGGTCGCTCAGTCTCAGGGGTGGAGGGTCCAGGTGCTGTGGAGGTGGCTGGTGCTGGAGTGCTTGTCATCAGCTCCTCCAAAAGCAGAAGCAGCAGAAGCGCCAGTCCCAGAAGAGTGAGCCCGTGCTGCAGAAGCCCCAGCAGAACCAGAGTGAGGGCCAGGGGGCGGGGTGGTAGCCCTGTCCCTCTTGCCAGGGCTGGCAGCAGATGGCTGAGGCTTGCTGTGCTTCCGCATGGTTGTGGCTTTGCTGGCTGGCAGGGAGGCTGGCAGGAACCAAGGCTGGCAGCAAGGCTGGCAGGGAGGCTGGCACCAAGGCAGGCACCAAGGCTGGCAGGGAGGCAGTCACCAAGGCTGGCAGGAAGGCTGGCAGGCAGGCAGGCACCAAGGCTGGAAGGCAGACATGAACCAAGGCTGGCAGAAAGGCAGGCACCAAGGCTGGCAGGCAGACCGGCTGGCAGCAAGGCTGGCAGGGAGGCTGGCAGCAAGGCTGGCAGTCATACATGCAGGCAGGGCAGGCAAGGCAGCCAATCCATCCGGCAGCAGGTCTTTCCTCTGAATGGCGACCTGCTTCCGAACTGCTTCCGTTATATCCGTGGGGCTTACTCAATGCATCCTCCCCTCATGCGCAATTAATGCCAGGCATCCATTAGGCTTCCGCTGTGCATCCGCTAGGCTTCCACTCTGCATCCGCTTCATCCGCTGTGCATCCGCTGTGCATCCTCTTCATCTGTTCCACGTCCGTTCTGCATCCGCTGTATCCGTTCCGCGTCCGCTTCGCTGCGGCCCCTGGAAGCCTCGCGGATGCGCCATCTGCTCCCATCCACTTCCATCCGCTGGGTTTCCGTTCTGCATCCGCTTTGCATCCGCCCTGCGTCCTCCATGCGTCCGTGTTATCCGCTCCGGTTATGCAATATTTTGCCCCTTTTGAGAGCGGATAACAATGGATGGAACATTTTGCTCGTCCGCTGTGTCCTTTTTGCATCCGTTGGGCAGTGTGACATGGGCTTAAAATATGTATAGAGCTGAAGAAGCTTTTTGGATGAGAAGTGAAACACCTCTTGAAAAAACACCTTTGGGACAGCCCTGACTTGGATGTCTGAGAATTTCCATAGACAGTATAGACCATAGACATTATATATCTTTACTCAGTTTTTTTTCGTAAATTTTATTTGAGTTTTCACAAAGAAATACAAATAAAACATTTTTTTTGAAAGTAGCGTGATCCCAGGTTACATTTCTTCATACAGACATAAATTCAATTTCATGCTCATTTTTATGTTCAATTCCAAATCTTATTATTGTTTGACATTTTCTTCATAGCTTCTCCCCTCTTAATTTTCTTAATTTTATTTTAATTATCTCATCTTGATTCAAATCCTTATATTTATACTTTTTGTCTGTCCTGTTTCAATTTCATATTATCTTTTCTCATTAAACAAAGTTTCTCCTGTAGTTGCTGATTGGAGTATGACACCTTTATATATTTTAATTTTATCCATTTAACCCTTATTTAAGCTTCAATATATACCTTAATGTTTAACATTAAATATAATACATAACTTCAATTTGGATTCTGCTTGGTACATTCTTAAAATACACACTATATTCTTAAAAAGAAAAAAAAAGGATTATAAATATATGTAGTTAAAACAACACATTCCATTCCAATTCAATTCTATCATTAATATTAATATTCATTAAAATCTTAACTTCTTTAACATTACTTTTCAATTAAATATCATACTTCTTTGAGAACAGTTATAAGTTTTCCATAATTAACTCTCCCCTTCACTTATATTTTATAAAACATTAACTAATTAAAATGTTCCTGTCCCTTCCTAATTCAATTCTCTCATTTATTTTATTTCATTAACAAACATTTCACAAGATTACAATAGCTATTTTATCCCTCATTTTAATCATATGTTTCCAATTTTCCAAAATTATTTCTAATAGTAATATAACAGTACAATCTTATGTACCTTTACAGAATACCTTTTTTAGTTAATTTTTCACCCATTATCTCTAAATAGGCCCTGTTTCACTATATTTTGTTTCTGTCCTTTATAACTTCTTTTCCTTTCCTTCTTCCCTCTCTTCTTCCCTCTCCCCTTTTTACCCCCTTGTCTCTCTACCTCTATTTCTCTCTTCTGTATTCCCCTCTTCTGTTGCTTTCCAATATTATACTTATTTTTCGAACTATTTTCCTTTCTTTGGTTGTTTTTTTAAGTCTTACATTCTCCATTCTCTTTCCCCCCTTTCCTTTTTCTTCCCCACATAGAATTACTTGTTCATTAAAGAAGGCTTCTTCTTTGTCCCAGTCTTCTTGTATTGCAGACGTTTCTTGTTGTTTCTCATAGTTCCAAATCTCCATTTGTAAGAATTGAAAAATGAAGCCGAAAGAGCCTCTCCCTTCTAGTGTATCTTCTCTGTACTTTTTAAGTTCCATTTTCAATTCATCCAGAAGTAGTGCCATTATATAATTGTCAGCCAATTAATTTTAGTCATTCAAATGCAATAACCAAGAGTCCAATGATCACCAAATAATTCAAATACATGCAAGCTGTTTCTTTTTGCTTTTTTTCCACTTTCTCTTCCTGGGGTTCTACAATTTAGTTTCCAAGTTTCAGTTAAAATGTATCTTTTAAAAATCTTGTTAAAGTTTTATTGTAGATTCCTTTTAATTCCAGGCAGTTCCTCCCTTTTTCCAGATCCTGCCCTTTTATTCTTTTTCTCTCCTTCCCTGTTTATAAAAAACTTTTTAATGTCCAGAAATCTTTATTATCCCTTTGACATTTTATTTTATTTTCAACTTAATTGCCTGTTGATGTCAAAGCGGTTTTTTTTTTTCTGATTTCTTATTTAAGTCTCTTGGTTGTCAATATAGGGAAAGGGAGAGAAGAAAAAAAAAAAGCCAAACCTTTCCCTTTTCCCTTTCCTTCGCTGCTTCCAAATCTTCTTTGGGAACGAAGTTACTTTTTTTTTAGTTTAAATTCCAGGGTACCTTAGTTGTTGCTTTTGCAATTTTTCCTGGTCAGCCTGAACTTTCACTTCTTATCTTCCTCCTGCACATTCTTTTCTGGTCGAGTTCTTCTTTGAGGTGGCCATTTCTGACCACTGCTGCACTCGCCTTTGGGGAAGAGAGTAATGGCCAGCTGAGGAGGACCCCGTTGGCAGTCTTCCCCCTCTTCACCACCTCTGCGGGGTGGCTTAGCCCCGAAACCAGCCAGCTCGGAGTGCTCCAGTGGCAAGCCCAGACCGAAACCGCGCACGATTGCGGATTTCTGTCTGTTGCTGAAGAGGCTCAAAACCGGAACTCCCTCTTTACTCAGATATTTTGAATGATGATAAAAATAAACCTTCTGTAAGATTCAATTGATGGCAGATTCAGGTTCATTTGTAGCTTTCAATAATTTTGTTTATTGGTTTTAGGAATGGGTTGCAATTTTTTTAATTGATTTTAGGGATCTAATTTTATTAATGATTTATCTCATAAATGGTTAGCCACACAATACTGGAAGAGTGAATAGGATATACATTCAGATAGATAGATAGATAGATAGATAGATAGATAGATAGATAGATAGATAGA
>BLBF01000042.1:16363629-16375547 GCA_015471245.1 Laticauda colubrina | reverse complement strand
AGATAGATAGATAGATAGATAGATAGATAGATAGATAGATAGATAGACAGACAGACAGACAGACAGACAGACAGACAGACAGACAGGTGATAGAGAATCTATAACATTCCAAACCCTGAAAAGTGTAATAAAGGAATGAAGAATTACATTGTAGAAAGGACTTTCTGGTGAGTAATAACATTTATATATGGAACCAGTGCTCTCTGAGCTTAGTTGTTTTCTTGCAGATATTTCATTACCAAACTAGGTAACATCATCAGTGCTGCACTGCCACACTTATGATGTTACTTAGTTGGCAATTTTATCTGCAATAAAACACCATCTTCTGACAGCCCCAAGGGCTCCCAGTTCAACCCTGAGCTACAAATATTCTATCAGTACAATACACATACACACACACACACACACACACACACAAAATTCATCATTGGTTTTGTGAATGTTTTCTGGTTTACAGTTATTTAGTTAGGCATCAGCCAGCGAATAAGCTTTTATTGAGGAATAAGTTCAGATTTCACCCAGAGCATGGATGAATCTCTAAAGGCTGGATACTGACTTCATGGCATTTTATCAATTGAAGTTAAAAAGTTCTTGCCATTCTATCTTTTCCATTATCACCTTTAAGCTTTGTAGAAAGTTAACACCTACCCTTTTCCAAGAAGAATGAAATATTTTGGGGAATATTTAAAAAGCAGTATATTATATTTCCCTATAATAAACTGAAAGTAGCCCCCCAAGTCTTTCTTAATAGCTCCAGCAGATATATTGGTGCCCATTAAGAAAGATTGCGGAGTGGTGTGGTGGCCTAGAGGTGGAGCTTTCACCTCACAATCAGGAGGCTGTGAGTTCGATCCTGGGTAGAAGCAGATATTTCTCTCTCTGAGTACAATGAGAATATATCCGCTGAAACAATATCTGCATTGGTGACAGGAAGGGCATCTGCCCAGTAGACACCCAGCTTATAAATATTGTTAGATAAACAAATATTTCAGGGATTTAAAGGGATTATGGGACCTTTAGAATTTAGAATAACAGAGTTGGAAGGGACCTTAGAGGTCTTCTAATCCAACCCCCTGCTTAGGCACGAAATCCCACACCACTTTAGACAAATGTTTATCTAAATCTTTTCTTAAAAATTTCCAGTGTTGGAGCATTTATAATTTCTGGAGGCAAGTTGTTTGTCTTTAAAAGAAGATGATTAAGAAAGATTGGGCCAGCCTATTCAGAAAGCAAATTAAGGACCTTTTAGAAATGCAGATTTGGTAATCCCTTCAAGACAGGATATTTTGAAACAAAGGCAGAATGGTAGGATTAGCCCTCACTCAAGATCCAAAATAGGACGAAAGCCATTAAGCCACAAGAAGAATTGCCTAACACCCTTTCAGAACACAAGCCCCTTCATTGCATCATCTCAGAGCAGTCCAAACTTCAGTCAAACCTGGGAGCTCAAACACCAAGATTTGCATTTCCTCTTTTGCCTATACAGCCATCTATGACCCCTACATAACCTCTACCTGACCCCATAGGAATCTGACAAGAGCCAATAGAATACATGTTCCTGCACAGGAACAGGAAGCTCAAGTGCAAAGGAAGGTATTAAAACTTTCAAGGAAGGTATTAAAACCCCTCTCTCTCTCAACTCCATTTTGTCAGCTGCACCAGAACCATGTGCTTGGTGGTTTTGTTCATCATTAAATCTTCTTTCTAATTACCATCCATATTTCCAGAGTCTTTCTCCCAGCTTGGAACTGAACCAGATGAATATTTCTTCCAGTGGTAGGGTTGAAACTTTTTTACTACTGGTTCTGGCTTGGTGGGCATGGCTTGGTGGGCATGGTGGGCATGGCTTGGTGGGCATGGAAGAGATATTGCAAAATCTCCATTTCCACCCCACTCCCGGGGGAAGATTCCTATTCTCTCTCCACCCCACAAACCTGCTTTCCAGCTCCGTTCTTCTGTAAAGGGCAACAAAAGGAGACCCAGCCAATCAGCTGGGACTCGGGAGGCAAAGAATAGATGTGGGCAGGGCCAGTCAGAGATGGTATTTGCCAGTTCTCTGAAGTACTCAAAATTTCTGCTACCAGTTCTCCAGAACTGGGCAGAACCTGCTGAATACCACCTCTGATTTTTTTCCATAGTTTCATTAATAAAAAACTAGGCAACCTGTGGCCTGTTGAGTAGTTTCAGAGATATTTCCTTTCCTAACGAGAGAAACAGAATGACCGTGGCTAAGCAAAAAAGCAGTGTGAATAGAAGTGGCTTCTGACTTCCTGACAGCTTGACTATGACTAACTACCTTCCACCAGCCAAAGGAGAGGCTGGTCTACTTGACCTCTGGAAGGATAAAATGGGACTAGTCTACTGATCCTCCAAGAGCTGGTGTAACAGCACATCATTACTAAAGTTACCATAAATTTTAATCCCATGGGTATCATGGATTCTGGATTTTGGATGCATTCTGTAAGTTAGTTTATTTGAGTCTTGGTTCCAAAATTCTTGCCCTATTATGCACTGTTTTGTTCAGTTAAAGGTTATTGACAAGAGATTTTTAGTATTATATAAATGAATAAATGAATGAAGGGGAATGATAAATTAGTTTATCATAATTTTTTTTTCCTCTGCAGTCTTATTTTTGTATGCAAAGGGTGGGTATCTTAGCAATGATTTTTCATATTGTTTTTGATGGGCCGGGGACAATTCACTGTGGTCAACTTGCCACAGTCAACTTGCCATGGTCTACTCACCACAGCCAATTTGCCATGCCAACTTACTGTGGGACAACTTACTGTGGGAGAAGACTTACACTAATATCAAAGAAATGATGGAATAGAATCATTAAATAAAGAATACAAAAGGAGGGAGAGAATGAAATCTGAATGACAAAAAATTAAAATAATTATTTATTTTAAATAATTCAACAAACCTGCCTTCAATCGAGGACCTCTTTAATGCTTGAGTCAAAAAGAGGTCTGTGAAAATATTTACAGACCCCTCACATGCCGGACATCAACTGTTTCCACTCCTTCCCTCAAAAGGGGCGCTATAGAGCATTGTACCCCAGAACTAGACACAAGGATAGTTTTTTCCCGAAAGCCATCACTCTGCTAACCAAGTATTTCCCTCAACACTGTTCAATTATTACAAAGTATGCACTATTATTACTGTTAATCTTCTCATCACTCCTTATCACCCATCCCCTCCCATTTGTGACTGTATGTCTGTTACTTTGTCGCTTGTATCCTTACGATTTATATTGACTGTTTCCTAGTATGATGTGATTACTTACGGGTACTCTATGACTATTATTAAGTGTTATACCTTATGATTCTTGACTCTTTTCTTTTATATATACTGAGAATATTTGCACCAAGACAAATTCCTTGTGTGTCCAATCACATTTAGCCAATAAAGAATTCTATATCTATTGTATTCCTATTCTATTCTATTCTATTCTATTCTATTCTATTCTATTCTATTCTATTCTATTCTATTCTATTCTATTCTATTCTATTCTATTCTATTCCTATTCTATTCTATTCCTATTCCTATTCTATTCTATTCTACTCTACTCTACTCTACTCTACTCTACTCTACTCTACTCTACTCTATTCTTGAATTTTAAATTATGCCACAGCAAGTCTGCCTGCAGTGAGTTGGCTGCAGTGAGTTGCCTGTGGTCAGGGGTGGGATTCAAATTTCTTAATAACCAGTTCTGTGGGCATGGCCTAATTTGTGGGTGTGGCTTCATGGTCATGTGACTGGCTGGGCATGGCTTGCTGACTGGCATGGCTAGGTGGTCATGTAATGGAGTGGGTGTGGCCAGGTGGTCATATGACTGGGCTGGGCGTAGCTAGGTGGCCATGTGACTGGCAAACCAAATATAAGTGGTCCTTGCTTAACTGCCAATTGCTTAGCAAGTGTTCTAATTTATGACTGACCTCCCCAGAGCTACTTGACCTGTTTTTGGTGTTTTGACAGCCATACACACACACACACACACACACACACACACACACACACACACACTTATGACCAGTTACAGCATCCCACCCAGTCTTGTGACTGAGGTTTTCGAAGTTTTCTTCTTTTCTTTTCTTCAATTCCTTCTGGTTTCTGGTTAAAAATGCCCATTGGGGAAAATGGATTTGTTTAACAACCAGTGTTTGCTTAATGACCACAAGGTTCACTTAACGATCATAGTGTTTGCCTAACCCAGGGGTCTGCAACCTTAAACACTCAAAGGGCCATTTTTCTATTTTCTTTTTAAAAGATATGTCTTTGTCTTTCTTTCTTTCTCCCTCTCTCTTTCTCATCTCTTTCTCTCTCTCTTTCTCCCTCTCTGTTTTTCATTTCTCTTTCTCTCTCTTATCTATAACTGCTAAGATTGGAAGCTGTATTTTTATAATCCTATTTCTTTGCAGTTTTTTTCTACACACATTTGTGTATATGTATCCAATACTTTCTTCCTTTCCACTATGTATTCAAAATGGGCAATTAATTTTTTTTTTGTGTAGCATGTATACACGTGTGTTATGTATGTTTATGGAAATGTATGTGTATTTCACTTGTAACGTGTGCCAGTGTACTTACAGTAAAAAAATGGCAATAAAAGTTATCTTATCCTATATTCCTTCTTTCCTTCCCAACCCCATTCCTCCCCACACCCCATTTTGTGTTGACTTCCCAGCCAAGTACTTACCAGGTCTGATCCTGTTTAGCTTTCTAAAATCAGCCCACTGAAATAAATAACAAACAAAACTGCCCAATAATTTATCTACCATCACTATCTTGCATCTGATTTCAACATAAACAGCCAATCTGTAGTATAACTAAATTTTGCTAGACATCTGCTGCATATTATTCTATCTTCCTTGATAATCTAGTGGAGAGATCCCCAAACTTGGTGACTTTAAAACTTGTGGGCTTCAACTCCCAGAATTCTACAGCCAGCTATGTCCACAAGTCTTAAAGTTGTCAAATTTGGAGAACCCTGACATAGATCAACCACATGTACATGAAGTACACACAAAGCACTTCCACACCATACAAATGGGTTACAAAGACAAAATGATTAAAAATGGGAGACACTGATTACAGCATAGACAAAAAAAATCATATATAATGATTGGGTAGGGGATGATAGCAAAAAAGTAACATAAACCACTCATGGTTAGAACTTGCTTGCTTGAGTCCCAGCACTTTAGGATTGTGCAGTCCATTGGCAGCCGTGCAAAGCCATCCAGTCCCTTAGAATTATCCATTCACTCTAGACACACATCCACACATGCCACTTATCCTTGCATGAAGGTGTTGAGCTCTGAGGAAAGTTCACCTGTTCACGTCCCAAGTAAACTGAAAGCCCTGCAGAGTGTGGGGGATGCAGCAGCAGTGAGGCGGTGATGGCGATTCCAGCAGCGTAGGGGCTTCCGGGATCATTTCCCCCCCACCATCCATTCGGCTAAACATGTGGTACATCAGGACTTCCAGGCTCTGCTCCCTGCAGCTGCTGCCAGCAGTCCTGGAGTTGATTAAGGGGCACCTTGCTGATACAAACCTCTGGCCAGGGAGAGGAGAGAACATTCCCTTCTCTTCTCTCCTCTCACTGGCAAGCACAGGCCCAGCCCCACAGTGGCTTTTCTGTGGCCAGCGGGGGCAGGAGAATGCTTTCTCCTCTCCCTGGCAAGCATGGCCCCAGCCCTGTGGTGGCTTTTCCATGGCCAGAAGGGGCAGGAAAATGCTTGTGCTGTCCAGACAGTTTAGAGTTAATGAGATTTGGGATAGTTAGTTAAGAATTGTGAGCTGTCCTCTTAAGGGAATGCATCATGGTAAATGTAGTTAAGGTATCCTGGGAAATGTAGTCCATGTCATGTGGTCACATCTGTAATCCTAATTGGTCACTAAATTGATCCTTGTTGAGTTGGGGGAGGCTCCCTCACTCTTGCCTGAACACAGCCTTGTGGTGGCAGCTCTACCCCCTGCCTCTGCGACTATGGGATAGAAAGATTAATATCATTTACACTACAATTTCAACTATTGAAAGAATTGGACATTAGATGCATCTCGACATAACTGTGAGTCACCTTGAGAATACCGAAGTAATTCTGTTCTGTATGAAAATAGTTTACTCCAAATTCTCCAATCTGATTGGCTAAGAAAGCCAGCATAGGGATTGGTTCGCTAGGAACCAATCCAAAGAAACTGCCAAAAGGCAGTTAAATCAAACTAATGTCATTGGCTACTAGCCGGCAGGCAAGCCATATATAAAGGCTGCTGCAGTTAGAGCCAAACTTTTCCATTTATCTTGGTGTTACAAATAAAGACGTTTATTTGTTGGAACCCGGTCTACCTCGCGTTTTTCCAGACGGAACAAATTCAATAAAAGAAACTTTGTATGGAAGAATTTGTAGAGTTATTTTGTCTTTATATTCAGCAAGTGAATCATCAGACAGAATAGTAAATTATACTAAGAACTTGAAGTCCTGAAGCCCATCAGTATAAAGACAGCTAATTTGGATTTTGTGATAAAGCAAAGTAATATTGAAGCCACGAGTGAATATGCACTGCTAATCTATGCCTGAATTCTCATCATCTTTCTCTCTCTGTGCAACAGAACTTTTTACACGCTGTTTGGATAATGGGAGGTGCTGGAATTCCCCCACATGCTAGAGACAAAAGAGAGCTCCCAAAGCAATGCTTTCTCTGCATATCTCTTTCTGAGTCAGAGTTGCAAAACCAGTTTGAATTACAGGAACCCCCCCCCCCCTGCTCAATTTGTCTTCCTGCTATCTCAAAGACTCAATTTGCATAACAAGAAGGAGAGTCAGAAATTTCCCAGCACTCAAAGGAAAATCAAACCTCTGTCTTAAAACCTTCTACAAATGCAGTGAGAGAGTCTGAGAAATCATGCCTGTGTCCCTATAAGTAAAATGAAAGCTGATCTTCCTCTGCTCATCTGGAAGGGAGGCAAAGCCATAAAAAGAGGCCCTCTCCAGCCAGTTTACAACCTGGTATCCAAATAACAAGGTTGTAAAAATTCCTCCTGCCAGAGCCATCTCCAGAGCAACAGGCGCATTCCTCCCCTCTGAAGAGAGACACTTAATCTAGCAATGATTTAAACAAAGCCAGCATCTTGCTTTTTGCTATACTGCTGAAGTCAATAAGGATTTTTCCTTTAACAAAATTAGTAGAAATCTAAAAGCAAAGATAAATTATTTAACCATGGTGGTCATGCAATGTACTAAAGCATTGTGTCTATGTCATAACCTTTCCTTCCAGCCTCCTCAATTGCCATTCAACTGCTAGCCTCTAGCATCATCTGGTGGTCAAGTAGAAAATTCCAAAAAAAATAATGAATTTGCAGGAAGTTTTCTAATTTTAGCAACTTCTTCCCACTTTAACCCAATGGTCAAGCATCACTAAGAGATGTATTTGTGTGTAGCATCAGTGTCTTCCAGGCCTAGCAAGTACCACAAACAGGCAAATTTGTGCTCTGTGCCAAACATCTCCCAGACTTTGCAATGCACCCTTAGTGGCCAAATTGTGTACTTTGTCAGCGTCTCCCACTTTTGCAATGTGGTCAACCACTGCATTTTGCAGAACTTGGTCAATTCAGCCACACACCTGCAGCGCCATCTACATGGTCAAGTACTGAATTTCACAGAAGTTGTTATGTTCAGTTACCTGCTTGCAGTGCACCTTAGTGGAAAAAGGGAATTGCACGGAAAACCACTACATTTTCCAAATTTGAAGCATGGCAACTTCTTCAGCCATGACAGATGTCCCTGAAGTACGAGAGGACTTGAACCCTCCACCTAGTTGCAAATGTGGAGCCTGGTTCCCAAAATCCTCATCCGGACATCCAAATCTTTGAAGACATGGCGATACCTCAGAAAGCCTATGACCTCAGAAAGAGTAAGAAGTTTACCGAACCCATGGAAGAATACTTGAGGGACAATTGGGAGAGGCAATATCACTGTCATGAAGACTCATGATTGGAGTTAGAGGAGATCTGTGATGCCCCAAACCACAAGCAATAACGCTCTCTCCTCTCCCTGGCAAGCATGGCCCCAGCCCAGGAAAGCCTGGGGATGGGGCAGGGTATTGGGAGACAGCACAGCAGTCTAGGCTGGCCAGGGTTGGGTGTCGACTCGACTGGGGCTTGTTTGTAGGCTCACTCACCCAGAGAGATCAGGGCCGCAGTAGAAAGCAGGCAGCAATGGTGGACAAAGGCAGGTTAGCAATGTCAGGCAAGATGAGGAATAACTGGGCAGGACGGAGAATGGGCAGTCAAGAAGGGGTGGGGCCAACCAGGGGCGCAATTTACTGGTTCTCCAAACTGCTCAGATTTATAACATCTGGTTCTAGAGAACCAGTCTGAACCAGTAGAAACCCACCCCTGCCTGTGGTGAGTTGTCCCATTCTGGTTTTTGGTACAGGTCTGTATTTTAATGTTGGCAAGTTTGAAAAAAAAAAACCCACTGTAATAGATTTTCTATTGTATACTTACTGTATCTAATGCCATCAAAGTTCCACTATTTGTTAACAAAGAGTCTGTGGTTATTTCTAGCTCTCAAACAATAAAATGGCTGCACTTGCATACAGCCCTGTGTACTTCAGAACATGTGGAAGGGCAATCATAGCATCGCTTTGAAACAGGCCCAGAGATTTTCAGAAATCCCTGAACTTGAAAAAAGACATTGTTGCTTTAATAAGCCAAATTTAAATCCCTGAAATATTTGTTTATCTAACAATATTTATAAGCTGCTCTAACCTATGTGGAATAATGCTCCAAAACTGGAAGTTGTTTAAACAGAGATTGGACAACCATTTGTCTGAAATGGTATAGGGTTGATTTCCTGCTTGAGCTATAAGTTGGACTAGAAGACCTACAAGGTCCCTTCCAACTCGGTTATTCTGTTGATGGCCTAAGATACACTGAAAAATAATAATAATAATAATGGTACTTGTATAAACAACAATAAATTGTGTGCCTGTCGATACAGAACACTTAATTTGCAAGTTATAGTTCTCCAAGTGGTAGGCTATATATTCTTTTGCATCAGTACTTTTATGGAGCCATGAAAGCGATTTGCAGTGTTCCCCATTTTTATTTCATTTTAGTCACGTGTGGCTTTAACTCTCAGGCAATCTTATCTGTATTTTGAGGGAAACAATAGTCTTATTTGCTTTTTAGGCCTCTAGCATTGATGTATTACTGGGATGGGGCAGAGAATATAAAGAGAGAGAGAGATGGAAGAAACACATTTCTAACAGTCAATAAAATATGCTTTTCCTTTTAAAATCATTTGAGATGAGTGAGATGGTTTAATAGTTGTCTTTAGTGTCTTTATGTTCTGTGGATATTTATTTTCTATCTCAAAGTGTAATCTCATGTGATGAAAAACAGTTGTACATGTCTGCTCCATAGCCAGGTAGCATTCTTCAACAGAAATAAAATATCCATTAAGGATGTTCATTGCACAGTGAAAGAAAAGTAGAAGAAAAGTTCTGCCGGAAGGTTGATTTTTTTTTTCATTTAATACTACAGGTTGGGGATATGATGTCTAGCTCTTCACAGCAATGCACAATCAAAGGAACAACAATTACATGAACTTCAATAAGGTGAATGAATGCAACCATTAGGGGTATATTATCTTGGAAACTGTGATAGGAATCCCCAGCTCTTTTTTTTTCTAACCCAGAGTATCTTTGCATGTTTTGAATCTCTTTTTTCCAAGGTATCACAATCTGGACCATTTATGAGATAAGCTGCTATCAAATTCCACTTCCATCTGTGGATTATGAATGTCTAGCATTCCTCCCGTATCTTTTTTTGCCTCTTCACAATCTCTCACAGGCAGCTGCAGAAATATTAGCCTTTTTGTACCTTTTATTCTGTTGACTATTTGATGAGAAGAATGAACAAGCAAGAAAATCTTCCTTTCCTCCTCTTTGTCTCTGTTTTTCTTTTCTTTGATTAGAAGACTGATCCTTCTGGGCTCTTTCCTTCAGTTGGTTTCCTACGCAAACAACAGAAAGCCTCCTTCCTTCTTCTATCCTCATGATGGTGCCTGAAAAGCTCAGAGGGACAGGCTGATTTGTCCTTTAGTATTTAAGAATCTAAAGGCCCTGTCGCACTGCCCAACAGATGCAAAACATTTGTAAAAAGGACACAGCGGACGAGAAAAATGTTCCATCCGTTGTTATCCACTCTCAAAAGGGGCAAAAATTTGCATAAGCAGAGTGGATAACACGGAAAGGAACGGACGGGGGGAGGACGCAGGGTGGATGGAAAGTGGATGTGGAACGGAAGCCTAGCGGATGGAAGCGGGTGGAAGCGGATGCAGAGCGGATGCAGAGTGGATGCAGAGCGGATGCAGAGCGGATGCAGAGAGGATGCGTAGAGAATGCGTAGAGGATGCAGAGCGGATGCAGAGCGGATGCGTAGAGGATGCAGAGCGGATGCGTAGAGGATGCAGAGCGGATGTGTAGAGGATGCAGAGCGGATGCGTAGCTGCATCTGCTTTCATCCTTTCTCCATTTGTGCTACTAACGCTGCGCGTCCGTTCCTCTTCCTCCCTGCGTCCGTTTACTGCTGGAACGGATTTGAGTTGCGCAGATGCGCAGCGGATGCCTAGCGGATATAGCAGATGCGTAATGGATGCAGAACAGATGTCCCCCGTATGCCTAGAGGATGCAGAATGGATGCATTGGATACATTTTCCGCTCAAAAGTTTTGAGCAGCTCAAAACCTTCTGAGCGGATGAAATGTCAATAGACGGATGCTGGACGGATAGAGAGGAAGCAAAATGGAGGCAGTGAGTACAGAACGGAAGCATCACGTTAACCAACGGATGGTTTTTCTCCGTTTTACATCCTCTTTCCATCCGTTGGTGCAGTGTGACAGGGGCTTAAGATCATGGCATTTGGCCCTCTCAATTCTTAGCAAATAGATGGGGAAAAATGGAGGTAGTGACAGATTTTATTTTCCTGGGCTCCAAGATCACTGCTGATGGAGACTGCAGCCCAGAAATGAAAAGACACTTGCTCCTGGGGAGGAAAGCTATTGCAAATATAGACAGCACACTAAAAAGCAGAGACATCATCCTGCCAACAAAAGTGTGAATTGTCAAGGCTATGGTTTTCCCAGTTGCAATGTATGGCTGTGAAAGTTGGACCATAAGAAAGGCTGAGTGCCAAACAATTGAGGCCTTTGAACTCTGGTACTGGAGAAGACTCCTGCAAGTCCCTTGAACTGCAAGGCAATCAAACTGGTCAGTCCTAGGGGAGATCAACCCTGATTGTTCTTTAGAAGGCCAGATCCTGAAGATGAAACTCAAATACTTTGGCCACCTAATGAGAAGGAAGGGCTCATGGGAGAAGAGCCTAATTCTGGGAAAGATTGAGGGCAATAGAAGAAGGGGACAACAGAGAATGGCTGGATGGAGTCACTGAAGCAGTAGGTGTGAGCTTAAATGGACTCCAGAAGATGGTAGAGGACAGGAAGGCCTGGAGAAATGTTGTCCATGGGGTCGCGATGGGTCGGACATGACTTTGCAACTAACAACAACAATTTAAGTATATCTAGAACAGGGGTGTCTCACGGGCTACGCCCACCCTAGCTCCATGAAGGAGGAAAAATGTCACAAAACATCACCTGACAGCAACGTGCCGCCGGGAGTTTGACAACCGTGCTCTAGAGCAGGGTTTCTTAATCTTGGTAGCTTTAAAGGCATGGACTTCAACTCCCAGAATTCCCCAGCCATGAAGAATTGAGGCTTTGTTTAGTGGCATTCCCCATTCCCCATGCTGGGGAATTCTGGGAGTTGAAGTCCACAAGTCTTAGAGCTCCAAAATTAAGAAATAGAATAGAATAGAATAGAATAGAATAGAATAGAATAGAATAGAATAGAATAGAA
>BLBF01000042.1:16352871-16363619 GCA_015471245.1 Laticauda colubrina | reverse complement strand
AATAGAATAGAATAGAATAGAATAGAATAGAATAGAATAGAATAGAAATCTTTATGGGCCAAGTGTGCTTGGACACACAAGGAATTTGTCTTGGTGAGAATGCTTTCAGTGTACATAAAAGAAAAGATACATTCGTCAAGAGTCCAGAATCATAAGGTACAACACTTAATAATAGCCATAGAGTACAATAAGCAATCAAATCTTACTAGGAAACAGTGAATATAAATCGTAAGGATACAAGCAACAAAATTACAGTCATACAGTCACAAGTGGGAGGGGATGGGTGATAAGGAGTGATGAGATTAATAATAATAGTAGTGCAGACTTTGTAAATAGTTGGACAGTGTTGAGGGAATTATTTGTTTAGCAGAGTGATGGCGTTCTGATGTGCAGTGCTCTTTTGCGTCGTTTTGAGGGTAGGAGTTGAAACAGTTTATATCCGGGAGTTGAGGAGTCTGTCAATATTTTCATAGCCCTCTTTTTGACTCATGCAGTAGACAGGTCCTCTATGGAAGGCAGGTTGGTAGTAATTGTTTTTTCTGCAGTCCTAATAACTCTCTGGACTGAAGTCTGTGTCTGTCTTGTTGGGTTGCAGAACCAAACCAGGGAGTTATAGAAGTACAGATGCATACTCAATAATCATCTGCTCTAGAGTCTTGTAATGAGTTTATTTCTACTCAAGCATATATGTTCTGATAAATAAGGGCACAGGGGGCAAACTGGAGGTTTTCAATCAGGTTTATTTCTTTTCTACCGAGACTACATGGAGTTAAGATATTTTCAGAATCTCTTGAGTCTGGATACAAGAAAGAATATATTATTGTTACCTAAATTCCATCTTATCCCCTTTTTGTTTTTGAAATTATGTATTTATTAGTTTTGGGAAAGTTAGTTGTGTGGTTCTTCAATTGGTAACTCATTTGCGTGATAAATTGAAGAAATTAGATGCAATTGATGCAAATGAACTTTGAAATGATGGTAGTTAATCGTTGTATTCTTATCAAACAGTGGGAGGCTTCTTTTAAAAATGTGAAATTAGTTCCCTTTGATTTCAATGTTAAACTAATCCAGCAGAAAAAACTTTCTGGACATCTCAGAAAATGTTTAATAAAGGCTGATTGCAATCACCTTGCTTTTGAACAACAAGTCAGAACTGCAGTATCAACTTACATAGTCTTTTTCCATTTTTACTGGTTTGTCAGACATAAAAAAATATAATTGAATTTGTGACCAGATTAAAATCTCTTTCCTTACAACATTTCTTTCCCACTATTAGTGACTACCCCTTGGAAAATACATTTATAGATAAAATATGTAGAAAATGGATGTTTGGGGAAGAGTAGATGCCAAAAAACAAACATTAGAAGGATCACAGACGTGCATATCATTTTTGTGAAAGATTTTCTAGTTGTAAGCTGATACCAAACATGAAGAAATGCATAGAAGATTGGGAAAATTAGAAATGAAAGCATTAAAACATCATCTACTGTTGTCAAAAATGAAACTAACCATATTCAATTAAAATTCATTCTCTCTCTCTCTCTCTCTCTCTCTCTCTCTCTCTCTCTCTCTCTCTCTCTCTCTCTCTCTCTCTCTCTCACACACACACACACACACACACACACACACACACACAAATGGGACTTCTGCCCATTAGTAATTTCCTTATGAATTTCAGTTATTATGAAATAGAAAAGCCTCAGGTATTTGTCTTTTGCCTAGTGCTGGGCAAGTAGAGTTAGAGGAATAAAATTTCAGAGAAGGTGAGTTTGCAAGGTGAGTTCTGAAGATCAAGAAAAGACAATTCTGTCTTTCTTTACTTAATTCTACTATTTATTCAGAATCCAGGAACCTTGCAGGGAAATATTTCCTGTGTGAAAGCAAAAAATAGTACAGTAAGTGGCAGTTTGGAAGCATCCACAGCTGTTGCAAGGCTTATTTCCACTTGACAGGATGGCAGAGGAGTCCCTTTCTCCTGATCTGTCTCAATTAACAGCAAGTGGTGCTCACGCACCATTGATTAGCAATGCAGCATTACTATTAAATCTAAGTACAGAGATAGAAGATAGCCATCATTTAAAAATCACACATGGAGGTGTATTCTTCTGTGTCCTGACACAAAGCATATTTTATTGCAACATCTGCTTGCTCAGATTGCCACTTCATTATGATTTCCTTAAGAACGGCAGGCAGAGAGCATGTGGAGAAGGTAGCTAGCTTCACAAGGACTGTCTATGACTCTAAGAGTAGTTGCAAACATTTTAGTTTGTTCAGCTTGAAGACAAAGACCCTGAGTTTGTTCACCTTGAAGGCTGGTTGACTGAATTTACACATGGCACTAAAACAGAAAGCAGATTTGGTACAGGGTGAGTGTGTTTTGTATAAATCTAGTCATTGTAGCAGTGTAGTAGTGTATCCCACAGCAGTATGTATGGTTCTACTATGACTCATGCAGAAAACCACATTAAAAACAGGCTAGGTCAACCTTTGAATTTGGATTTAGTGAATTTTATAAACAGCCATTAAGATTTGCATTATGAATCCATCTAACCACTATGGTTTATTTAACAAACTAGTTTAAAAAACATCCTGCACTAGCATGATGTCCAAACTCACCTGCTTATATCCCAAGTGCTTTTTCAAAAGATAACCACACTTTCTTTGTGTTTGCTTGGAGTCGCTTTGCTTCTCATCCAAGCAGTTCCTTCTGAACTGAAAAAGCTTCTTGGATGAGAAGCCAAATGTGTCCAAACAAAAACGAGAAAAGTGTGGTTGTCTTTTGAAAAGTACCTTGGGACAATCATGACTTGGATGACTGAGAAATTCCATAGTCACATGCTTATAACGTTCATGTGGTCTGCCTCATTTAAATTCTTATTCCTTCATAGCTCTGAAATATTAAATTACATGGATCTGGATTTTCTGTGCAGTGTCTTACAGTCTTAGGTCTTGATTACTTCTGTATGATCTGTATAGGAAGGAGCAGCTTAGTGCCAACAGTGAAGTGCAGACTGCAGCATCTCAAGAACTCCAAATTGTTAACATTGAATCCAAGAGCACTGGATATGCCTTGTTCTTGCAAAATGTAGTCCCATGAGATTTTTCTTATCTGAATGCTCAGCAGTAAGTAAAACCAAGGTGCACAATCTGAAGCCTTGGGGTCATCATGTACTTCTGGTAGTCCTGGGCATGGTACTCCCTTCAAATATTTTAACCCAACTCTCATTTTAATATGACCCAAAGGGGAAATGATTGAACTCCTGCTTGGAGAGTGCTTGCATTTTATTATTGATTTCTTAGGCTAAAGGCCTGGTCCCACTGCACTTATGGATGAAAAGAGGATGTAAAACATAAAAAAAGCTTGCCATCCATTTGAAAACACTATGCATCCATTGTGTACTCACTGCATATGTGTTTCATATGCTCTATCCATTGAGCATCCGTCCACTGCAATTTCATCTGCGCAAGAAGTTTTGAGCTGCACAAAATTATGGAAACGGATGAACTTTCCGCCGCGTACGATGTACATCCGCAACATATACGGGCAACAAACATTCTATGTCCATTATCATCCGTTAAACGTCTGCTATATCCTCTCTGCATCCTCTGGCCATCCCCTCAACTCACATCCGCTGCAGCTGAAAACGGAAAGAGGGAGGAAGCAAAAAGTACACGGAACATCTACACAGCGTTAGTAGCATGGAAATAGAAAGGATGTAAGCGTATGCATCTCGTATATAAAAGATTAAAAACGGACAAAACGTTTGTATCTGGGATGTATCTCGTATATTTAAGATGTCTGTAGTATGTCTAGAGGTATGTAGAAGGACACCTACCGGACAACCAATATTTCCTAAAAAAAGGAGGAAAAAATTATCTGGATCTCAGTCTGAGTCCAGCAGCCGTGGTGTACAGTCCAAGAGCTGTGTGGGTCCGAGGATGGATCAGGAGAAGAATGGAGTTTGGACTGCATGACCAATTGATGGTGGAGCTGAGGAATGAAGACCCTCGTGCATTCCATCACTTCATGAGGATGCCACCAGCCATGTTTGACGAACTTGTAGAGCGTCTGAGACCCAGATTGACCAAGCCTAGCACCAACTTTGTCCCAACCTGGACCCTGGACTGAAGGTGGCACTGACTCTGCAGCACCTGGCCTCTGGAACCACATACAAAAACATGCAGTATGCATGGAGGGTGCCACACAACAGCATCAGTAAAGTGGTCAGAGAAGTGGTGCAGGCCATCATTGAAGAATATGTGGAGGAACTCCTCAAGTGCCCCACCACTGAACAAGGCTGGAGAAAATTTGCAGAAGAGTGGTATCTGAGGTGGAACTTTCCCCACACCGTTGGAGCCATAGATGGGAAGCACATGGCCTGCAAAGCTCCAGCCAACTCAGGGTCCACTTATTACAACTACAAGGGCTTCTTCAGTATCATCCTCTTTGCCATGGTTGATGCTGACTACAAGTTCATCTACATCGATGCTTCACGCAAATGACCTCAAGGATGGGTTGGAATGCAACCTCATCATGGGTTTTCCAGATCCAGACCCCCTACCCAAAGACACACAAGATGTACCCTATTCATCGTTGGTGATGACGCGTTCTCCCTCAGAACCTACCTAATGAAGCCGTACAGTTCCAGATACTTCACCCGTGAAGAGAGGATCTTCAACTACAGACTATCCAGGGCAAGACGGGTGGTGGAGAATGCCTTTGGCATCCTGGCCAACAGGTTCCAGGTACTTCTCACCACCATGCAGCATGACCCAGAGACTGTGAGGAGCATCATGGAAGCTTGCTGCATCCTGCACAATCTCATGCGCACCCACTACCCAGTGTTGCAGAACAGGCTTGTGGACCTCCAACAAGGCAATGGGGACATGGAGCCTGGTGAATGGAGGCAAGGACGTAACCTGATAGACACTGTGGATGTACAAGGCCCCAACAGAGCTTCATGTGAAGGGAAGAAGCAGCGCAACCTACTGAGACACTGGTGGAACTCCCCAGCTGGATCAGTGGAGTGGCAAGACAGGATGATAGATGGTTAATGGATGCTTCCTTGAGCCTGTCTCATCACACTGATGAGATTGTGCCATGTATGTTGAGTGGCCCTACAATGAATAGGGCATTAATAAAGAGCTTTGTTTATTTTGAAATGTGTTGATCAATGAATAAATTGTTATTGATAATAAAGGTCCATATGTGTGGCAGCTGGGATGGTGAACCATACAGTCCCACTATGCTTGCACTGGAGGTTTATCTATCCCACAACTATCCTTATCTATCCCACAAGCATGCAAAGGCAAAGTTTTCACCAACACTTTTGTTAAGTAAAAAAAATGAACCAAGTGTCTTAAGCAAAGGTAACCTTTATTAACTTTCTTAGGTAAACTTTATGACTTTATTAAAAAAGCAAAATGAACCAAGTGTCTTAAGCAAAGATAAACTTAACAAGTACAACTCAGTCTCTGACACTATTCTCAGTCACTCTGAGTCATGTCCCTGGTCTCAGCTGTTAAGCGGGCAGGGACTGTGGAGGTGGCTGTGCCTTGAGTGCTGGTTTGAGGCACCATTGGGGTGCTTGACCCCGAGGGTACAACAGGGGATGGTGTGTTCATGAAGCTATCCGAGAGCTGACTCAGTCCCATGCGATTGAGAGGCCCTTCATCAAGGACTTGAGATGTCAGGCCCAATACTGATGACAGATTGTCCGTTGATGGGCTTGGCTATGGGGTGGAGGAAGGAGGAGTGTAGTGGGGCTGTCTGGTCTGCAGCTGGGTGAGGATTGGCGTCTGTGGCGTGCGATGAACCTGGGCCTGGACTGGGAAGTTCTTCTTCTGCTGTGGGAATTCCTGGTAGTTTTAGCCTTGGTAGGTGAGGGGCTGTTGAAAGCCGTGGAAAGGCTGTGACATCACCTGAGGTGGAGGAGCAGACCTGGACTGGGTAGGAGCAGCTTCAGCTGGGCCTTGAAGGTTGTGTAGAAGTGCTGTGATCGTCTGCTTCATCACCTGGTACTGGGCCTCGGGCAGGTCCCTCAGGTCTGGCTCACGTAGGTGATGAAGAGCTTCCAGTCTGAGGATGGTATGTCACTGTGGACCAGGTGAGAGAGAAGTTCTGTGCTGGTCTTCATTGATCTCCAACAGCACACTGTGGTTGTGGCCCTCCAGTCTGCCTCTCTGCCTGCATCCTCTGGAGCTGGGGGTGGGGGTGGGTTGGCTTCTGGTGGCTGCTGCTTCTTCTTCCTCCATTTGTGATAGCAGGGCGTCATCCTCCACGGATCCTCCAAGTCTGCCGGCATAGGGAGTGCATCTGTCGGAGGGGTCTCTGCCGTGAGGCCCTCTGAAGACACCTGCCTGGACAGGGTAGCTGGCTCCTGGCTGGAAGAGGACTGTCTGTCTGTGGGCTGTCTGAGAGAGAGGGGTCTCAGAGGGGCTGCTCCTTGGTGGCGGATCTCACCCTCCAGGAAACTGCACTTGGCCATCATGTACATCTCCTGGTCAGTGAGCTTGACAGCGGCGTGCCCAGATTTCTTGAGATGTAGCTTGCCATACCGGGTGTTCATGTGCTTCCACCATCCCAGGAGTCCTTCTGCAGTGTTCCCCAGGCTCTCTGCCTTGTCTCTCCAAGCTGCCTGCTTCTTCTTGGTGTCGCGATACAGTCTGTGGACCTTTCTCCAGAGGTATTCGTTTTCCCTCAGCCATTCCAGCACCTCATCCTCATGCTCCTTGGAAACGGTGTACTATTTCCTCTGTCCCTTCTCCATCCCTCGCCTCTTCCTCCCTCTGGCAGGGGCTTGAGCAGCAGGGCCTTCAGGGGCTTGAACAGCAGGGCCTTCAGAGGTTGGAGCAGCAGGGCCTTCAGGGGCTTGAGCATCAGGGCCTTCAGCAGCAGGGCTTTGAGGGCCTTGGGGCTGGTCCACCACAGCAGCAGCAGCACCAGCAGCACGTTCAGAGTCAGTGCCAGGGGGTGGGATGCTGGTTCTGGCCTTCTTGCCAGGGCTTGAACGAGTAGGCACAGGCTTCCTTTTCTTGCCTGACTGACGAACCATGGTGTTCCTGCAAGATGTATGTGGCAGCACGTCTTTCCCCTGTATGCTGACTGCGTGCATGCTGCATCCTTTTATATCCACAGAACTGACGCAATTCATACTCCCTGCATGTGCAGTGAACGCTTTGCATCCTATATTCATCCACGCGGCATCCCTTTTATTTCCTATAGGAGTCTGTGATGCATCCGCTTCATCCGCTATGCATCTGCCCCTTCCGCTATGCATCCGCTTTGAAATTCTCCCCCGGAACCCTTTTGGATGTGTCATCCGCTTCCATCCACTGTCATCCGATAGGCTTCCTATGAACATCCGTTTAACTTCCCCACTACATACTACCCACATCCATTCTTTTCCATTCTTTTCCATTCTGTTTATGCAAATTTTTGCCACTTTTTGGAGTGGATGGCAACAGATGGAGCCAACCTGGAAATTTTCCTTGTCCACTGTGTCCTTTATGCATACGTTTTGCATCCGTCGGTCAGTGGGACTGGGCCTTTATACTGGAGCTTTCTACTGGATGTTAAGATGGCTTTCTTTGAAGATGTTGCTTCAATTTACTTCCCACAATAATAACCCCATCCTTCCTTCCTTCCCACCTCCCCTCTCCTCCCCTTTCCTCCCCTCCCCTTCCCCTTCTGTGGGTGGGGAATCCTGGAATAGCAACCAGCAATTGTTGTGGCTGTCCTCCAAATTGTTCAAGCAATGAATGTCCTTCTGTCTATTTTCAAGCTCTTGTCTTCTGCATCGAAAAGCCAGATTTGTTTTGTTTTTGGTGGTACAGAAAGAAAAAGGAAAAAAATAACCCCAAATAACTATGAAGCTATTTGCTGAA
The DNA here is from genome assembly GCA_015471245.1 of Laticauda colubrina. Classification (NCBI taxonomy): domain Eukaryota; kingdom Metazoa; phylum Chordata; class Lepidosauria; order Squamata; family Elapidae; genus Laticauda; species Laticauda colubrina. Next base: position 16,355,732 of record BLBF01000042.1, on the reverse strand, counting down.
TGCTATTGGCTTCATCCAGATGGTCAGTAAATTTTGTACAGATGAAGCATTGTGGTGGGAGCCAATGATACGGTCATTTGGAAAGGCTCAGGGAGGTCTTTTTTCAGCAATAGTGTCCACAATCAATATTTTAATTAAGCCCCTGTCACACTGCACCAATGGATGCAAAGAGGATGTAAAATGGACAAAAAAGCTTGCCATCCATTGGTTAACGCGATGTACTCACTGCCTCCATTTTGCTTCCTCTCTATCCATCCAGCATCCGTTTATTGACGTTTCATCCACTCAGAAAGTTTTGAGCTGCTCAAAACTTTTGTGCAGAAAATGTATCCAATTCGTCCGTTCTGCATCCACTACGCATCCGCTAGGCATCCGTTCTGTATCTGTTACGCATCCGCTATATCCACTAGGCATCCGCTGCACATCCACGGAACTCGCATCCGCTCGGACGCAGGGAGGAAGCAGAATGGATGCAGAAAGGATGCAGAACGGATGCCTAGTGGATGCAGCACGGAAACAAAGCATGTAAAACGAAAAAAACATTCGCAGAGGGGACCTATCTCGGATATTAAGGATGTCTAGAGGATGCCTACAGGATGCCTAGAGGATGCAAAGGGACACCTATACTGCCTATAAAAAGGGGGAGCAACACATCTGGATCTCACTTTCAGACCAGCAGCCCTGCTGCAGACCTCTGCAGCCTTCATCTGACTCTTCCTCTTCCATAGCATCCAGTCATGTCCACTGTGGATCGTAACACAGTCCTTTTGACAGCCACCATCCTTCTGCAACAGTGCAAAGCCATCTACAGGCTTTGTGTACACTACTACGGGAAGAAAAAGGGGCGGCCAAGAAGCGTCTGGATACGAAGATGATTCGCCAGAAGAGCAGAGGACGGACTGTACAACAAGCTGATGGTGGAGCTCAGGAACGAAGACACTCGGGCATTCCAGAACTTCATGAGGATGCCTCCAGCCATGTTTGACGAAGGTGTGCAGTGCCTGACACCCAGGTTGACCAAGGCAAACACCAACTTCCGGCCTAGCCTGGAACCTGGGCTCAAGGTGGCACTCACTCTGTGCCACCTGACCTCAGGGACCACCTACAGCAGCATGCAGTACGGCTGGAGGGTGCCACACAACACCATCAGCATTGTGGTCAGAGAAGTGGTGCAGGCCATCATTGAAGAATACAAGGAGGAGCTCCTCCAGTGCTCCTCCACTGAAGAAGGATGGAAGAAAGTTGCAGAGCAGTGGTATCAGAAGTGGAACTTCCCCCACACCGTTGGAGCCATAGATGGCAAGCACGTGATCTGCAAAGCTCCAGCCAAGTCGGGGTCCACTTATTTCAATTACAAGGACTTCTTTAGCATCATCCTCTTTGCCATGGTCGATGCTGACTACAAGTTCATGTACATCGATGCTTCAGGCAACTGGTCAGCTTCAGATGCCCAGGTATACAACGCCAGTCACTTCAAGGAGGAACTGGAATGCAACCTCATCATGGGCTTCCCAGATCCAGAACCCCTGCCCAATGACACACAAGATGTACCCTACTTCATTGTGGGGGATGACGCCTTCTCCCTCACAACCTACCTCATGAAGCCCTACATTTCCAGATGCCTCACCCGTGAAGAGAGGATCTTCAACTACAGGCTGTCCAGGGCAAGGTGGGTGGTAGAGAACGCCTTTGGCATCCTGGCCAACAGGTTCCAGGTACTTCTCACCACCATGCAGCATCGCCCAGAGACCGTGAGGAGGATCATGGAAGCTTGCTGCATCCTGCACAATCTCATGCGCACCCGCTACCCAGTCTTGCAGAACAGGCTCGTGGACCTCCAACAAGGCAATGGGGACATGGAGCCTGGGGAATGGAGGCAAGGGCGAAACCTGATAGACACTGAGGATGTGCAAGACCCCAACAGAGCCTCACGTGAAGGGAAGAAGCAGCGCAACCTCCTGAAACACTGGTGCAACTCCCCAGCTGGAGCAGTGGAGTGGCAAGACAGGATGATAGATGATTAATGGATGCTTCCTTCAGCCTGTCTCATCACACTGATGAGATTGGGCCATGTATGTTGGGTGGGCCTACAATGAATAGGGCATTTAATAAAGAGTTGTGTTTATATTCAAATGTGTGGATCTATGAATACATTGTTATTGATAATAAAGGGCCAAAGGTGTGGCACCTGGGAGGGTGGACCATACAGTCCGACTATGCTTGCACTGGAGGTTTATCTATCCCAGACCTATTACCCATCCCAAAGGTATCCCTGCCCATCCCACTGCTATCTTAACCCATCCCACAAGCATGCAAGGCTTAAACCATTTTTAAAAGTTTCCACCAAGACTTTATTAAAAAAAAGAAACGAAGCAAGTGTATGAATCAAAAATAGACTTTATTAACAAGAAGCTATAAAACAAAAATGAGTCTCTGGCACTCCTCTTGGTCACTTAGTCTCAGGGGTGAAGGGTCCAGGTGCTGTGGAGGTGGCTGGTGCTGGAGTGCTTGTCATCAGCTCCTCCAAAAGCAGAAGCAGCAGAAGCGCCAGCCCCAGAAGAGCGAGCCCATGCTGCAGAAGCCCCAGCAGAACCAGAGTGAGGGCCAGGGGGCGGGATGGTAGCCCTGTCCCTCTTGCCAGGGCTGGCAGCAGATGGCTGAGGCTTGCTGTGCTTCAGCATGGTTGTGGGGTTGCTGGCTGGCAGGGAGGCTGGCAGGGAGGCAGGCACCAAGGCTGGCAGGAAGGTTGGCAGGAAGGCAGGAACCAAGGCTGGCAGGAAGGCAGTCACCAAGGCTGGCAGGCAGACTGGCTGGCAGCAAGGCTGGCAGGCAGGCAGACAGCAAGGCTGGCAGGCAGGCAG
>BLBF01000042.1:16330120-16352861 GCA_015471245.1 Laticauda colubrina | reverse complement strand
AGGCAGACAGCAAGGCTGGCAGGCAGGCAGACAGCAAGGCTGGCAGGGAGGCTGGCAGCAAGGCTGGCAGGCAGACTGGCTGGCAGCAAGGCTGGCAGGCAGGCAGACAGCAAGGCTGGCAGGGAGGCTGGCTGGCAGGCAGACAGCAAGCCTGGCAGGGAGGCTGGCAGGGAGGCTGGCAGGGAAGCTGGCAGCAAGGCTTGCAGGCAGACATGTAGGCAGGACAGGCAAGGCAGACGATGTGTCTGGAAGCAGGTCTTTCCTCTGAATGGCGACCTGCTTCCGAGCTGCTTCCGTTATATCTGCGGGGCTGACGCAATGCATCCTCCCCGCATGCGCAATTAACGCTCGGCATCTGCTAGTCTTCTGCTGTGCATCTGCTGTGCATCCACTCTGCATCCGCTTCATCCGCTGTGCATCCGTTCCGCCTCCGCTTTGCTGAGCCCCCCCGGAAGCCTAGCGGATGTGCCATCCGCTCCCATCTGCTTCCATCCGCTGGGCTTCCGTTCCGCATCCGCTTTCCACCCGCCCTGCGTCCTCCCCACGTCTGTGTTATCCGCTCTGTTTATGCAAATTTTTGCCCCTTCTGAGAGCGGATAACAACGGATGGAACATTTTTCTCGTCCGTTGTGTCCATTTTGCATCCGTTGGGCAGTGTGACAGGGCCTTTAGATTTTCTCTTCTTTTTAAAAAATACAAGAGTTTGTTTGATAGCAATAATTTGAGGTCGGAGCACCTTGTTTTCTCACAGTTGCTTTGCGTTGAGGGTATTTAATTCCAGCAAATTGAGAAAAGGAACAGCTGTGTTTAAGCAACAGCCTGGGAGCCACTGCCTGCTGACCATGCACAAACAAGCTGGGTTCAATCACACAGGAGTATAAATATCTTTCCCCCCCAAATACAATCTACCCTGAAAGTAAGACCTAGCTTGATTTTTACACATGTGACCAATATAAGCCCTACCCCCCAAATAAGCCATAATTAAGATCCTGGCCACTCCAGAGTGCACAGGTAAAAATTAAGCTAGGATGGGGATGGGGGAGTGGAGCTACTCTACTACTTCCCTTTGGACAGTTGTAGCCAGGCCTTGCACACCCTGATACCTGTATTGCTGGCCCATTTCTTCTGCAGCTGGCAAGGCTGGCAAGGCTTTCCTGAAGGCCTCTGTAGCTGATGACAAAGCTCCAGATCAATCCAGAGCTCTATTCTTGGCTGCATAGGCCTTCTGGAAACCTAGCTAGCCACAGAAAAAGTTCCTGAAGTCTTCTGACAGTGAAAAGGAGGCTGGGGATGACGTGTGCTAGTGAGGTTAGTTAGTGGATGACCTCCCTCTAAAATAAGACTTGGTGTTTTTTTTGGGGGGGGGAATATAAGACAGGGTCTTATTTTGGGGAAAACACTATATATATAAAACACACTCCCAGCTTGAAAAGATTAATGATTTGGGAATAGACTTGAGGTGTCACTCTTTGATCAGGACAAAACAAATGAAATTGAATATGAAGTAATGTTATTTCAAAGTTATGTATACCTGTACATAAACTATGTATGTATAACTTTAATTAATCCAATTACATAGAATGATTACTCCTCTTGTATTGAACCACTTTTTTCAGACTTTTTTATTTTAAAAAATCATTTAAAATTACAAATCAGCAGCATCTATAAGAGGCATTCTGGTGGGAGGGTCACACACAAGGTTCTGGAGAACTCATATAGCTTGGTGCAAATGTTGTATAGCTTTGGTAAAAGCATTCCCACTATCATTTCCCTGATTGCTTTACATTTACTGTGATTGCAGCTTCTTTCATTTTTTAAAATGGTGCGGGGTCTATGAAGATGTATATTGTATGGAGTTCTAATATTATTATATTTTGTTAGAAGCCGGTGATATGCAGTAACCATTTCTCCACTTTTGATATGTTGTATTTTGGAGGGATACAATCATCTCTGGCTTGATTCTTATAGGAAGATATTTATGTAAGTCACAAAAGAACAAGAGCTGTGGGGATGAAAATCTATCTTGGCTCATATACCACCCTCAGCCACCACATAAGTTATCACTGATCTATTTTTCCTTTGTTTATTCATTCTGTAAAGTACTTTTGTGAGATCAGCAAGCAAAGTAAAGTGGAATAACAGGTGTAAGGGTGACTCCCAAGCCTTTCTTTTATGTCACTTCTCTGGTAAAAATCATCCAAATACAGCTGCTTTCCCTCTACAGGCAAAAAGAGATTGAAAAGCTATCTTTTATCCTCATGGAAATAAAGCAACTTAAAAGGATGCAATTTTCAGCTAGGAGGGAAAAGACTCTGCATTTTCTTTCCTCTTTTGCCAGAATCTCTGCTCTGTGAGAAACCATCTGGAACAGCATAGTCACAAAAAATAACATAATATGCAATTTGGGAGATACATAGAGCTCAAAATATGTGGTGATGCCACCTATGGAAGATGGACAAAAAGTGAAAGATATAGCAATAACATTTAGACTTATATACCATTATATAGTGCTTTTCAGCCCTCTCTGAGCAGTTTTATAGAGCCTATTGCCCCCAACAATCTGAGTCCTCCTTTTACCCAATTTGGAAGGATGGAAGGCTGAGTCAACCTTGAGCCTGGTGAGATTCAAACTGCCAAATTGCAGGCATCTGGCAGTCAGCAGAAGTAGCAGCTTGCAATACTGTACTCTAACCACTGCACCACTGCAGCTCATAATGGTAATCCTTGACTTGTAACAGTTCATATAGTGACCATTCAGGAACAATGGCACTGAAAAAAGTGAATTAAGAACGTTGTATAGTGCTTTAAAACTTTCTAAACAGTTTTACAGAGCCTATTGCCCCCAACAAACTGGGTCCTCATTTTACCCACCCCAAAAGAATGGAAGGCTGAGTCAACCTTGAACCTTGTTGGGATTTGAATTACCAAATTGCCAATTGCAGTCGGCCATCAGTCAGCAGTACTGCACTCTAACCAATGCACCACCAAGGGTCAATATAATACCAAACAGGAGCATAGAGCTTGGGCCATAGCTCCCATTGCTGGAGAAGTTACTGATTTCACTCAATGCACTTGATTTGTTTACCAAATAAACCCACCTTAGTGGTGTGCATATACTGCATAATAAGTTCTCTACTTACAACCACAATTGAGCCCAACATTTCCATTGCTAAGCAAGATGGTTGCTAAGTGAGTTTTGTCCCATTTTATGATCTTTTGCCACAGTTGAGTGATTCACTGTGGTTGTTAAGTTAGTAACATGGTTGTTGAGTGAATCTGGTTTCCCCATTGGCTTTGCTTGTCTGAAGGTCAAAGTGATCACATGACCTCGAGGCACTGCAACCATCATAAATACACACCAGTTGCCAAGCATCCGAATTTTGATCACGTGACCATGGGCATGCTGGAATGGTTGTAAATGTGAAAAATACGTCACTTTTTTCAGTGCCATTGTAACTCAGGCACTAAATGAATGGTTGTATATCAAGGACTACCTGTATACTGAATCATAAGCTAATCAAGTAGTTGAGTATCAAACAAGATGCTCCACAGTGAGCAGGTGTGGCAAGCTGTGTGAATGCAGCTTCTAGATCTTGAATCAATCTACTTGTGTTTTTTGATCACAGCCTATGACAGTAGATGAATAAAGCAGGTGAGGCTGGAGCATCCCTTTTCTGGGCTTCAAAGACTGAATTGAAGAGGCTGGGAATTCTCATGTGAATCATAATGTTGGTATCCAAAACAAATGCCAAACTAATGAAACAACTTGTCAGCTTTGGAAGTCATATTGAGATGCTCCCACACTGCCACAATTGAACCTGGGAAAGTGGGAGGGGGGAATGTATTGGAGTATATCTAGTCAGACATAATAACATTCTTTTCCTGATTCAAGATCAGGTCATGTTGTGCATAGTGAAAGGAAGTCTTAACTTGGGACAGATGGTGATAGGGCCACGTGATGTGATGATGGGTGCAGGAAATGGATTTGTAGTTTTTACTTATTGTAAGGAAGCCTGGAACTTTCAGATTTGGGATTCCATAGTTATGCCAGTTACTATCCAAATAAAAGGAACCTTTGAGAGATGTCTGTCTTGGAGTTATTGGGTGGAATGGAGTGTTGCTGGAACACTAACACAGCTGTTAAATGGGGCAATGAAAAGTGCATGTATGCTTTTTTTTTTTTTCAAGGAAAAAGTTAAATGCTAAGGGTTTTTATTCAAAACAAAACCAAACCAAAAACCCATTATTGTCTATAGGAAACACTCCCTTTAAAGTTTTCATGTAGTAACCTGATATTAATTTAATCCTTTTCTCTCCTTGGGAGAGTCAACCACTTTTTTTAAAGTGGCAGTCAATCATTCTTATGGACATGTATGTGTGTGTGTGTGTTTGTGGTTTTTTTTGTGTGTGTGTGTAGAGACCCAATAAGATCACAAATTACAGTAGCTGTCACATTTTTTTGAAAAGGTTTTTCTTAAGAACAAATATGAAATAAGAAGCTTGTGCATTTGTCAACTCTTCTCCTCGAGAAGCAAGGAATTTCAGTCAACAGTTTTTTTTAAAAAAAATCTCTAATTGAACCACAAAGTTTGCAGCAGCAGCAGCATCAACAACACCAGGTTAACAAAAACAGAGAAACCCAGAATTATTGGATTCTAAACTTAACATAGAAATAAAAATATTATCTTTGTGCGGACTGTAGCTGTTTGCATATCAGATTGACATGATTTACTGTTCAAGAGATCCAACACAAACCTAACATGAAACAAGGCAAATTTCAGTACCTTGGATAACTCCAGTCATTCGATAGAAAATTGGCCATATTACTCCATGAACTGAAAAAATCTGAGGATCGAACCACACAAAACCAAGTGAGTTAGCTCAACTCACTGGTACTGCACGCCTCATGTCTCCCAAAGTTGGTGAACATTTGCTAGAATGCACTTTCTGAACCTTCAGAGGAATGCAGAGGGACCTTTTTGGAATGGTAGTGTTTTCTTCACATGTTTTTGGATGCACACTTTTTCACATTATTGTCTGCTGGATAGTTCCTGGAAGAGACCATAGATAGTTCTGGTGGGACCATCTGCAATGGCACAATGATCCCTGCACATTAGAGGAAATTCCTTAAATATGTTTCCCCCAAAAGAACCACTGGCAATCTGGCCCTTCTATCCCTTTTCCAGGTGACCAGCCTGACCTGGTCTAGGTCCACCAACTCACCTTGGAGGGAATTATAGTTAAATAAAGCAATGACTGTTAAGATAAGAATGAAATCAAATTAAGCAACACAACAATGTAAAACATTCAAATGGTGAGCAAAATGTCCCAAAGACTTTCCTTTTTGGCTAAATGGGACCTCACAATCCAGTTGCTCACAAACATGTCCTCTCAGGCCCAGTGAGAGGCTGATCAGTCTCCCTTTCATGGCAGCAAAGATGCAGTCTCTAGGATGATGGTAGCCATCCTCTCTTTCTTGGGGTGGCAATTTCAAAATCTCTTTTTATGAAGGAGTGCAGTTCTTTCCCTCATGGAAGCTTTGTTCTTTCCAGTCTCTTCCAGTCCTGTTTCTCCTCAGCTCCCTGAAGCTGTTGCCCTCTCCTCACTCATTTTACTCTCCCTTCTGAGAACCATCTCTCCCCAAAAAAATCCTTCAGGGCTCTTCCTGCCCTCATTCCAGCCCCACCCACACACCCACACACCCAACCAACCAGGGAGCACTGCTAATAGAACAGGCCACACTTAATTTGTCCAAACTGCACAATGGTCACATTTTCTTAAGAAAAAAATGGAAAACCTGAAGTTACACTGCAGGAAGTAGAAATCCATCTGGGGATAGAAAATGCAGAAATTATAAATGGGAAAAAAAAACCCACAACCAATATGAGAACATGGATAGCTGTATTGAAGGGGAGATGTGTTTTTAAGAGGTGCCGCTTGGCAGTCCACTTGCACCAGGAAGCATGCTGAAGTCGCTAAGAAATGATTTCCACAACCTCCAAGACTGACAGGGCCCTTAAAATACAGGTAGTCCTCAACTTACAGAACTGAGCCCAAAATTTCTGTTGCAAAGTGAAACATTTGTTAAGTGAATTGTCCCCCTTTTTTCAGCCTTTCTTGACACAGTTGTTAAGTGAATCACTGCAGTTATTAAGTTAGTAACATGGTTGTTAAGTGAATCTGTTCCCCCATTGACTTTGCTTGTCAGAAGGTGTCAGAAGCTGATCACATGACCCCAAGGCACTGCAACCATCTGTTCTGACCAGCGCTTCCTGAGGCAGTAACAATCACACACTTAGTCCCAAAAACCCTCTTTATTTCAATGGCTGTGAATTATATGCATTCACAGCCCATAATGAGTCCCAAACAGTTTGTGAATAGTCCAACAGAAGTCTACCAGTCTTTTTGGGATAAGGCTGATAAGCATCCACCTTTATCTCCCTTGAAATGCTAGCAATGACTAAATTTCTCATTAGCAGTACAAGGCCAAATGGAGCACAAAGTCAACATGGAGCTTCAGAGTTTAAACCTATCAGAACGAACAAAGTTGCTTCCTGCAAAGGCTCATGTCTTTATGGGAGGAGCCAATCAGCTCCAAGCCTCACTCCTGAATTGCCCCTTTTGTCTTAAAGATTTTGATGTCCTACTTCGGCATTTTACAGATGTTCTTGCCTTCTGGCAGCTCTGCACAAGCGCGCACTGGGAACAGGCTCCGCCTGTTCCTCTGCCTCACTGATGTCATTTTCTGGAGGCTCCAGAGTGAGCACATAACTCTCAGGTGGCCCTGGCCCTATCTCTGTGTCGAATGCAGATGCCTCATCTGAGTCCTCTCCAGACTCCAGGACTGGCCCATGTTCCTCCCTAGTATCCAACTCTGCTGCCAGTTCCACAGGCCTCTGGCAAACCACAATACCATCATAAATATGAGCCTGTTGCCAAGCATCTGAATTTTGATCATGTGACCATAGGGATGTTACAAAGATTGTGTGAAAAGTGGTCATATATCACTTTTTTCAGTGTCATTGTTACTTCAAATGGTCACTAAATGAACTAAATTAACTGTTGTAAGTTAAGGACTAACTGTATTTCCACGAATATCTCTTGAGGGAGGATCATCAGCTGTACATGCCTTGCTGTTAACAATTTTTTAAAAATGTTACCTTGTATAATGGTATATAAATTGTATTATCTCTGAGCAGCTATTCCTGAGGCTGCACACACACAGTTTTGTTCCAGATGCTCCCGCAGCCCTTTGGCAGCTTAACAGATATGGGTTGAGCTTGGGTTGAGCTCCCTTGTAAAGGTTGCACCAGCACCTAGACCAGGTGGCCAAAGAAAATAGTGGCAAAGCTTTCTGAAAACAGATGTCAGTACAACTCTTCCAAAGTGAGCTGGCAATAAACGTAAAAGAGTAATTAAAATTCCATTCTTGTCCAACTGCATTAAACAAACTTGGCATTGGGTGTTGAGGATGGAGGGAGAGGAAAAGAAAGAGGGAGAAAAAAAAGATAGTACGCAAATAAAAAAGAGAAACGTGAAAAAGTATTCAGCTTGTTTTGGAAAAGAAATCATTCCATCAGTCTAGGAAGCAGCCACATAATTGGAGTAACACTAATAAATGTCTATATGTAAATCTAGGGTGTGATCACACATCAGTATAGGTCTCCTTCAGACATTTGGGGATCAGAGAGAGGGGAGGATGAGACTGTGAATTCTTCCTTTAAGCAATTTAAACTTTACCTAGAATACTGCATCCAGTTTTGGTTACTACACAATAAAAAAAAGATGTTGAGACTCTAGAAAGAGTGCAAAGAAGAGTAACCAAGATGATTAAGGGACTGGAGGCTGAAACATATGATGAACAGTTGCAGGAACTGGGCTTGGCTAGTCTAGTAAAGAGAAGGACCAGGGGAGACCTGATAGTGCTCTTCCAATATTTGAGGGGCTGCCACAGAGAGGAAGAGGTCAAGCTATTTTCTAAAGCTCCTATAGGCCAGGCAAGGAATAATGGATGGAAACTGAACAAGGAGAGATTTAACCTGGAAACAGGGATAAACATTCTGACAGTGAAAACAATCAACCAATGGAACAGCTGCAAAATGCATACATACATATATAGGTACAATTTACAGAAGATTGAAAAGCAATGAGATCACATGGGAAAAACAGAAGTTATTGTATTGATCAAAATCATTGGAGAAAATTTGTTCAATGTGCTAATATAGAATATAGAATAAAGACCTCAGTCTACGTTTCAGTATTTCCTCTCACAGAAAAGCTGAATATTTCAGACTGGAATGTGGGAACCAATCTTGTTTATGTGAGTAGATTTGCAAGATCCATCCATGTTAATTTTGATAAGACACAGAAGGTCTTGTAAGATGGAGGTAATCAGTGTTTTTTAAATATCTATTTTTTAGATATCAGAAATATCTAAAAAATCATAGATATTTCTTACAGTTACACATGAATATGACATTCTCGGCGTGATTTAGATCAGGGAAATTTACTTAACAAATGACATCAGGGAAATTTGCCTTTAAGAAACCAGACCCTGTTTTTTTAAAAATTTTAAAATAAACCAAACAAAGTTTAAGCAGTAGAATTTTTGTTGCTTTCTTCCAGACCTTTCACTACCCAACTAGGTAACATCCTCAATGGTAGAAGAGAGTGGAGTTTGTTCTCTGTTTATATAGGGTGGCTTGCCCTGACAGCATTAGAAGGAATTTTGTTTTCTTCTTGGTAGTTCCTTGATTAGGCTGTTGTTTATTATTTGATTGTTTGCCTGAGTTGGTTGTTTCTTGATCAGCTTTACTATTTGATTGTTGGCCTGGTATTAATACTGGTGTTAATTCTGGCTTATCGAGGTGTTGATTGCTAGCGAGGAGGCCTTTTCATCTTCTTGTTTCATTTTTAGTTTTTTAATTGATTCTTTTGAATGGAATATAAATGTTGTTTATCTCTATGTCATGGTGGCACAATGGTGAGAATGTAGCCAGCAGTTCAATTCTAACTGGTTCAAGGTTGTCTCAGCCTTCCATCCTTCGGAGGTGGGTAAAATGAGGATCCATATTGTTGGGAGCAATTTGCTGACTCTGTAAACTGCTTAGAGAGGGCTGTAAAGCAGTGTGAAGTGGTATATAAATCTAAGTGCTGTTGCTATATGACTATTGTTCTATATTAGCATACTTGTAATACCGCTTCCTGATTGGTCCACAAATACCACACTGTGATTGGTTCTTCAAGCTACGGTGATTGGTCCACAATTGCCACCCTGTGATTGGTCCACCTGAGTGGTAGGAGATTCAAGGAGCTGTCATTGGCCATGAGCTGCGAGCAGCCGCTGTAAAAGAGGCTGCCATGGCTCCGCAGTCAGACTGCTTCCAGGAACCAAATAAAGAGCTGAAAGTCACACTGGTCTCACATTTCTTTTTTCCCTGCGACACAACACTGGTGACGAAGGTGGGATACTGAGACAAAGGAGACCAGTTGAGCACGAGGTGACGAGAACCAAGTGAAGACGACCTGGCCGGCAACAACACGCCACCCACACCGTTCAACCCAGAGATGGAGGACTGGGAATTGTACATCGATAGATTCCTCATGTTCCTTGAGAGCAATGAGTTACAGAGGATCTCAGACAACAGGAAGAGAGCTGTGTTCCTGACACACTGTGGGCCCACAGTGTTCAAGATGACCAAGGCATTGGCTAAACCTGAAGACATAAAGCAAATGGCCTGGCCAGATTTGGACAGAATACTGAGGGCCCATTATGCACCAACTGTCTCCAGCCTTATCTGGAGACATGAAATCTATAAATGGGACCAGAAAGAATGTGAGAGCATCGGGGATTTCATAGCGGCTCTCAGGGACATTGGAGGGGCGTGCAAGTTCCTCAACATGGATGAAGCCATGAGAGACCGCATGGTCCTAGGACTGAGAGACCTCACCTTGCAGAGCTGACTGCTGACCCGACCAAACATCAGAGTCACTGAGGCCATCACTGAGGCCATGGCAGCCAAAGCTGTGAAAAAATCAGCAGCCACCATGCAGCTTATGAATATGGCAACCCAAGAAACACCAGCAGAGTCAAGCCAACCCCAGGAGAAGAAACCAGAAGGCACCCACAAGACCACCACCATACACCATGAGGACATTGAGTCCTTATCCGAGACCGATGATGAGGAAGAAGAAATACATAGACTCCAATCGGGATGAAACAGATGGGAGAGGAGAGAACGTAAGTTGGGGTTCCAGTGCACCAGGTGCAGAGGAGACCACCCCTGTTCCAAGTGCCATTTCCTCGACATGGTTTGCCGCCACTGCAAGAGACGGGGACATAGAGCAAGGGTCTGCCAGAACCGAAAGAGCTATAGCCCCAGACGAAGAGACAGCACACACCCCCAGAATGAGAGAAAGACAGGCAGGGAGCAGTTGAAGCCAAGAAAACAGAAACAAATGGCTCAACAAAGCCTACTGGAAGGAAGAGACACACCAAATGATAACCTTTGGACATCTGAGTGCAACCAATGCCCGAAAAGGACATGTACAAGTCAACATCGAAGGCCAACAATGCAAAATGGAGGTAGACTCCGGCTCATACCTGTGTATGGTATCATGGAACTCACTTAAAAGACTGATACCTAACATACGAAGAAAGGAACTAGAGAACCAAAAACTGACCCTGAAAGACTACCAAGGGAACAGGTTCTCCGTAGTCGGACATTTCCAAGTTAAATTCAAAAAGCACACAGAAATTCTTCCATTAACAATAGTAGACCGGGACTGCCCAAGCCTACTAGGACTCGAATGGTTCGCGCCCCTGGGAATCAGAGTGACCGGAATCAACAGCGTCCCTGAAACAGACTGGGAGGAGAGAGTGTACGATGGGAAACTAGGCGAGTACCGAGGGTCCCCTATATCATTTAATTTGAATCCAAACATAGCCCCAATCAGGTTAAAGGCAAGGCGAGTTCCTTTCGCATTAAAACTGAAGATAGATGAGCAATTGGATAAACTCATCGCACAGGGGATATTGGAACAAATAGACCACGCAAGGTGGGAAATCCCAATTGTGACTCCGATAAAGCCAGATGGGTCCATGCGCATTTGCAGAGACTATAAGGCCACCCTCAACCACGCACTACAACAAAGCACATACCCTGGTTCCAGTGGTACAACATCTGTTACATTTGTTGGGGGAAGGAAAGATCTTTGCGAAGCTTGACCTTACACAAGTGTACCAGCAATTGCCGGTCAACCCCGAAACAGCAGAGGCACAAACAATTGTGACTCACAGGGGGGCATTCAGATGCAAAAGACTGCAATTTGGAGTCAGCGTGGCCCCAGGGGTGTTCCAAAGCTTGATGTAGCACCTATTACAAGGAATAAAAGGGGTGGTTCCATACTTTGATGATGTGCTGGTATCAGCTAGTGACAAGAAACAACTGGAAAGCCGCCTCAGGGAAGTCTTACAAAAGTTTCAAGAGGCGGGACTCAAAGGAAAAAAAGAAAAAATGCCAGCTAGCCACCCCTAAAGTTGAATTCCTGGGGTACCTAATAGATAAAGAAGGAATCCACCCCATGGAACAGAAAATCAAAGCAATAAAAGAAGCTCCCAGACCCAAAAATAATACAGACCTGCAAGCATTTTTGGGACTCATTAACTTCTATAATGTCTTTCTGCTACAGAAGGCAACGACAGCGGAACCATTACACAGATTGCTGGAAAAGACAGCTACCTGGACCTGGGGGCGACGAGAAGAAGCCGCGTTCCAGGAAATAAAAGACTTGCTGACATCCAAATCTGTGTTAATAAAATACAGTGAAATCTTGCCACTGATACTCATCTGCAATGCATCACCGTTCGGTGTCAGAGCCATACTCAGCCACACATAACTAGATGGGAGAGAAGCGCCGATCGCATTCTATTCCAAAACGCCGTCTAAAGCAGAAAGAAACTACAGCCAATTGGACAGAGAGGCGCTAGCAACGATAACTGGAGTCAAGTGATTCCATGAATATCTCTATGGCAGGACTTTCTCACTAATCACAGGCCACAAGCCACTCTTGGGAATACTCACAGGAAACAAGGCCACCTCAAGCATACTGTCACCATGAATGACGAGGTGGTCCGAGTTCCTTGCCGCATACAATTACAAATTACATATCACATATCACACGCTGACGCCCTGAGCCGTTCTCCCCTGCCTGAACTGGCATGTGACCCGGCACCAACCACATCCACACTACAAATTAAGACATTACCAAACCTACCTATAACTGCAGCGGACAGTGCAAAAGAAACTGCAAGAGACAAAAAGATGGCGCGGATTTTAAACTGGGTAGGAAAAGGGTGGCCAGAAAATGAGATGGATGAGACTTTTAAACCATTCCAGAACAGACAGATGGAACTCTCAACTTTAAAAGGTTGTATACTTTGGGGGGATCAGGTAGTCATACCAGAAATACTCCAAAAACCAGGACTGTATATCTTGCATGAAGGACACCCGGGTATTGTATGAATGAAATCCCTGGCCAGAAGATATGTATGGTGGCCAGGGATGGATAAGGATATTGGGAGATGGGTGGAAACATGCACGCAATGCCAAAAATCCAGACCTACATCCCCTCCTACACCTGTGCTCCACTGGGAAACACCGAGGGGACCCTGGTCGAGAATACACATAGATTTCGCAGGGCCGACAAAAGGACACACATTTTTAATAATAGTAGATGCTTACTCAAATTAGTTGGAGGTAAGCGTCATGAACTCCACAACAACAGAAGCCATTATCAGACAGCTGAGAAAGCTGTTCGCAACACATGGGTTGCCGGACCTATTGGTTTCAGACAATGGGCCGCATGTCACAGCGTTGACATTTGAAAAGTTCATCGCCGAACACAGCATCAGGCATGTCTTGACTGCGCCTGGTCGGCCGGCTACAAACAGGCGGGTGGAACGCATGGTCCGGTATATGAAAGAGACTATAGAAAAACTAGACACGGGGGACAAACAAGAAAAAATCTACAAAATGCTAACTATACAACTTCACACCTAACACCACAATGAATAAAAGCCCAGCAGAACTATTGATGGGCAGAAAATTAAGATCACACCTAGATAGATTACACCCCACTTACAGCCCTGAAAAACCAGCAGACTCCTCTAGTAAGCACCTCACATTCGGAACCTGGTCTACACAAAAAATCTCACGGGGCATCCACTTTGGATACTGGCAACAATAACCCAAGTAACCCGGGTCATACAGACTAGAAACAGAGGATGGAAGAAGCTGGAGGAGACACATAATTCAACTGAGATCATGAACACTAGAAAGAAACACTTACAAACCCAGGTGCAAAGAAAAAGAACACACATACACCTCAGAACCACAGCAAACATTAAAAAATAATAATAATAACCAAACCAGATGGGGGGGGACCCCTCAAACATGAATAAGAGAGGAGGGGGAGACCCTCCACTAGCACAAGAAATACCGCAACAAACCCTAACAACAACCTGCCAACCAACAGCACCAGTAACCCCAGAAAGAAACCACAATTACTTACCTGGAGATGACTTCGGTAGAGAGGAACAGGCAGTGGAAAACTAACATGAAGCCACTCCAGAAGGGAGCAGCCGAGCCGACTCTACCAGCCCAGATAGGCCGGGCTGGAGTGACATGGCTGACTCCACCTTCCAGGAGGTTCCACGGAGAAGGACGAGAGAGACAACGATCCCGTCTGAACCGGCCGAAGACAACAACGCAACTGAGCTGCGTAGGTCAAGTAGACACCATAAAAGCCCTGCCTACTTATGTGACTATGTAACATAGGTTGGACTAAACCAAGTGGGGAGGGGTGTTCTATATTAGCATACTTGTAACATCACTTCCTGATTGGTCCACAAATACCACACTGTGATTGGTTCTTCAAGCTACGGTGATTGGTCCACAATTGCTGCCCTGTGATTGGTCTGCCTGAGCAGTGGAAGATTCAAGGAGGCATCATTGGCCGTGAGCTGCGAGCAGCTGCTATAAAAGAGGCTGCCTCGGCTCCACAGTCACACTGCTTCCAGGAACTAAATAAAGAGCTGAAAGTCACACTGGTCTCGCGTCTCTCTTTTCCCAGTGACACAACACCTATTGATAACTGATTTGTTTGCATCCCAGGTTTCCAGCAATACTCTAGTGTTTGGTTTTTTTTTTTACTTAGTTTTATCTAGGATGATCACAGTTTCCCATTTGAAACATCCTTAGTCCTCTGTAGAAACATTTCCCAGTTCAGCATAAAAATGAAATCAAATTCTAGAATATAAATTGAAAGGATTAAAGATTAAGATTGTTAAAAATAAAAAGATGGAATATAAAGTTGGTTTATATTATCAAGTTCAAATATGTTGTCTCTGATAAACATTTATAGACTTTTGCTAAGTAGGACTGATGAGATTTAAAGAATTGATTTATAGATAAGAGAGGATATATGGAAAGAAAAGATCATTTGTTACATGTCAAGAGAAGGTGATTATTTATTAAGATTTATACTTTTTGAAAGGAAGAAGGAAGTCGTTAATTTGTAAATGTTTTTGTTCAGTATGTTCTTAGTTTTTCTTTTCTATTTTTTCTTTTCTGCATTTTCTCTTTTTTATTTCTTTAGTTTAGCTTATTTCTGCATTAGTTTTTATCTTTCTGGTTAGAATGTTTAATAAATGTATTATTAAAAAAAGATAGTTCAAAATTTTATATCTTTTAACTCCAATTAAGTGTTCTAAGCATTAATCCTTCTGTGACTAAAATCAGACAGTGTTTTTTGGGGGGAGGAGGGAGAGGAGATGGAGAGAAGAGCTTCAGGATCTGAGAAGGAATTCGTGTTACCAGAAGTGGCAGAAGAAAAGACAATGAATTACAAGCTTGTTCAAACTTCACTGAACACAAACCTTAATTAAAGAGGACCAGTCCCAATTTCTCTGCTAGACGGGAGAAAATGCTGCAAATGACATGCTTGCTCTCTTAGCTTATAGGCGTTTTTTCTGTTGAAAGAGGAGATCAGAGCCATCTCTTTCTCACATGTGGTTCATTCGTAATTAAAAAAACAAAAACAAATCAAATTTCTTTGGGATGGAATAGCAAAGCAAACAACTAGATACAACAACTGCAGGATTCAGAAAGAATCCATGCAATCCTTTACAAAGTGGTGGTTGGGATTTAAGAGGAACAGAACGGAAATAAATGTATTTGCATGAGGGAAGAGGAAGATACTCAACATTCAATTATTGACAAATGACCCCAGTTACACAATATCACAGATTAGTCAACCATTTGGCTTTTCCCTGAGTTTCAAAGGGCTTATTATAGACCTTAAGCCCATGTCACACTGCACCAACGGATGCAAAGAGGATGTAAAATGGACAAAAAAACTTGCCATCTGTTGGTTAACGCGTTGTACTCACTGCCTCCGTTTTGCTTCCTCTCTATCCGTCCAGCATCCGTTTATTGACGTTTCATCTGCTCAGAAAGTTTTGAGCTGCCCAAAACTTTTGAGCGGAAAATGTATCCAATGCATCCGTTCTGCATCCTCTAGGCATACGGGGGACATCCGTTCTGCATCCATTACGCATCTGCTATATCTGCTAGGCATCCGCTGTGCATCCGCACAACTCAAATCCGTTCCAGCGGTAAACGGACACAGGGAGGAAGCAGAACAGACGCGCAGCGTTAGTAGAACGGATGGAGAAAGGATGAAAGCGGATGCAGCTCATCCGCTCTGCATCTGCTCTGCATCCTCTACATCCGCTCTGCATCCTCTATGCATCCTCTACGCATCCTCTACACATCCGCTCTGCATCCGCTCTGCATCCTCTATGCATCCGCTCTGCATCCTCTACGCATCCTCTATGCATCCTCTATACATCCGCTCTGTGTCCTCCCCACGTCTGTTCCTTTCCGTGTTATCCGCTCTGCTTATGCAAATTTTTGCCCCTTTTGAGAGCGGATAACAATGGATGGAACATTTTGCTCGTCCGTTGTGTCCTTTTTGCATCCGTTGGGCAGTGTGACATGGCCTTAATATACAATCTGTGTACTCTCAGATGAACAAAACATTGTCCAGTCAGCAGTGGTGCTCTTCTATCAGTTTGGCCTGGTTTTGGCATACCGGTAGCACTGAAAATTGGCTGAGACTGAACTGGTTCTCTCTGACCAGCTGCTATTGGGCCCACCCACCCAGGCTTCCAAACTGGCCTTTATTTCCTGCTTTTGAAGTGCAGCTGCTTTGCCTGGCACAGAAGATTGCTGTGCATCAGCTGTTGAAGCTACAGGGATTGCAGAATGTAGGAAAGCCTCTGTGCATGTACAAAGTGTATGTTTGGCACACTCACAAAGTATGTGTGCATGCACAAAGCGTATCCACCAAGCCATGCCCACCAAACTGGTCATAAACCTGTTTGAAACCAACCATTGCCAGTTAGGCATTGTGCTATTGTGGTAGCTGGGCATTGTGCTAGTGAAGTTTGTAAGAAAGGTATATATGGAGATGAAAGGACCTTTTCTAAAGCAAGGAATGGCAGCAATATCCTATCAACCTTGTTACTAACAGGGCACATTTTGCCACGTGGCTCTCATTGGTTAATGGAGGAATGCTCCATTGACAGAGCCTCAAGAGAGCCTCCAAGAGAATTGAGTGCTTCAAAGACTGAAAAAGCCTGAAAAAGTTCACCATGATGATTTCCCCCTGATCATTACATGGCTTGAGTGAAAATTTACAGCCTAAACATGATGACATAAAGCTCATGAACCGGGGACAACTGTGGCATGAAAGACATAAAATCATGTTGATTCCTTGGACAGGCAAGAGCAAGATGAAATTAGATGAAAGTAAATGTCAGGCTTTTTGTTTAAGTACAAAATAAGGGGGGGAAAAAAGACTGGGGTACATTTACAGAATGGGAGACATCTGGCTTGCGCATATGAAAAGGATGGGGATCTTTTAGTGGATCAAGAGTTGTTAATTATTTTTAACTCACTTGTTGGTTTCTCAGAGAACCCAATAGGAAGACCCAAAGGATTGCTTGCTTTTTTGTTGTTGGGTCTACTCATTGCTGTGACAATCTATCAGACCATACATTTGAGGATAGAATACCACAAGCCAGACAATTAAAAAATATTTTAATATTTTAAAATATTGGCATGTAGTGTATTCCAGATGCCAATTGGAAGAACCATTTGAGGCAAAAGAGCCTTGGCAGAAGAGCACAGTTGTTAGAATGTAGTATTTGCAAACTACTTCTGCTGCAGCCAGCTGCCTACAATTTGGCAGATCAAATCTCACCAGTTTCAAGGCTGACTCAGCCTTCCATCCTTCCAAAGTGGGTAAAATGAGGATCCAAACTGTTGGGGACAATATGCTGACTCTGCAAAACCACTTAGAGAGTGCTGTAAAGCACTATAAAGTGGTATATAAGTCTAAGTGCTATTGCTATGTTGGAAGTCCTAATCATGATAAGTGAGTTGCCATTAATTGAATCTGTGTGGACAGCAACATCACAAGGAAGTATGTTGGGTACGTTGCAAGACAGAGCAGAAGCTCTCTTGCAAATCCTGGTAAGAAAGGAAAACAATCACAAAGCAGTCATGTGGATTTACCCTACCTCAAAACAGAAAAAAAAGAGAAAAACTAAAGGTGATCATCCAGATCATAGGTTTTTCCCTGCTCTGCAGTGAATGGTTTTAAACTGTCTAGCTTAGGTACTGTCTTTAAAACATTTACTGAATGGCTTTAAACTGTCTCGCTTAGGCATTTGCAGAGAGAAAAAGTTTACAGCTCCTTAGGAACACCTGCAGCTGGAATCTAGGATTCAAAAGAAAGAAGCATAAAAGAAGCCAGAGGAGGTAATCAAGGGAGGGTGCTTTCTTCTAGGTTTGGCAGCAGAGGTGGCTGGAGTGAGAGGTGACATGCCATGGAGCAGAGGAGGGAATGACTGGGAAACTCAGAAGATACAGGACCCACAACCATGGAGAAGTGTCTGAGGCAGCTGAAACCAAAGAAGCTTCAGAAAAAAGATAGCAAAAAGGAGACAGTGGGCAGAGTGAACTTCAGGTAGTCCAGTTGCTGGAGAATTGGGCAAGAGAGTGTTAAGGCCCAGTCCCACTGCACTTACAGATGCAAAGAGGATGTAAAACGTTAAAAAAAGCTTGCCATCCATTGGAAAACATTATGCATCCGTTGTGTACTCATCACATACGTGTTTCATACACTCTATCCATCGAGCATCCGTCCATTGTGATTTCATCCATGCAAGAAGTTTTGAACTGCACAAAACTTTGTGAACGGATGAACTTTCCGCCGTGTACGATGTAAATCCGCGACATACGAGCAACAAATGTTCTATGTCCGTTTATCATCTGTTAAATGTCGGCTGTATCCTCTCTGCATCCTCTGGGCATCCTCACAACTCACATCCCCTGCAGCTGAAAATGGAAAGAGGGAGGAAACAAAAGGTACATGGAACATCTACACAGCGTTAGTAGCACGCAAATAGAAAGGATGCGCAGTAAACAGTTTGCATCCGATATACATCCGCGCGGCATCCCCTTTCTTTCCTTTAGGCATATGTGACGCATTCACTTCATCCGCTATGCATCCGCTTCGAAATTATCCCCCGGAACCCCTTCGGAGGTGTCATCCGCTTCCATCCGCTTTCATCCGCTAGGCTTCCTATGAACATCCGTTTAACATCCCCGCTACATACTACCCACGTCCGTTCTTTTCCATTCTTTTCCGTTCTGTTTATGCAATTTTTCACCACTTTTTGGAGCAGATGACAATGGATGGAGCCACCCCCTTAATTTTGCTCGTCCACTGTGTCCTTTATGCATACGTTTTGCATCCGTTGGCCAGTGGGACCGGGCCTTTAAGAGGAGAAGCTGTTAGTATTCCTGTAGTTAAAGCCCATATCACACTGCACCAATGGATGGAAAGAGGATGTAAAATGGACAAAAAAGCTTGCCATCCATTGGTTAATGCGATGCTTCCGTTTTGTACTCACTGCATCCGTTTTTCTTCCTCTCTATCCATCCAGCATCCATCGACTGAGGTTCCATCCACTGCATTGAGCTGCTCAAAACTTTTTGAGCGGAAAATGTATCCAACGCGTCTGTTCTGCATCTGCTACGCATATGGGGAACATCCGTTCTACAGCCGTCATCATCCGTTACACATCCGCTATATCCGCTAGGCATCCACTGCGCATCCGCGCAGTTCAAATCTGCTCCAGCAATAAACGGACACAGGGAGGAAGCGGAATGGATGCGGAACAGATGCGCAGCGTTAGTAGCACAGATGTAGAAAGGATGAAAGCGGATGCAGCTCGCAAACAAAGCATTTAAAACGGAAAAGACGTTCGCAGAGGGGACCTATCTCGGATATTTACGATGTCTGCAGGATGCCTAGAGGATGCAAAAGGACACATAGGGGAAAACCTATATTGCCTATAAAAAGGGGGAGCAACTCACCTGGATCTCACTTTCAGTCCAGCAACCCTGCTGTGCAGACTTCTGCTGCCTTCATCTGCCTCTTGCTCTTCCACAGCATCCAGTCATGTCCCCCATGGATCGTAACACAGTCCTTTTGGTAGCCACCATCGTTCTGCAACAGTGCAAAGCCATCTACAGGCTCTTTCAACTCTACTACGGGAAGAAAAGGAGGAGGCCAAGAAGCGTCTGGGTCCGAAGATGGATCGGGAGAAGAGCAGAGTACAGACTGTACAACAAGCTGATGGTGGAGCTGAGGAACAAAGACCCTCGAGCATTCCAGAACTTCATGAGGATGCCTCCAGCCATGTTTGACGAAGTTGTGGAGCTCCATACAGTCCCACTATGCTTGCACTGGAGGTTTATCAATCCCCACAGCTATCTCAATGCATCCCACAGCTATCTTAACCCATCCCACAGGTATCCCTGCCCATCCCACTGCTATCTCAATCCATCCCACAGCTATCTTAACCCATCCCAAAGGTATCCCTGTCCATCCCACAGCTATTACCCATCCCAAAGATATCCCTGCCCACCCCACTGCTATCTTAACTCATCCCACAAGCATGCAAAGGCTAAACCATTTCTAAAAGTTTCCACCAAGACTTTATTTACAAAAATAAATGAAGCAAGTGTGTGAAGCAAAGATAATCTTTATTAATAAGAAGCTGGAAAAGAAAAATGACCCAAGTCAAATGTCCAAATAAAGTCTACAGGTAGCCACCCAGTCTCTGGCACTCTTCTCTGTTACTTAGAGGTGTGCCCAGTCTAAGGGGTGAAGGGTCCAGGTGCTGTGGAGGTGGCTGCTGCTGGAGTGCTGGTCTGAAGCACCACTGGGGTGCCTGGCCCTGAGAGGACAACAGGTGACGGTGTGTTGAGGAAGCTCTCAGACAGTTGGCTCAGCCCCGTGATGTTGAGAGATCCTTCCTCCATGCCATGGGGTGTCAGCCCCAGTACCGATGATAGATGTACTGAGGCCGGGTTTGGCTGTGGGGTGGAGGAAGGAGCAGTGTAGTGGGGCTGTCTGATCTGCAGCTGTATGAGGACTGGTGTGGGTGGCATCGGTGACGTGGGTGGCATCGGTGGCATCAGTGGCACCGGTGGCAATGGTGGCATCCGATGAGTCTGTGCCTGGACTGGGAAGGTCTGCTGTCTTTGCTGCTGGACCTCCTGGTAGCCGTAGCCCTGGTAGGTGAGGGCCTGTGGAAAGCCTTGGAATGGGAGGGACATCACCTGGGGTGGAGGAGCAGACCTGGACTGGGTGGGAGCAGGTTCATCTGGATCTGGAGGGTTGTGAAGCAGATCGGTGATCCTGTCCTTCACCACCTGGTACTGGGGTTCCGCCATGTCTGTGAGGGTCTGGTTGACATCGGTGAGGAAAGGCTTGCGGTTGGAGGATGAGGGAGTCGGTGTGGACCAGCTGAGAGAGGATATCTATGCTGCTCCTGATGGTGTCTCTTATCTCCAGCAGGACAGTGTGGCTCTGCCCCTCCTGTCTGGCTCTCTGCCTTTCTGTGGAGGTGGAGCTGGGGGTGGATGCAGGTAGGACTGTGGTGGAAGTGCCATCTCCTTTCTCCCACTACACCAGGGAGTCCTCCACGCGCTCCGCCATGGTTAGAACAACTGTCCACAGGTTCTCCATTGTGGCACACTCCACAGACACCTGCCTGGAGACAGGAGCTGGGGGGGTTCTCCACCATGGGATGCTCCACAGAAACCTGCCTGGAGACAGGAGCTGACTCTTGGCCGGAAGAGGACTGGCTCTCAGCAGGCTGCCTGAGAGAGAGGGTTGTGAGAGGGGCTGCTCCTCAGTGGCAGATCTCACTCTCCAGGAAGCTGCACTTGGCCATGACGAAGGTCTCTCTGTCCGTCAGCTTGACCGCGGCCTGGCCAGATTTCTTGAGGTGCAGCTTCCCGTACCAGGTGTGCATGTGCTTCCACCAGCCGAGGAGCACCTCCGAAGTGTAGCCCAGGCTCTCCGCCTTCTCTCTCCAAGCAGCCTGCTTCCTTTTGGTGTCCCTGTAGAGGCTGTGTCCCTTCAGCCATAGATACTCATTCTCTCTCAGCCATTCCAGCACCTCATCCTCATGTTCGTCCTCGATGGAGTATTACCTCCTCTCCCGTTCTTGCGTATGCCTCTTCCTCCCTTTGGCAGGACCACATGGGCCCTCATCAGAGGGCCTTCCAGGTTGTAGGGGCTGCTCCTCCACATCACCACCAGCAGCAGCACCAGCAGGATCATCATCATCATCATCATCATCAGCAGCAGCAGCAGCAGCAGGACCAGGATCATCATCAGCAGAGGAACCAACAGCGCCAGCAGGACCAGGAGCACGAGCAGGACCAGCAGGACAAGCAAGACCAGGAGCACGAGCAGGACCAGCAGGACGAGGAGCAACTTCAGCAGAGTAAACACCAGCAGAAGCACCACCACCATAAGCAGCATCAGCAGCTCCTCCAGAAGCAGCATCAGCAGAAGCACCACCGCCAGAAGCAGCATCAGCAGAGTAAGCACGAGCAGAAGCACCACCCCCAGAAGCAGCATCAGCAGAGTAAGCACGAGCAGAAGCACCACTGCCATAAGCATCATCATCAGCTCCTCCAGAAGCAGAAGCAGCAGAAGCCCCAGCCCCAGAAAAGCGAGCCCGTGCTACAGAAGCCCCAGCAGAAGCAGAGTGAGCGCCAGGGGGTGGGAGGGTAGCCCTGTCCCTCTTGCCAGGGCTGGCAGCAGATGGTTGAGGCTTTCTCTTCTTCCCCATGGTTGTGGGGTTGCTAACTGGCAGCAAGGCTGGCAGGTTGGCAGGCAGGCAGGCAGGAAGGCAGGCAGCAAGGCTGGCAGGCAGACTGGCAGGCAGGCTAGTAGGCAGCAAGGCTGGCAGGGAGGCTGGAAGGCAGGCTGGCAGGCAGGCTGGCAGCAAGGCTGGCAGCAAGGCTGGCAGGCAGACAGCAAGGCTGGCAGGCAGGCAGACAGCAAGGCTGGCAGGCAGGCTGGCAGGAAGGCAGGCAGCAAGGCTGGCAGGCAGGCATGCAGGCAGGGCAGGCTGGCAAGGCAGTCGATGTGTCTAGAAGCAGGTCTTTCCTGTGAATGGTGACCTTCTTGGGAGCTGCCTCCCTTTATATCTGGGGGGCTGGCGCAATACATCCTCCCCGCATGCGCAGTGAACACTAGGCATCCGCTAGGCATCCGCTAGGCATCCGCTAGGCATCCGCTA
>BLBF01000042.1:16298727-16330110 GCA_015471245.1 Laticauda colubrina | reverse complement strand
CTAGGCATCCGCTAGGCATCCGCTAGGCATCCGCTAGGCATCCGCTAGGCATCCACTAGGCTTCTGCTAGGCATCCGCTAGGCTTCCGCTCTGCATCCGCTTCATCCGCTCGGCTTCCACTGTGCATCCGCTTCATCCGCTCGGCGTCCGCTCTGCATCCGCTGTATCCATTCTGCGTCTGCTTTGCTGCGGCCCCCTGGAAGCCTTGCAGATGTGCCATCCACTCTCATCCGCTTCCATCTGCTAGGCTTCCATGGAGCATCCGCTTTCCATCCACCCTGCGTCCTCCCCCCGTCCATACCCTTCCGTGTTGTCCGCTCTGGTTAGGCAAATTTTTGCCCCTTTTGAGAGCGGATAACAACGGATGGAACATTTTTCTTATCTGCTGTGTCCTTTTTACAAATGTTTTGCATCCGTCGGCCCGTGTGACAGGGCCTTAAAATAGCATGGGAGAAGGAAGGACCTAGCAGTTAGATTTATATACAGCTTCACAGTGCTTTACAGCCCTCTCTAAGCGGTTTACAGTGTCAGCATGTTGCCCCCAACAATTGGGCTCTTCATTTTACCAGCCTCAGAAGGATGGATGGCTGAGTCAACTTTGAGTCTGGTGAGATTTGAATTGCCAAATTGAAGTTAAATCAAGTTATGTTAAAAGCAAAGTATTAGACATTGTCAAAGTCCAAATATTAAGTCAGTATATTATTGTAAGTCATGCTAGATAGATATATACAGTAGTAGACAGAGTTAAATATACTGTATAGACTACAGGTAGATAACATTATGTAAAATCTTGGAAATACACTTTGCAGTACGTCTCCATGCACTATAGTAATAAATAGTTCAATCTTCATTCATGATTTACATGTTTCTCTCTTATTCATTCCCACATGACCATTGATTCTTTCTGAAGCCTCTGGGGTCTTCTTGAGTTAGCCTTCTTGGCCAAAGATTTTATAAGGAACACAGAGACAAAAGAGATTCTAATCTTGCAGGACAGATCATTAAAACTTTATGGATGGGCATCTTCAGAATGGTCTGTATATCTACCCAAAGGCCCCAAGTAATAAACTAGGAAGGAGATTTAGTTTCCATCTGCCATGAGGAATTGTTGGTAATACTCCATGCAGCTACCTCTAGGCTTGCTTTGATGCATTATTCAATCCTTTAGTGAGTTTTCCTCTGTCCCAGGCTTATTAGAACATTTATTATCACTTAATGGATTTCCTTAGCAGAAGCTCAGAATAATTGGAACCTATTAATATTTTCTAGTGATTCAGCACTTTATAGCTAACAAGTGATTTATTGAAGAGCTCTGACTGCATTCTCACCTATTTTAATGTACAGAACACTGGTAATGCAGTGACTATTGAGCTGGTTTGCTATTGTTGAAAGTCTTGGAGCAGCCTTACTAAAGAGAAACAACTCCTACAAGAGGTTAGGTTATAGGAGGCCAAGTCACCTTGGGCATCTATGTGCAATCTTCAAGACAGACTAGATTAGGAAACCAATGTCATGTATGCCGGTATTAATTTTATTGACAAGCTATAGAAACAGAATCTTACTAATTTTGATATGTTTTACCTATCTATTTATTTCATATCCTGCCTTTATAATTTGTATAAATAATTCAAGGTGGTGAACATTTTCAACATACCTTCCTGCTCCTATTTTCTCCACAACAATAACCCTGCTGAGTGTCAAGTGAGGAAATCAGGAATCAAGGCAGTTCAATTGAATACAGGTTTATTGCATGCTAATACTGTCTACAAGAATCTGAATTAATAATGATAAAAGCAAATTGGTGGAGTCAAGGGAATTCAAGGTAGGCTGGTCTTAGAACTCTTGTAGGCACACAGGACTTGAGACTGATGGCATGCTTGACTGCTCCCTCAGCCCAGCCTGGTCATCTTCCATGAGGATTTTGCTGTGAGAGTGTGACTGGGCCAGAGTCACCCAGTGGGCTTTCAGGGCTAAGGTAGGACTTGACCTCCTGTTTTCTAGCTGGGTGCCTTAACTGCTAGACCAAACTGGCTCTCAATGAATGCATTCTGAATGCACTTCCCTTCTCCCTCCTTTTACCTTTATGTGAACTACGGAGGGGCTTGTATGATACATTTCTGCAAATTAAATTCTTACCCTGGACTCAACTTCCTTTTATGTGACCACTGCCTTGGCAATATCTCTTCTTCCCCTCAAGGTCATTCCTTCTTCCCTTTGCAATCAATCACAAATACAGCTCAGATACACAAAGGCATATTTTATTCTACTGAGCTGATAATTAGAATCCTGATAGTCAGGAATGGTTTTAATTTCTCATTGGAAATTAAGGGCTGCTGAGCTGGCAGTGGTGGGAGGAATCTTCTAAAATGCATTTCTTTTGTAATTTCTTTCAAAAATGCAGAAGTAACAACTTTGGGAAGGAGAACTTGAGTTGAGGAGTGTGATGACTGAAACCCTAACATGAATCTACCAACTGTTGGCTGTGAAAGATTTGTTGCTTTAGTAAAGAGTTGTGTTGACTGGTAATTCTAAAAGGGATTAAGCAGATTTGATCTATGTCAGTCATGTTAGTTTATGAGGAGCCAGAAGACTCTTGAAGCAGAAGAGGTCACAGTCTGGAGAAATGTGCTGAAGATTAGTGAAATTAGAATGGGACAGATTCTATCCATCATCGAAGTCCCTAGAATAGCCAAAAGAGACAGGAAGATAACTTTTTTTTTTGCTATAGTCATAAGAAGAAAATACACTTGTCAAGTTGAGAGCATGGTTAGTTGGATGGGGAAAGCTATCAGAACCTTTTAGTCCCATTCTTAACTCTAAAGAGGAAGAGTTTGAGGCCTTAGAAACAGAGCAGTGTACTTGCATATTAAATCAATATCACAAGACTATATGGATATGCCATTCCAGAATATTTAAGCTGCGTAAGGTTCATCTAAGGAAGAAAGTTCCTTTAAAATGCATTTTAAATCACAAGCTGTGCCTTTGTTCCTTCCCTGCTCACAAACCTGGCAGGAGAGGATGGGTAAATCCAGGTTTGAATCTGGCTATGCATCTTCTTGCAAACAAAATGTGGCTGAAGCCATAAATAGATGCTCTTTGTCTTAATAAAAGAGAGGAAAGAAAACCTCAAGATGTGTTTTTCATTATTTTTCACTGGATCCTTAGAATTCAAAAAGACAGACCATATGAGTGATGAATATTTTTTTTTTCTCCATAATGGTGCCAGCTATAATTTAATAGCACAGCAAGCAGTTGAATTGTGAGATTATGGATGTTGCTGGGCATATCTGAATGTTGAGAGGATGTTATGAGTTTTATTACAAAATGGTTTCCATTAGCAGCCTGGCCAATTATATAAAAAAACTTAGCCCAGAAAACAAAGAAAGTAGCTTAATCCCCACTCCTTCTTTGTTCCCAGGATGCTCTCTGCCATCAGCCATCAGCACAACTTTCATGACAAAATAGCTTGTTAATTTGAGGTCTTCAAACAGTTGTTGGATAGCCATCTGTCTAAAATGCTTTAAGGTGAAGACGAGAGCCTGAAGCAGAAGTTGATTTGCAGGTGGGAGGATCAGCCATCTTCCTGTCAAGAGATTTTCCTTCACCACGATTGTATTGGGAATACTTTAAGTCATCCTGAATGGCTTCCTTGAAGACAGGCTTGGCATGGTGAAATACCTAGAGCCTGGAGATAATGGAATGATCCAATATCAGAAATGGAAAAATGGGCAAAGTGTGGCCAAACAGTATTTTTTCTTCAAATTATATTAAACCTCTTCTAAGTGCAACACTCTTATTCTGTCTGCATCATACCTAAATGTAGTGGGGAAAGCTATACTACCAGAAATATCTACAGAGTGCCCTGGCAGTGTAAATAATAAATGCATCACCTCTTTCATGTAAGTATCAAGCCACAACAAAAAGAAGCAGATTTGGCATTGATAAGGTTCAGTGCTATTTTCTGGATTTAGATGAATAGAATAGAATAACAGAGTTGGAGAAGATCTTGGAGGTCTTCTAATCCAACCCCCTGCCTAAGCAGGAAACCCTATACCACTTCAGACAATGGTTATCCAACATCTTTTTAAAAACTTCCAGTGTTGAAACATTTACAACTTCTGGAGGCAAGTTGTTCCATTGATTAATTGTTCTGTCAGGAAATTTCTCCTTAGTTCTAAGTTGCTTCTCTCCTTGATTAGTTTCCACCCATTGCTTCTTGTCCTGCCCTCAGATGCTTTGGAGAATAGCTTGACTGCCTCTTTGTGGTAACCCCTGAGATGAAAATGTGGGGTCTTGTGGACACCTTCCCCAAAGCACCATTTTTATTTTTATTTAGCCATAATAGTCAAATAGGATCTTTAGTTCGAAAACATGGAGTCTGAGAAGAAAGGAGCTAAGAGGAAAGTACACTCAATCATATGTTGTCCATGGTTAATAAATTTTATCACAGAACCTTTGAGAACCTTACATTAGAACTCATGCCTTCACAGCAGATGAATTAGAAAAGCTAAAAAGGTGTTAAAACTAGACTGCCTACCAGAATCTGGGAGAAAAAAATGGTTGAAATTGATCAGACTTCCAAAGATTTCTGACAATATTTTGTATAGATTTGGAGACAGAGAAGTTCCTATTTCAATACAAGTAGTGGTTGACATCTGACCACAATTGAGCCTCAAATTTCTGCTGCTAAGAGAAACATTTAAGTGAATTCTGCCCCATTTTATGACTTTTCTTGCCACAGTTAATCACTATAGTTGTTATAAGTTAATAACATAGTTGTTTAGTGAATCTGACTTCCCCATTGACTGCCTTTCAGAAGGTCACAAAATGTGATCATGTGATCCCAGGACACTGCAACCATCATGAGTCAGTTACCAAGAATCCAAATTTTGATCACGTGACTATGGGGATGCTGCCAGTGTCATAAGTGTGAAGATCAGTGCCATTGTAACTTTGAATGGTCACTAAACTGTTGTAAGTTGAGGACAACCGGTCATTCCAAAATAACATATGGCCTGTGCAGAAACCAATTAAGTTGGCACCCAGATGCAATTTTCAAGCACTTAATGTTGAAAGGACAAAGGAAAAGCAAAAGGAGAACAAGCAACATGAACGCTGAAACATCCCTCCCTCCCCCAAAAAGGCATAACAATGTCTACAGTCTGGAATGTTTGCATAGGCTTCAAAGAAACTTCTAAAATCTGTGATTCTTTACTTATGCGATTTTGCCTTTTATGAACAATGTAAGAAGCTGTGTAATCTTTTGGTTTTGCACAGCTCTTCTTTGGAAAAATCCAGCTAGCACTGCACCTTGATGTGTTCAAAGGAGTCTTTTCTGGGAAATCATTATTCATGCGCTGGTTCAATTGAAATATTCTTTTTGGGGATGGAGTAATGATGGCCCTGGATTCAGCTCAATTCAGAGTTCCCTTAAATTAAATTGCTAATAGCTGGCCATATAGCAGACCCATTGGCTTCATAGAACTTGCTAGGATATATTGTCTGGGTTTGCACATCATACTAGCCTAAACTAAAAAGGAGTCGCTCATGATCCAGCATATTATGAGAACCAACCCTTCTTGGTTAGTCTTTTTGGTTTTGTTGTTCAGTTGCTAAGTTGTGTCTGACTGTTTACAACCCCATGACACCAGGCCCCATCTTCCACTGACTCCCAGAGTTTCTCCAAATTCATGTTCCTTGGTAAATCTAATTATCAGATATTTGTTTTAGTCTGCTGCATTGTACAAAGCAAGTAACTGTATTTCGTTGACTTAAATTAAGGCCTAGCACATTTACTTAACACATTTGTAGAGCAACTCATCTCACAAATGTGATTCTGGGTAGCTCAAAACAATTAAAATAACAAAGCACTAATAAGGAAATAAACACAGAAGCATACAACTATCCTAAAGGCCCTGTCACACTGCCTAACGGATGCAAAATGGACACAACGGACGAGAAAAATGTTCCATCCGTTGTTATCCGCTCTCAGAAGGGGCAAAAATTTGCATAAACAGAGCGGATAACACGGACGCGGGGAGGACGCAGGGCGGATGGAAAGCGGATGCGGAACGGAAGCCTAGCAGATGGAAGCGGATGGGAGCGGATGGCACATCCGCTAGGTTTCCGGGGGGGGCGCAGCAAAGTGGATGCGGAACGGATACAGTGGATGCAGAACGGATGCAGAGAGGATGAAGTGGATGCACAGCGGAAGCCTAGCGGATGCCGAGCGTTAATTGCGCATGCGGGGAGGATGCATTGCGTCAGCCCCATGGATATAATGGAAGCAGCTTGGAAGCAGGTCACCAGAGGAAAGACCTGCTTCCAGACACATCGACTGCCTTGCCTGCCCTGCCTGCATGTCTGCCTGCAAGCCTTGCTGCCAGCCTTGCTGCCAGCCTTGGTGCCAGCCTTGGTGCCAGCCTTGCTGCCAGCCTTGCTGCCAGCCTTGGTGCCAGCCTCCCTGCCAGCCTTGATGCCAGCCTTGCTGTCTGCCTGCCAGCCTTGCTGCCAGCCAGTCTGCCTGCCAGCCTTGGTGCATGCCTGCCTGCCAGCCTTCCTGCCAGCCTTGGTCCCTGCATTCCTGCCAGCCTTCCTGCCAACCTTGGTGCGAGCCTTCCTGCCAGCCTTGGTGCCTGCCTGCCTGCCAGCCTTCCTGCCAGCCTTGGTTCCTGCCAGCCTTCCTGCCAGCCAGCAACCCCACAACCATGCTGAAGCACAGCAAGCCTCAGCCATCTGCTGCCAGCCCTTGCAAGAGGGACAGGGCTACCATCCCGCCCCCTGGCCCTCACTCTGGTTCTGCTGGAGCTTCTGCAGCACGGATTCGCTCTTCTGGGGCTGGGGCTTCTGCTGCTTCTGCTTTTGGAGGAGCTGATGACAAACACTCCAGTACCAGCCACCTCCACAACACCTGGACCCTTCACCCCTGAGACTGAGCGACCAAGAGGAGTGCCAGAGACTCATTTTTGTTTTATAGCTTCTTGTTAATAAAGTCTATTTTTGATTCATACACTTGCTTCGTTTCTTTTTTTTAATAAAGTCTTGGTGGAAACTTTTAGAAATGATTTAAGCCTTTGTATGCTTGTGGGATGGGTTAAGAAAGCAATGGGATGGGCAGGGATACCTTTGGGATGGGTAATAGCTGTGGGATAGATAAACCTCCAGTGCAAGCATAGTGGGACTGTATGGTCCACCCTCCCAGGTGCCACACCTTTTGCCCTTTATTATCAATAACAATGTAAGCATTGATCCACACATTTGAACATAAACACAACTCTTTATTAAATGCCCTGTTCATTGTAGGCCCACCCAGCATACATGGCCCAATCTCATCCGTGTGATGAGACAGGCTGAAGGAAGCATCCATTAAGCATCTATCATCCTGTCTTGCCACTCCACTGCTCCAGCCAGGGAGTTGCACCAGTGTTTCAGGAGGTTGCGCTGCTTCTTCCCTTCACGTGAGGCTCTGTTGGGGCCTTGCACATCCTGAGTGTCTATCAGGTTTCACCCTTGCCTCCATTCCCAAGGCTCCATGTCCCCATTGCCTTGTTGATGGTCCACGAGCCTGTTCTGCAAGACTGGGTAGCGGGTGCGCATGAGATTGTGCAGGATGCAGCAAGCTTCCATGATCCTCCTCACGATCTCTGGGCGATTCTGCATGGTGGTGAGAAGTACCTGGAACCTGTTGGCCAGGATGCCAAAGGCGTTCTCCACCACCCGCCTTGCCCTGGACAGCCTGTAGTTGAAGATCCTCTCTTCATGGGTGAGGTATTTGGAGGTGTAGGGCTTCATGAGGTAGGTTGTGAGGGAGAAGGCGTCATCCCCCACGATGAAGTAGGGCACATCTTGCGTGTCGTTGGGCAGGGGTTCTGGATCTGGGAAGCCCACGATGAGGTTGCATTCCAGCTCCTCCTTGAGGTGACTGGCGTTGTATACCAGGGCATCTGAAGATGAGCCGTTGCCTGAAGCATCAATGTACATGAACTTGTAGTCAGCATCGACCATGGCGAAGAGGATGATGCTGAAGAAGCCCTTGTAATTGAAATAAGTGGACCCCGACTTGGCTGGAGCTTTGCAGGCCACGTGCTTGCCATCTACGGCTCCAACGGTGTGGGGGAAGTTCCACTTCTGATACCACTGCTCTGCAACTTTCTTCCATCCTTCTTCAGTGGAGGGGTACTGGAGGAGCTCCTCCTTGTATTCTTCGATGATGGCCTGCACCACTTCTCTGACCACAATGCTGATGGTGTTGGGTGGCACCCTCCATCCGTACTGCATGCTTCTGTAGATGGTCCCTGAGGACAGGTGGCGCAGAGTGAGTGCCACCTTGAGCCCAGGGTCCAGGCTGGGCCGGAAGTTGGTGTTTGCCTTGGTCAACCTGGGTGTCAGCCACTGCACAACTTCGTCAAACATGGCTGGAGGCATCCTCATGAAGTTCTGGAATGCACGAGTGTCTTCGTTCCTGAGCTCCACCATCAGCTTGCTGTACAGTCTGTCCTCTGCTCTTCTGGCGAACCATCTTCGTACCCAGACGCTTCTTGGCCGCCCCTTTTTCTTCCCGTAGAGTTCACAGAGTTCACAGAGATGGCTTCGCACTGTTGCAGAAGGATGGTGGCTGCCAAAAGGACTGTGTTACGATCCACGGTGGACATGACTGGATGCTGTGGAAGAGGATGAGTCAGATGAAGGCTGCAGAGGTCTGCACCGCAGGGCTGCTGTTCTGAAAGTGAGATCCAGATGAGTTGCTCCCCCTTTTTATAGGCAGTATAGGTGTCCCTTTGCATCCTCTAGGCATCCTCTAGGCATCCTCTAGACATCCTTAATATCCGAGATAGGTCTCCTCTGCGGACGTTTTTTCCGTTTTACATGCTTTGTTTCCGTGCTGCATCTGCTAGGCATCTGTTCTGCATCCGTTCTGCGTCCGTTCCGCTTCCTCCCTGCGTCCTAGTGGATGCGAGTTGCGCGGATGCGGATCGGATGCCTAGCGGATATAGCGGATGCATAACGGATGCATAACGGATGCCTAGCGGAAGCGAGCGGATGCAGAACGGACGAATTAGATACATTTTCTGCGCAAAAGTTTTGAGCAGCTCAAAACTTTCTGAGCGGATGAAACGTCAATAAATGGATGCTGGACGGATAGAGAGGAAGCAAAATGGAGGCAGTGAGTACATCACGTTTTCCAACGGATGGCAAGCTTTTTTGTCCGTTTTACATCCTCTTTGCATCTGTTGGTGCAGTGTGACAGGGGCTTTAAAACCACAATTAAGAATTCAACTTACCATACACCTATGCAATACAGCCTTTGCTCAGGCTCACTAATACTGTTAGATTCCCTCTCCCCCTCCTCCCCAGGCATGAGGCATAACTAAATCTTCAGGCCCTTTCTAAAGACCAGAAGGGTCAAGACCATCTAAGTCCTGGAGGAATGTTTCAAAAGGAAGACACATGGTAGCGTCAGAATAATTTGAGCTTGCAATGCAGGGTTGTAGAAGAACAAATCAAAATGAAATCCAGACATCTGTGAAGAAAGATTTATTTATTCCCCAAAAGCAAAGAGAAAATGAGGTACAGAAGGGCTGTTTTACAGGGGAGCTTTTCTTTGTTTTAGGTTTTGAGAGGTGTGGATGTGTGTTGGTTCTAGGTCAAGGATCTTCAAACTTGGCAAGTTTAAGACTTGTGAACTTCAACTCCCAGAATTCCTGAGCTAACAGGACTGGAGGAGGAATTCTGGGATTTGAAGTCCACAAGTCTTAAAGCTGTCAAGTTTGAAGACCTGTAGGTTCTTGTTTGGCAAAGAGAAAACTGATCTTTGTATGGGAGCAAAAAAATAAATACAGAACTATACTATAGGATTAGAAAATAATGGTGCAGTGTTGGTTAGCATGCTTCAAGCTGTACAACCCCTCTGTTCTATGGAGTGAAAAATTATTTTGGGAGGAAAATAATTTGAAAGGGTCAGTAACAAGGCTGATTATCCTAACAAGTTACAACTCTCACAATCTGCCACACCCAGTCTTCCACAACTTTTCCCTGGAGTTTTACTTGATGGGGGTTCACTTAAGGCCATGTTTGCATATGCACACACACATATTACATGATGCATTGATAAGTACACATACTAAAGCATACCAATAATTACAAACATAGAGAATATCCAATTATTTTTTCCCTGCCATTCCTTTGTTCCTTGAACCTGACATAATACAAATCCTAGTATGAATTCAGTCAGTTGTTCAGTGACAGCAATGTAGATTGATTTTGGTGTCTGTGGTTATCAACAGGAAGTAGAAATTCAGGCAGAGGGTCCGGTTGATGAAGGCTAACCAAAGTTCAAAGTTTTCAATAGCCTGGAGACTTCTTTCTGAAGTAACTGCAGTTTCTCCTACTGAAGTCTACTGAATTAAAAGACAATTGTTAGCCATTGTTGTGGGGGGAGCCAGGGTTCTATTAACACTCACTGTACATCTATGCCCAGTAGTGCCAGGTCTGTTACTGAGTGCCCATTCAACTTCCATATTGATGACATTTCAGTAGTTTTCAGCTATATCCATCAGCAAAAGCAGGTTCTTGCTGCTTTCTCTCTTGGGCGAAGGCCTAGACTGGGTGAGATTCAATTCATTGGAGTTCAGGAAGGCTTGATCTCAAAGAGGCTCCCACTTCTTTGATGACTGATGGTCAGCAGGGCACAGATAAGCTGTTAAAAGAAAACTTTAAAAATGATGAATGCTATAACTACAGCCGCAGAATCTAGTAAGTCTCCTGGCCTCAGTCATGTTGCCTTCCATATTATGACAAAGACAGTCCAGGTTCAAGACCCAAGTGCCAAGAGATGGGGTGAACTCCCATTACTTGCCCCAGTTCCTGCCCACCCAGCAATTCAAAAGCATGTAGATGCAAGTAAATAAATAGGTACCACTTTGGCAGGAAGGTAACAGTGTTCTGTGTGCCTTGGCATACAGCTATGCTGGCCACATAACCATGGAAATGTCTTCAGACTATGCTGAATGAACATTGCCCCTAAAGTTTGGACACAACTGGAAAGAGAAAGCTTTACCTTTATACCCTAAGGCAAGATTTGGTTCATCCATTACTTGAGCTGCAAAAGTATTTAATACTTTCCCCATTTCTGTGATGACCCGGGGCATGGCACAGAGATAACACAGGCAGTTGGCAGTTCAAACCACCCCTTTATTGATCCAAATTTCCTCAAATGCTCCCAAATTTCTGGCAAGTCCCAGAGCAAAGTGATAACAAATACACAGAGACACACCTCAAACAACCTCTGGCTGCAAATAGTCCAGCCCAACAGTGAACACCACTGCTGCACAGCAATAAATCAAGCAAGGCAAGTTGAAGAGTCCAGGAAGCAAGGGAGCATAGCAAGTAATCCAGAAATCTAGAAGGAATGCAAGGAATCCAGGAAAGTTCAAACATGGTACTCAACACTCCATGAATTCAGCATTTCTTCCTGACCAATGCCCCTCCCCACAGCATCTCCTTAAATCTCAGTCCCCAAGTGTGCCTTGTGAAGAGGGGTGGGGCACTCTCCTCCTGAGTAGCTGCTCAGTCTGCACTGTTCTTATCTTCTCTCCGTGCTCATGGGTCAGGAGGGGGATGGTCCTTGCTTATAGCCTGAGCTCTTTCTCTCATGTTCCCTGTTTAGACTCTCTTGGTCATCCTGCCATTCCTCCCAGCCTACCATTCCTGGCCTGACTGGCCTTGCTCCTCCCCATTTTCCTCCAAAGCCAACCCCTCTATCTCTGTCAGCTCCAGTTCCCCTTCCTCAGCTCTGACAGGGGCATTACACTTTCTTAATAATTGCCCAGAATGAGATTTTGCAAAGTACACAAGAATTTATTTTTCTTTCTTTGTATTGATTCCATAGCCAAGAGTCAGAAGTAATTCTTTTCAGATAGCATATTTGTATCCCTGGACGTTCTATCAAATATGGCCAAACTTTGTTTTTCCTGCCCTCTTTTACCCTTATTGGATGCCATATTAAGGGGCAAAGATGAAACCCAGTAGATGTGCTACTAAACAATCCACTTGGGATTTTCAAAGGTAAAACACTCAGGCAAAAGGTAAAAAGTTACATACCTTTAGGTTTTGTTGTTTTTCTTATTGGCCTGCATCGAGCTCATAATGATGAAACATTTCTATGGAAAACAGATGATGGGATTACTGATGGAGGTAAAATGCAAATTTGTCTTGGAGGCAGTACAGCAGATTAGCAACAGCAGCTGGGAAAGCAAAACTGAGCTTTCCTCCGAGGACTGAGAGAAAATGTGACTGGCCCAAGGTCATCCAGCTGGCTTTCATGGCTAAGGTAAGGCTTGAACTAATATTCCTAAATTTCTACTCTGGTGCCTTAACCAATAGACCAAACTGGGTTTCTCTGAATTTTGTTTACCTTCCTTTCTTTGGCTTCAAGAGAGAGGAAAAAAAAACCAAGTTTAACACACATTTAGCAACAACTAGTCTCTTCCTTTAGCCATCCAGTTAAAATATTTTAAAACTCATTTTGCCACCCAACCTATGCTAGCTTCAAATCTTCTGAATCACATTTCTTAAACTTTATCACTGACCATCAGAGAAGGGGTCTCCAAACTTGGCAAGTTTAAGACTTGTGGACTTCAATTCCCAGAATATGCTGGCTGGAGAATTCTGGGAGTTGAAGTCCACAAGTCTTAAACTTGCCAAGTTTGGAGACCTCTGATATAAAGTATAAAATTTCTCTTCCTGCTTTCCTATATTCTATCTAGACCACAGTTTTAATTCATTCTAAAACTGGCATTCCCCCCCCCCAAACCCCCTTTCCTACACATCATTAACATTCTTACAAGAAAAAAAAAGTATATAATTGTGAAAATGAAAGGTGTAAGCAGGGCAGTTGTACTTCTCCATACATACCTCTTACAATGCAGTTTACAAATACAAAGACAGAATGGGGCTAGTGTTGCTTTTAATATACCGTGCAGCTAGTGATTGGGATACAAGCCTCTGCTGGGTTGTGAGGTTGCAATTTCTTCCTCTTAATTAGCACACCTGATAAGTAAAACAGTAAATTAACCAGGAATTAATTGAAGAAAATAGCTAGCTAAAAGTTAGGACTGATTAAATTATCCACTGGGCTGCTTTTCTCCTCTTCTGCTGGTTTTCTTGCAACATTGACAAATTACAGTTAGGAAGGTATATTTGACTAAGGCATACACACAAGATTTTCAAAACAGAACTCTTGTCTTTCTGCTTGAGAGAAGATATAAGAAAAGAAAGGAAAGGGAGGGGTGGTGGGAGGAAGTTTCTCTCCATGTTGCTTTGCTGGTCAGGCAAATCAAGGTGAATTCTTTCCCATAGCTTCATTCAGTCTCTTCTAAAAGAGATTCGAGGGAAAAATGGTCAGCAGTCAGATTAGGCTGCAGAGCAGAGAGTGATTACAGAATTCCTCCCCTCTTTTCCTCAGCCTCTAAGCCATCTGTTTGTCAGGCAGATAACATGGAGGAACTGAAGAAAATATATTGCTTTCTATGGGCTTCTTTGATGTAGATCATCAATCAACAGTCCGATTAAGTCATCTTTTTATATTAACTTTCTTACTTCAGAACATAAAATCACAACGCAAATACAATGACAGTAAAATCATCTCACTTTTCATGGAAAGATAATATCAGAGTTCCTGGCCAGGCATTTTCTTTATTAAAACTGTAACTTTTCATCTTGTTTCAATTTACACTTGAAGAAACATTCATATAAAGGTAAAGGTATAAGTTTCCTCTGCTCAGTTGTGTTTGGCTCTAGGAGGCCATGGTCATCTCCCAGCAATGGATTCAGTGGTGGTATTCTACCAGTTTGGCCTGGTTTTAGCATACTGGTAGCACTGAAGATCGGCAGAGACTGAACCAGTTCTGTCTGAGGAGCTGCTGGAGCTGCTGTTGGGCCCACCCGCCTACCTGAGCTCCCATACTGACCTTTTGTGATGACCCGGGGTGTGGCACAAAAGCAACAAAGTCACAAAAATAGGTAAAGTCCCTTTAATATGTCCAACTTGGCCCCCAATGTCCAGTTATCCTTGGCTGGAGATCAAACTCATCCAAAAACAGTCTACAAAGGAAAGAAATGCAGTCTGAACCCAAACTACAGATAAAGCAGGAATAAAAAAACCCAATATAAACCACACTGAAATAATTGACACGACAGGCCAGGGTCACAAATTGTAGACTTCCAAAAGATTACGAAGCACACACAGTTGGGAGAATGCCAAAAGATAAGCCTAGATAAAGATAATGCATGCTTTGCTTCCAGCAAGGTGCTGTGTGCAAACACCCTTCTTATATCCTGTTCTCCCAGCTGCAATTAATGAAAGGGATCAGGCCTTTTTCTTTCTTTTTTTAAAATAAAGTTTTATTTGGATTTTCACACATACAAAACACAAGTAAAACATCTTTTTTGAAAATAGCATGGTCCCGGGTTGAACTTCTTTATACAGATACAAAACTCAATTTCATGCTCCTTTTTGTGTTCTATTCCATATCTTGTGCTATTCTACATTTTCTATAGAGTTTTTCCTCCCTTTTAATTTTCTCAATTTTATTTTGATTATCTCATCTCAATTCAAATCATATTTATACTTTTGTCTGTTCTGTTTCAATTTCATATTATCTTTACTCATAAAACAGATTTTCTCCTGTAGTTACTAACTGGAGTATGACACCTTTATATCTTTTAATTACATCCATTCAACTCTTATTTAAACTTCAATATATACCTTAAGGTTATGACCTTCAATATAATACATAATACATGACTTCCAATTGAATTCTTCTTGGTAAATTTTTATAATACACACTATATTCTTTAAAAAAAAAGGAGTATAAATATATGTGATTATAAACCCTCATTCCATTCCAATTCAGTTCTATCATTAATAATCATTAAATTCTTAACATCTTTAATACTTCTTTTCAATTAAATATCATACTTCCTTGAAGACACATATAATCTCCATAATTAATTCTTCCCTTATTTCTCTTCACATATGTTTTGTAAATCATTAAATATTCATTTTGTTACATTTATTTATTGACAAGCGTTCCATTGAATTACCATAGCTATTTTAAAAAACATTTTAATCATACATTGTTTCATATTTTTTAAAATTATTTCTGTTTCTAATATAACAATACTATCTTATCTACCTTTGCAGAATCCCTTTTTCCATTAAATTTTCACCCATTATCTCTAAATAGGCCCTGTTTCTCTATATTTTGTTTCTGTCCTTTATAACTTATTTTCCTTTCTTTCTTCCCTCTCATCTTCTCCCTCCCCTTTTTACCGCCTTGTCTCTCTACTTCTAATTCTCTCTTCTGCATTTCCCTCTTCTGTTGCTTTCTGATTTTATACTTATTTTTCACTCTATTTTTTTTGGGAGTTGTTTTTCCCAATCTTAAACTTTCCATTCTCTTTCCCCCCTTTCCTCCCACCCTAAATGTATTATCCCTTTGACTTTTTATTTTCAGCATTAAATGCCTGTTAATGTCAAAATGGATTTTTTTTCCAATTTCTTACTTAAAGGGATCAGGCCTTTTTATCTCCCATAAGCCACGTTGGTCCCTTCTCCATTCATCCCTGCATGCCCTAGGATGAAGAGGGGATGGGCCTGAGTCTTTCTATGAATGCCCAGCTGGACTGTGCCCTTCCCTTTGTCTTCCACAGCCACTGGAGCCACACTCCCACTCCCTGTCAGCCGTTCAGTCTCCCCCTCAGAATCAGACTCCAACAAGGGCATGATACCTTTACTCCCTGCTTTTGAAGTGCAGCTGCTTTGTGCGGCACAGCAGATTGCCGTGTGTCAGCTGTTGAAGCTACAGGGATTGCAGGAAGTGAGTAGGAAGGCCTCTGAGTATGCACAAAGTACGCCCACCAAGCCACACCCACCGAACTGGTTGTAAACTATTTTGAAACCCACCACTGAATGGATTCTATGACCTCCACCAATGAAAGCTTACTATCTCATGACTTTTATTGTTTTATCAATATATAAAATACAAAGAAAAAGAAAAGTAGGAAATTAAGGGAAAGAAAGAGAGGGGAAAAGAAAATATGAGGTACAAAGGAAG
This sequence comes from Laticauda colubrina, assembly GCA_015471245.1. NCBI lineage: Eukaryota > Metazoa > Chordata > Lepidosauria > Squamata > Elapidae > Laticauda > Laticauda colubrina. Next base: position 16,313,995 of record BLBF01000042.1, on the reverse strand, counting down.
AAAGAAAAAGTCATTGACTTCCAGCTCTTTTTAGCACCATAAAAGATAACATTATTGCCTCAACTTTTTACTTTTACATGTATGGTGATTTTCAGTCATCCTGGTCATGGTTGTCCCAAAGGTGCTTTTTCAAGAGGCAACTGGATGTCCAGTTTAGCTATGCACTTTGGGATGAACACCCTTTGAATGGTGTGGAAGTATGGATGGATTTCCAGAAAAATTGCAGACAACAGGAATCATCTATGCTTCAGTTTGAGATGCAGACAACATAGACTCATCCTCAACAGCCTGCACTTATGTTCAACAGTAAAGGGACACAGGGCAGAAAACATCTTGCAGAAAGCACAGCTCCAACTTCTCAATGAATGAATAAGACAGATTAATTTTTAATTTTGCAATTGAGGTTTTGAAAGAGAGGGTGGAACTCAAACTCCAAAAGCCTAAATCACTTTACCAACAGAAGTTTTTTTTTAACTTTTACACATTAGTATATAACTAGCCATTTCTATAACAAGCAATCTATTTAATCAGCAAAACCAAAGCCAAAATTTCATTTTGTTTCATCACAAGCACTAAATCCAGGGGTGATATCCAAAAAAAACAACATAATATATTCCCCTCTTTGAATAAAACAATTGGTTCAATGGAAGTTTACAGATCATGGCTGATATATCCCAAAAGTGCTTTTTCTAGAGGCAACTGCACTTTCTGGTTTTTCTTTGAAGATGTTTCACTTCTCATCCTGAAGCGAAACATCTTCAAAGCTGAAGAAGCTTCTTGGATGAGAAGCAAAATGTCTTCAAAGAAAAACCAGAAAGTCCAGTTGCCTCATGAAAAAGCACCTTTGGGACAAACGTGACCTGGTTGACTGGGAATCTCATCGACATTTGGCTGATATAGGTTATTTCAAAGAAAGGTGTCTGATGGGAAGGCTGTCAAAAAAGTCAAAAAAGACCAGTGTTTATATACGTTGCATGTCTGATCCATACAAATAGAGGCAGAGCTTTGATTGCATAGTTCCAGCCATTATCCTGACTTGTTTTCATCTTCTATCTGGATACTTTGGATTTTGAATTAATATTCTCTCATTCCAGGGATGGAGGAGAAATCCCTCAATTCTTATTTGAATGGGAATTTATCTAATTTTATAGTTTTTTAATCCGTACCTTGAATGGAAGCTGAACACTAACTTTTCCAGTAAGCTTGCTGTGAGTTTTATTTTTTTAAAATATTTTTTGTATTTCCTAGGTGGTGATTGCACTTTTCTTCTACTGTTATATTGTGATTTTAACTTATCTTTGAATCACTTGATGATTAGGGAGCTTGGAAAATCGAGCAAACAAACAAATAAAATTCCTTGTTTGCATATATAAAGCATAATTATAAAACAAAAATGCCTATGTTTGGAGAAATGTGAAGCAATTTAAGCCCATGTCACACTGGCCAACGGATGCAAAAAGGACACAGCGGACGAGCAAAATGTTCCATCCATTGTTATCCACTCTCAAAAGGGACGAAAATTTGCATAACCAGAGCAGATAACACGGACGCGGGGAGGACGCAGGGCGGATGCAAAGTGGATGCGGAACGGAAGCCCAGCAGATGGAAGCGGATGAGAGCGGATGGGAGTGGGTGGCACATCCGCAGGGCTTCCGGGGGGCCTCAGCAAAGCGGACGCGGAACGGATACAGCGGATGCAGAGCGGACGCCGAACGAATGAAGCGGATGCAGAGCGGAAGCCTAGCGGATGCACAGCGGAAGCCTAATGGATGCCTGGCGTTCACTGCGCATGCGGGGAGGATGCATTGTGTCAGCCCCACGGATATAACGGAAGCAGCTCGGAAGCAGGTCGCCATTCAGAGGAAAGACCTGCTGCCGGACACATCGACTGCCTTGCCTGCCCTGCCTGCATGTCTGCCTGCCAGCCTTGCTGCCAGCCTTGCTGCCAGCCTCCCTGCCAGCCTTGCTGCCAGTCTGCCTGCAAGCCTTACTGCCAGCCAGTCTGCTTGCCAGCCTTGCTGCCTGCCTTCCTGCCAGCCTTGCTGCCAGCTGGTCTGCCTGCCAGCCTTGCTGCCTGCCTTCCTGCCAGCCTTGGTTCATGTCTGCCTGCCAGCCTTCCTGCCAGCCTTGGTTCATGTCTGCCTGCCAGCCTTCCTGCCAGCCTTGATTCATGTCTGCCTGCCAGCCTTGGTGCCTGCCTTGGTGCCAGCCTTCCTTCCAGCCTTGGTGCCTGCCTCCCTGCCAGCCTTCCTGCCAGCCTTGGTGCCAGCCTCCCTGCCAGCCTTCCTGCCAGCCTCAGTGCCAGCCTCCCTGCCAGCCTTTCTGCCAGCCTTGGTTCCTGCCAGCCTCCCTGCCAGCCAGCAACCCCACAACCATGCGGAAGCACAGCAAGCCTCAGCCATCTGCTGCCAGCCCTGGCAAGAGGGACAGGGCTACCATCCCTGATAAGACAGGCTGAAGGAAGCATCCATTAAGCATCTACCATCCTGTCTTGCCACTCCACTGCTCCAGCTGAGGAGTTTCACCAGTGTCTCAGGAGGTTGCGCTGCTTCTTCGTTCATGTGAGGCTCTGTTGGGGCCTTGCACATCCTCAGTGTCGATCAGGTTTCGCCCTTGCCTCCATTCCCCAGGCTCCATGTCCCCATTGGCTTGTTGGAGGTCCATGAGCCTGTTCTGCAAGACTGGGTAGCGGGTGCGCATGAGATTGTGCAGGATGCAGCAAGCTTCCATGATCCTCCTCACGGTCTCTGGGCAATGCTGCATGGTGGTGAGAAGTACCTGGAACCTGTTCGCCAGGATGCCAAAGGTGTTCTCCACCACCCGTCTTGCCCTGGACAGCCTGTAGTTGAAGATCCTCTCTTCACGGGTGAGGAGTCTGGAGGTGTAGGGCTTCATTAGGTAGGTTGTGAGGGAGAAGTCGTCATCCCCCATGATGAAGTAGGGCACATCTTATGTGTCGTTGGGCAGGGGTTCTGGATCTGGGAAGCCCACCATGAGGTTGCGTTCCAGCTCCTCCTTGAGGTGACTGGCATTGTATACCTGGGCATCTGAAGCTGACCCGTTGCCTGAAGCATCGATGTACATGAACTTGTAGTCAGCATCGACCATGGCAAAGAGGATGATGCTGAAGAAGCCCTTGTAATTGAAATAAGTGGACCCCGACTTGGCTGGAGATTTGCAGGCCACGTGCTTGCCATCTATGGCTCCAACGGTGTGTGGTAAATTCCACTTCTGATACCACTGCTCTGCAATTTTCTTCCATCCTTCTTCAGTGGAGGGGTACTGGAGGAGCTCCTCCTTGTATTCTTCGATGATGGCCTGCACCACTTCTCTGACCACAATGCTGATGGTGTTGTGTGGCACCCTCCAGCCGTACTGCATGCTCCTGTAGGTGGTCCCTGAGGCCAGGTGGTGCAGAGTGAGTGCCACCTTGAGCCCAGGTTCCAGGCTGGGCCGGAAGCTGGTGTTTGCCTTGGTCAACCTGGGTGTCAGGCGCTGCACAACTTCGTCAAACATGGCTGGAGGCATCCTCATGAAGTTCTGGAATGCCCGAGTGTCTTCGCTCCTGAGCTCCACCATCAGCTTGTTGTACAGTCCATCCTCTGCTCTTCTGGTGAACCATCTTCGGACCCAGACTCTTTTTGGGTGGCTCCTTTTCTTCTCGCAGTAGTGTTCACAGAGCCTGCAGATGGCTTCGCACTGCTGCAGAACGATGGTGGCTGCTGAAAGGACTTTGTTACAATCCACGGTGGACATGACTGGATGCTGTGGAAGAGGAAGAGGCAGATGAAGGCTGCAGAGGTCTGGGCTGCTGTTCTGAAAGTGCGATGCAGGCGAGTTGCTCCCCCTTTTTATAGGCAGTATAGGTTTTCCGCTAGGCATCCTCTAGGCATCCTGTAGGCATCCTCTAGACATCCTTAATATCCGAGATAGGTCCCCTCTGCGATGTTTTTTCCGTTTTAAAAGCTTTGTTTCCGTTTTGCATCCGCGAGGCCTCCGTTCTGCATCCGTTCTGCGTCCGTTCCGCTTCCTCCCCACGTCCGGGCAGATTGAGTTGCGTGGATGCACAGCGGATGCCTAGCGGATATAGCGGATGCATAATGGATGCGTAACGGATGCGTAGCAAATGCGTAGCGGGTGTAGAACAGACGAACTGGATACATTTTCCGCGCAAAATTTTTAGGTAGCCCAAAACTTTTGGAGCGGATGAAACGTCCATAAACGGATGCTGGACGGATAGAGAGGAAGCAAAACGGAGGCAGTGAGTACAGAATGGATACATTGCGTTAACCAACGGATGGCAAGGTTTTTTGTCCATTTTACATCCTCTTTGCATCCGTTGGTTCAGTGTGACATGGGCTTTATATACATATTTGAATACACACTTAAAAAAAAATAATCTATTGACAATACAAAAAGAAGAGCCTGAGAAAAGCAGAGCTTGACAGATTAGCAAAAATGAAACATACAGTCTATCCCAATTATTAGTTTCCAAATACCTCCTCCCCTATGCAATGAAGCAGCAAAGCCAACCTGCAAGTTTTTGTTTAGTTGTTGTTTTTTCATTTAGAAAGTGCTCTCTGTGTTATCCTCTGTCCATTCCTTTGAGTAGACTACTAGAGCCTTAACACTTAGAGTTACATACCCCTTCACGGTACTTTACAGCTCTCTCTAAATGGTTTATAAAGCCAATCTATTGCACTCAACAATCGGAGTCTTCATTTTACAGGCCTTGGAAGGATGGAAGGATGAATCAACCTTGATCAAACTCCTGGCAATGAGGAGAGCCAGCCTGCTGTCAGTGTTCCAACAAACCACCATTCTACCCAATAGCTCCGAGACAGACATCTCTCAAAAGTTCCTTTTATTTGGATAGTGACTGGAACAACTATGGAATCCCGAATCTGAAAATTGTGGGCTTCCTTACAATAAGTAAAAATTACAAATCCATCCCCTGCACCCATCACCACATCACATGGCCCAATCACCATCTGTCCCAAAGTAAGAGTTCCTTTCACTATGCACAACACGACCTGACCTTGAATCAGAAAAAGAATGTTATTATATCTAACCAGATACACTACAATGAACTCCCCCCTCTCACTTTCCCAGGCTCAATTGTGGCAGTGTGAGAGCATCAGATCTCAATATGGCTTCCAAAGCTGACACCTGCAATATTGCATTGTAACCACTGCACCATCACTATCCCTAACAAGTGAGCCTACAATGGAAACTTGCTGTTAGATTTCAGAATCTCTTAGCCCTTCTTTAGGTAACAGTTCAAAAGCTCAGGTTCATATGACTCATATGGAGACTTTGTGCCATGTTGGGAATGAAATGTGGCAAATCTGTTCATGAATAATTGAGGGTAGCACACAGCATTCCTTAAGTGAAGGTATTCATCTGTTATGTTGTTTTCCTTACTATAGAGCACAGTTGAGAGGGTTTTCATCATAGATACAAGCTTGGAAAGGTGACTTGTATTATGTAAGAGTTTTGTGTGGTTTAATTTTTGTCCTGGTGTTTAAGAAAAGGAGGGGGGTAAGCCAATTCCAAAGAAGAAAGATGCAAAAAGTTATTCTCAATCATCTGACTGAGGCTGTCTCTTTAATGCTGTCCAATTGTGGTGACAGATTTCTCCAGTTAGAAAATGCTTCCCATGTGGATTTCAATTAAGGTTCCATTAAAATAATAGCTGATTAGCATATTACTATCAGCAGTCAGGCACTGTGCCTGCAGCTAGGACAAATTGTGCATGTTTTCTGATATGTCATTTCTCTAGGTTTCTGACATAAAGAGATCTCTATAGTAGCAGAATTCAGTTTTACCGCAAAGTCAGAGCACTGATGCAAATATATTTTCTGCGTTGTTGTTTCTTTCCCTTTCCACCCACCTGCTTCTCAAGTGCCTAGAACTCTATGAGGTAGAAACATTTTCCCTTGATACTTTGGGCTGTGAGGTGATGTTACCATCCCTGAGGCATAATGCTGGCAATATTTCCTTCATCAAGGTGATTCCTGTTGGGTCTGAAGCCTCTTTCACCTGGTCCAGTAGCTGGAAAGAGCTTCAGCACATCTGTTTCACTTCTTAGAAGTATTGCGACTTTACAGAATAACTTTGAAAGATTGCTTTGCTTTTAAAGTCATTGCTTTGGAGATTTGCCCAGCCTTGATGTAGAACATTTGTCTCTTAGGATAATATTGAAATACATCTGAGGTAGTAGCACACCATATGCCTCAAATGCTTATGTCACATAGTCAGGGGTGGAATTCAATTTTTTTAACAACCGGTTTTGTGGATGTGGCTAGGTGGGTGTGGCTTTTTCATCTTTGTCTTCTTTTTTGCAGCACCCCCCTTATGCTCCATTTTTGGGCCTCCTGGGGCTCAGGGAAGCCTTCCGAGGGGCGTTTTGCTCCCAGAAGGCTTCCCTGAGGCCCAAAAAGGCAAAACAGTAAGACAGTGAAGGGGATCCCAGCACAGCTGATCATTAGACCAGTGATCGATGGGAGGGGGAAAAAAAGAAATATCTTAAGGAGTGACTGGGTGGGGGGAGAATGCAGTCATCAGACATGCGCATGATGTTGTGTATGTGCAATAAGGACTGAATGGGCAGGGAGGGGTGGGTGGAGAGGGGCAGGGCCAGCCAAGGGAATGATTTGCCAGTTCTCTGAACTGCACAGAATTGTAACAATCAAGTCTATAGAACTGGTCCAAACTGGTAGAATCCCACCCCTGCACATAGTATATTTACTGGTAGACCTTGCTAAACAATGGTACCTGGGATCGGCAATTCCACTGCTAAGTGATGCAATCCTGAAGCACAGCATCACATGACCATGCTGGCCTATGGCAGTAGACATGGTAGTTCCGGTTGTTGCCGTTAGTTGGACAAGGTTGTTTGGCACAATGTCATGTAATCTCTGTTTGTAACTTCCTGATGGTTACTCCATTGATTTTGCTTTCGGGAAACCAGCCCTGAAGGTTGAAAATGGCAGTTATGCAACCGTGGGACTCTGCAATCATCGTAATTGTTAGCCGTTTGCAATCCACCTGTATCACAATCATGTGACTGCTTTAATGACTGCAATTACAAGGACATAAGTCTTCTTGTTCAGTGCCATCATAATTGAATGGTCTCTGAACAAGGACTACCTTATTATTGTTTTTGTTATGGCTTGTTCATTTTGCTACATAAAAAGAAGAAAGTTTATATGTGTTTATATAGACACATATAATCTCATATTTGCTCCATTTTCTTCCATGGCTGCCTCTCTCTGAGGCTTTTATGCAGTGCCTGGGGTGTTCAGGAGCATTTGGTTAGAGATAAGAGGTAGAAATTAGATAAAGGAAGATTAATGCTTTGTATGAATTAAATATAAAGATGGTTTATAATTATGAATATGCTAATATAATTAACAGAATTATAAACAAGCAAATATAAAGAGAAATCTAGTTAAAACTATTCTGTTATCCTACTACTATTGTTACCAGTATATGTATGAATATGTTGGTTTGCCTTTCTTTATTTTTCTGATATGCCCTGACAATACACTATATTCAAAATGTTCATGAATAAAAAAAAAAAAAAACATACAGCCCCCCCAAAAAGGGAGCATGGGTGCAAAACAAGGGAGAGAGAATTGCCCTGGTCCGCTGAGTTTATCATGAATGCTAAATAGGAGAATACAATTTTCCCTAACTTGCCCCTTGCCTGATGAACTAGAACTACAATGTCTGGATTTCCCAGCCATACTGCAAAAGACTGAGATCACAAAGGACTTCTGGAAAGGGTTATATCTGAAGTTCTTACTCTTGTAAAAGTTGCAAGATGCAAATTTTACTATTGGGACCTGCACCACATTCAGATTCAGTATTTCTCAACTTTAGCAACTTTAAGATATGTGGACTTCAAATTGCATCTGTCTGGAGAAGAAATTCTGGGAGTTGAAGTCTGTACATACATCTTATAGCTGCTAAGGTTGAAAGACACATGGTCAAGCTTGAAGAAAACAGCTGGAGTCACCCAGGAGAATAATACTATGAGAACAACAGGTCAATAATGTTCTCAGTCTGGTGAAAATGTGTGCGAAAGGGCCCTCAGTTTTGTATTGTCATGAAACCTGTTGATAACAATGCAGCAACTATGGCACTAAATGCTGGAGTTTATACTGTATGATGCACAATCCAAGATAACTCATTTCTGGGGAAAACATTAGCAAAGAACTCAATAAGCATATTCTTAAAATTATAACAAACCCTACAATCAGCAAACTGCTTAAAAACAAAACAGCCTTTGTTAATCTGAATCTTGCTCCTGGAAAATTTTATATGTTCTCTGAAAACCACAGGGCAATGTCTGAGGATTCTTGGCTCAGATAAAAACACATTTATTGAGGTTTGCCCTGTGCATTACAGAATAAATTTAATTGTAACAAAGCTATTTGAGTTACATTAGCTGGCACAACATTTCTCCCCAAAGATGCACTTCAATGCAACTGTAAAATAACATCTGTAAAAGTTACCCTCAAACTATATCTTTTAATGTAACTGAAAAAAAAAATAGAACATTGGGATTAACTCCATTAACTATATTTTACTGACAACAACTTCATTTTAGATTAATTTTAAATTAAATCAAATTTAATCTTTGTCCTGGTTCCTCTGCCTGCTTTGCCTTGATTCAATTTACAATTTGGAGTGAAATGCATATTTGACACAAAGGCCACATGCAATCCTTGGCTGGAAAAAGGAAGGCACAATCTATCCATGGTTATGGGATAATATCATTATTATGGTATACTGCAGTGATGGGTTTCTGGATTTAACAATAGCAATAGCACTTACACAGCTCCATAGTGCTTTATGGCACTCTCTGAATGGCTTATGATTTCAACATATTGCTCCCAGAATCTGGATCCTCATTTTACTCATCTCAGCAGGATGGAAGGCTGAGTCAACTTTGAGCCCATCAGGATCAAACTCTAGACTATGGGCAGAGTTTTCTTGCAATATTGCACTTTAACCACTGTGCCACCAGGACTTATTGAAGTGGCACCACACTCTCTAGAGAGCATCTTTTTTCAAATGTGGCTGAAATTATAACTAAAGATGGTGCAGCCTTCACTTAATCTAGGGAGGAAAGGACTTGGTCACACCAGCCCTTAGCATGTTGATAAACTCTGATGTCATTTAATGACAAAGAGAGCTATGACTCAAGGCAGAGAAGCCTACAAAACCATCTTCTCCAGACTGAATCAATGTTTGACTTTGCTGGGGGTCCTTGCAGCAATGGAATGCCACCTATAGGGACCAACCTAAGTTTTCAGACTCTGCAATGAGAAGGACTGAAAGATTTATGATAGATAAGACTCTAGTCAAAAAGAAACAAACAATAGGCATTCCTTTGCTATGGAACATTTATTATTATTAAGAAGTCTTTAAGGTTTAGCTGAATTCTGCTTCCCTATTAATTCCATTCATTAAACCTAATTCTGCTCTGTGGAGCAACAAAGAGTGAAAACACTCTCTTTTCTGTTTGTAAATCTTTTTACAGTTAGATTCCATACTTATTATTTTTTTAGATTAATATTACCTGGGTAAGAAATGTATTAATATAATAGTAGAGAAGCAAAGGAACTGATGGCTCAGTGGCTAAGACACAGAGCTTGTCGATCAGAAAATTAAGCAGTTTGAATCAATCAGAAAGTTAAGCAGTGGTTTGAATCCCTAACACTGTGTAATGGAGTGAACTCCCATTACTTGTCCCAGCTTCTGCCAACCTAGCCATTCAAAAGTAGGTAAAAATGCAAGTTTATTTTTATTTATTTATTTGATTTGTCAATCACTTACAAGATAACAGGTATAAGTATAAACATAGTTTTGAATACATGAGATGGATACATACAAGAAAAATAAAAAGAAACAATAGGACAGGAACCTAGGCACGATTGGTGCACTTATGCACGCCCTCTACAGGCCTCTTAGGAAGAGGGTGAGGTCAATAGTAGACAGTCTAAGGTTAAAGTTTTTGGGATTTGCGGAACAAACCAGAGAGTCAGGTAGAGTATTCCAAACATTGATCACTCTGTTGCTGAAGTCGTATTTTCTGCAATCAAGTTTGGTGCGATTTACCTTGAGTTTGTATCTATTGTGTGTTCTTGTATTGTTATGACTGAAGCTGAAGTATTCATTTGCAGATAGGACATTGCAATGTATGATTTTATATACTATTTTTAGATTGGACTGAAGACGGCGTAATTCTAGGTTTTCTAGGTCTAGAGTTTAAAGTCTGGTGGCATAAGGTATTCTGCAACGAGTAGAGAAGTTGAAAATAGGGACTACTTTGGTGGGAAGGTAACAGCGTTCCATGCACCTTTGGCATTCAGTCATGCTGGCCACATGACCTCTTCAGACGTCTTCAGACAATGCTGGTTCTTCCGCTTTGTAACAAAGATGAGCACTGCCCCCTAGAGCCAGAAATGATAGCACGTATGTGCGAGGGGAACCTTTACCTTTAGAGAAGCAAATGTTATTATATTATTTATTTTGCTATTATTGTATCTATTTGCTTCACTCTTTTTTATTCCTTTTAATGTTACTGGTTATTGATTGAATAAGTATTATTGTAACTGTGATTAGTAGAATATAGCATTATATAATTAGATGTAAAGTTGTATTTCAAAGCATCTGGGTATTTTTTTAAAAAAAAATAAGGTTACCTATCCACTGGGAGAAGATGGCAGTTAAAACAGAGATGCTGAGCTTCCTAACCCATCCTTAAGAACTTCAGATTTCCTTCTCACAATAAATTTAAATATTATATTCCACAAATTAGCCTATGAAGAGATCTTAATTTCCAAATTAAGAATAAAAACATAAGGCTAGACATTTTGACCAAGAAGGCTGACTCCTTCTTCTGTGCAGAAATCTAAATTTAAATCATTCAGACACATTTTTCATTTCTTTACAATGAAAGAGACCTCACCACTTCTCTAAGTAATTATTTAGAACTGCTGTATTAAGAAGCTTTCTCTGACATTCTTCTGAAAAGTGTCTTGTTGACTGAAGTCTGTTATTTTGTGTCTTCCATAATGGTGCAAAAACAATATCACAAATCTTTCAATATATTTTAGAAATGAATGGGAGTGTCAGGTCTGCCATCTTCAGATTGGTGCCTCACTGGCATCCTGCCAGCAAAGGTTTGTGGGGGGAGGGGGTGGGTATGGGTGAACAAATGGGCAATAAGCCTGTGTGAGGGGAAATAGAAAGGGAGGAAATGACAACTTGATGAAGAATAGAGAAGCTCAGAACCAGTTTGTGCCAGCATTCAGGGCCATGCACTCCAAGAAAAAATGTGGATTACCCCAACATCTCAGCATTTGCAAAACACCTTGGCGAATCTTCATTGGCTAAAGACGAACTGGTCATGTGGGAATGGCTGGGATGAGGAGAAACATTTTGTATCTTTTTCACATGGGAATCTTAGTTCTAGCCTGACTTTGCTGCAACCAGTGTCCTTTATTAAAAGGTCCTGTCACTTTAACCAAATGGAGTTGAAGGTTTTTCTTTCCTAAGGGACTTATCTGGGGCAGTTCTGACAGGGAGAACCGGCCTTAAGATTAAACACAAGTCCCCATCTCATTCATTTGTTTTCCTCAGTGATCAGCAAAACATCATCCTATGAGAGATAACCCAAGTGGACCAATCAAAGTAAACCATATAAATACATGCATGATGGAGATCTTTTCAGCAGCCAAGATATGTATGATTTGGATTATATAGTACAATAAGTTAAGTCCAAGAGTCAATTTGAAGTGCTAACCATCAGTCTAAGAATCATTATAACCCCAGCATCTAATTTATAGCTCCCAAACCATCCAGAACTTTGTCACAAGAACTGGGCAATAAGATTTTGATGTTTAATATTAGTTTGATTTTGGTGTTTTTTTTTTAAGTTATTTTAAGAGTGGGCATTGGAGCAGAAAGCAAGATGATGCTCATTCCCATCTTTAAGACTCACAAAATCCCAAACCAAATGAAAAATGAACTCTTACATCTTCAGGTGATGTCCCTAAGTCAAGAGAAGGCCTCTTGTCTCCCTGATTGAGATTCACTGTGTTAAGCCAAGCAACCATAGTGTAATGAGATACCTAGAAATAGTGAAGAGTTATTTTTATGTTATTTTCCTTGAATTGTATTCTTTAGGTTTTCTGAGCTGTTCTGAGATCATTTCTGAGAAAAAAAAGTTGGACGTGAAGCATTTTGTCATATTTCTCTTCCATGTAGTCCTGAACATCTTATGGGATGGCAATGTTGACTTCCTTGTTCTCTGCAACATATTCTTTTGCCTGTGACAACACATCTTCATACGAAGCAAAATAATAGAATAACAGAGTTGGAAGGGACCTTGGAGATCTTCTCGTCCAAGCAGGAAAGCCAATACCATTTCAGTCAAATGGTTGTCCAATCTCTTCTTAAAAACTCCAGTGATGGAGTACCCACAACTTCTGGAGGCAAGTTTTTCATTGATGAATTGTTCTAACTTCCAGGAAATTCCTCCTTGATTTCAGATTACTTCCCTCTTTGATTAGTTTCAATTCATTGCTTCTTGTCCTACTTTCAGGTGCTTTGAAAATAGGTTGACCCCCTCCTCTCTGTGACAGCCCTTCAAATCCTGGAATTTTGCTATCATGTCTTCCCTGGTCATTCTCTTCACTAGACTAGCTAGGCCCAGTTCCTGCATCTGTTCTTCATATGTTTTATCCTCCAGGCCCCTAATCATCTTTGTTGCTCTTCTCTGCACTCTTTCTAGAGTCTCAACATCTTTTTTATATTATGGCAACCAAAACTAGATACAATATTCCAAATGTGATCAGAGTTAAGTTTCTCTCCTCCAAAAGAATGGCTCACAAAAATGAAAGAGAGATCAAGAGGCCTCTTGCATCTGAATATTACTCTTGGCAATTCTAAATGACTGTCAGCATTTGTTTTATCTTTCATCTTTCTTACTCTTCCATGAAAGAAGAAGTAGGCCTTTTCTTAAAAGTAAAAGACCCTCTTTTCTCATATCAAGTTTTCTCAAGATAAAAAAAAAATATAGTTCAGTAACTTGCCAACACTTATTAAACTAACATTTTACTAATCATCATGGAAACTGCAACTAAATGACTAAAGATTTCATTATTCCCTTTGATGAGAGAGATGAGCAGGATCAGGGGTTCCCTTTCACCTCTGAAGTGTTCTTTAAACAGAATTTTGGAGCAGATTCATGCAGGCTGATGAATTGGTGAAAAGTACTCAGGTGCTGCAGGATGCTTTGGATAAGATCAATAAGAAGCTGGAACTGTTTTTGCTCCTGGCAGAGTCCACCAGTCTCTGACATAAGGAAAGGTGGGTCTTGGTGCCCAAAGGACTATGGATATCAGTCCCAATGGTCTTATGTAAGCTTGGGAAGCTTTCTTTTCACCTCCCTGCATTTATTTTAGTTAGAGTATGGCATTTACAGATGTCATGCAATCATTGATATTAAATACTAATAAAACACATTATACATTCAAACACAAATATGGGTTTGACCAAAGCATCAGCAAGTTTCTTTCTTTCTTTCTTCCTTCCTTCCTTCCTTCCTTCCTTTCTTTCTTTCTTTCTTTCTTTCTTTCTTTCTTTCTTTCTTTCTTTCTTTCTTTCCTTCCTTCCTTCTTTCTTTCTTTTCCTTCCTTTCCATCAATAAATAAACAAACCTCCCTGTAATATGATTTATGTGAATGGCATCAGGAAGAGCACCAAACTGTCCCCCAAAGACGAGTTTGTGCCTATAATTATATTCTGTATGTAAGAAAAGCAAGGTATATGGTTATATGTTTTCCTATCATCCAGGACTGGTGCAGTCATATGTTAAATGAACAGCCACTTCAAGGAGTAGAATATCCCAGGCACTGAAATGGGACCATTTGTCCATTTATCCCATTATCTGAAGCAAGAACTTCCTTTCACCCAAGACACACAGCATTTTGACAGGCCTGTCTCTCTGGCTGCCTGTCCCAAACACAATGATTTGAACAAATGTGACAACCCAGAAGCTGAGATCACTAGATCTCCAAGCCTACAAAGGTAAGATTGACCTGGAAGCTGAGTCATGACACCTGGACTTCTTTTCTTTTGTTGGTTTGAATTGTTTCATTGCTTAGCCAAACAGTTTCTTCAATCTGAGCAAATTGGTTGGGGGACTCCATATATGTCCTCCAGGGTGGTTTCATTTCTCAGCTAATCAGCCTGAAGGACAGGCTCCTTAATCAACTTGTTCAGACTGAAAACACTACTTGGATAAGCAGTGAAAGGTTTCTTCTTTCGAATGAACAAAAGAAGTCCAGTTGCCATGACTCAGCTTGGAGACAATTCTATTGGGATGATTGAAAATCTTCATTGACATAAGGCAGAATCTTGGTGGCACAGTGGTTAAAGTGTGGTATTGCAGGAAAACTCTGCCTCCAGCCTGGAAATCAAACCCGACTGACTCAAGGTTGACTCAACTTTCCATCCTTCTAAAGGCCCTGTCCTACTGGCCGACGGATGCAAAACGTATGCATAAAGGACACAGCGGATGAGCAAAATTTCGGGGGTGGCTCCATCCGTTGTCATCCGCTCCAAAAAGTGGCAAAAATTTGCATAAACAGAATGGAAAAGAATGGAAAAGAACGGATGGGGGTAGTACGTAGCAGGGATGTTAAATGGATGTTCTTAGGAAGCCTAGCAGATGACAGCTCATGGAAGCAGATGACACATCCGCAGGGGTTCCGGGGGAGAATAGTGAAGCGGACGCATAGCGGAAGGGGCAGATGCATAGCGGATGATGCGGATGCATCACGGATGCCTATAGGAAGCAAAGCGGATGCATAGCAGATGTATATCAGATGCAAAGCATTCACTGCGCATGTGGGGAGTATGAATTGCGTCAGCTCCGCGGATATAAAAGGATGCAGCTCGCACGCAGTCAGCATTCAGAGGAAATACGTGCTGCCACATACATCTTTGAATAACACCATGGTACATCAGTCAGGGAAGAAGAGAAAGCCCGTGCCTACTTGTGACAGCCCTGGCAAAAAGAACAGAACCACCATCCCACCCCCTGGCACTGAAGCTGCTGGTGCTTCTCCTGCTGCTGGTGCTGCTGGTGTTGCTGGTGCTGCTGCTGCTAGTGGTGGTGCTGCTGCTGGTGCTTCTCCTGCTGCTGGTGCTGCTGGTGCTGCTGGTGCTGCTGGTGCTGCTGGTG
>BLBF01000042.1:16267715-16296454 GCA_015471245.1 Laticauda colubrina | reverse complement strand
AAATCAGTCCTTTGTTGTCTCTCCCGTTCGAGCAATGCAGTCTTGATTCCAAGCAGTAATCAGGGATCATCAAAGCCAGAGAGAGTGAGAGCAAGCCGTAGTCTTGCTACTTTTATATTGTTTTCATAACCACTCCTTTAATTGCTATTTCACAGTTAAAGCTGCATACACTCTAACATACACTAACTATGATTCATAGTTATTATTTCACCTAAACCAGTTAGGGTAAACAATGTTATCCCTAACAAACAATTTATTCATTGATCAACACATTTTAAAATAAACAAAGCTCTTTATTAATGCCCTATTCATTGTAGGACCACTCAACATACATGGCACAATCTCATCAGTGTTATGCCACAGCTTCAAGGAAGCATCCATTAACCATCTACCATCCTGTCTTGCCACTCCACTGCTCCAACTGGGGAGTTGCACCAGTGTCTCAGGAGGTTGCGCTGCTTCTTTCCTTCACGTGAAGCTCTATTGGGGCCTTGTACATCCACAGTGTCTATCAGGTTTCATCCTTGCCTCCATTCACCAGGCTCCATGTCCCCATTCCCTTGTTGATGGTCCACAAATATGTTCTGCAACACTGGGTAGCGGGTGCGCATGAGATTGTGCAGGATGCAGCAAGCTTCCATGATGCTCCTCACAGTCTGTTGGTGATGCTTCATGGTGGTGAGAAGTATCTGGAACCTGCTGGCCAGGATGCCAAAGGCATTCTCCACCACCCGTCCTGCCCTGGACAGCCTGTAGTTGAAGATCCTCTCTTCACAGGTGAGGTATCTTGAAGTGTAAGGCTTCATGAGGTAGGTTCTGAGGGAGAAGGCATCATCACCAATGATGAAGTAGGGCACATCTTGTGTGTGATTGGGTAGGGGGTCTGGATTTGGAAAACCCATGATGAGGTTGCGTTCCAGCCCATCCTTGAGGTCACTTGTGTTGTATACCTGGCTATCTGAAGCTGACCCGTTGCCTGAAGCATTGATGTACATGAACTTGTAATCAGCATCAACCATGGCAAAGAGGATGATACTGAAGAAGCCCTTGTAGTTGAAATAAGTGGACCCAGAGTTGGCTGGAGCTTTGCAGGCCACGTGCTTCCCATCTATGGCTCCAACGGTGTGGGGAAAGTTCCACCTCAGATACCACTCTTCTGCAAGTTTCCTCCAGCCTTGTTCAGTGCTGGGACACTTGAGGAGCTCATCCATGTATTCTTTGATGATGGCCTGCACCACTTCTCTGACTACTTTGCTGATGGTGTTGTGTGGCAGCCTCCACGCATACTGCATGTTTTTGTATGTGGTTCCAGAGGCCAGGTGGCACAGAGTCAGTGCCACCTTCAGTCCAGGGTCCAGGCTGGGATGGAATTTGGTGCTCGGCTTGGTCAACCTGGGTCTCAGATGCTCTAAAATTTCGTTAAACATGGCTGGTGGCATCCTCATGAAGTGATGGAATGCACGAGGGTCTTCATTCCTCAGGTCCACCATCAGCTGGTCATACAGTCCAAATTCCATTCTTCTTACGATCCATCCTCGAACCCACACAGCTCTTGGACGTCTCCTTCTTCTCCTAGTGTATAAAAGGTGAAACAGTCTGAACAGGGTTTGGTTCTGGTGATGAATGATCGCAGCTACCATATGGATTGTGTCATGATCCATGGTGGAGAACAATTGATGATGTGGAAGAACAAGACCAAGGGTGAAGAGGTCTGTACACCACGGCTCTGAACTCATACTGAGATCCAGGTTTATTTTCTCCCCCTTTTTATAGGAAATATCGGTTGTCTGCTATGGGGCCTTCTACATACTCTAGACATACTCCAGATATCCTAAATATCCGAGATACATCCCAGATCCAAATGTTTTGTCCGTTTTAATCCTTTATATACGAGATGCATCTGCTTACATCCTTTCTATTTCCATGCTACTAACGCTGTGTAGATGTTCCGTGTACCTTTCGTTTCCTCCCTCTTTCCATTTTCAGCTGCAGCGGATGTGAGTTGCGACAATGCCGAGAGGATACAGCAGACGTTTAATGGATGATAACGGACATAGAATGTTTGTTGCCCATTTTTGTTGCAGATGTACATCGTACGCAGCGGAAAGTTCATCTGTTCAAAAAGTTTTGTGCAGCTCAAAACTTCTTGGGTGGATGAAATCTCAGTGGACGGATGCTGGAGGGATAGAGCGTATGAAACACGTATGCAGTGAGTATACAACGGATGCATAGCGTTTTCCAATGGATGGCAAGCTTTTTTTAATGTTTTACATCCTCTTTGCATCCGTTGGTGCAGTGGGACATGGGCTTAAGGTCAGTAAAATGAGGATCAGGATTGTTGAGCGCAATATGTAAACCACCCAGAGAGTGCTGTAAACTGCCATAGGGTGGTATAAAGTAAGATTACCTTGCCCTTTCTTATGTGGTTTTTAACTTCAGCCTTTGCTCAGGAAAAGCTTCAGGCATATGGACTGTACTTCCAGTCCCTTTTTCCAGAGCTTTTCTTTTTTCTCCTGAAGAAACATTAAGCAGGTACACCAAACAATCAGTCATGTCAATTAGTCTAATCTCCAGACTAGGTATAAAGACCAATCAACCGCAGTGTTCAGTTTCAATATATTTATTTAGGAATGCAGGAAAGAAGAAGAAAATAAATTGTAAATTTATTGTAAATCAGTTGTAAATTCAATGAGAACAAAACCCCAAACTCTTTATTAAAGCACTGAGGTACTTAGCTATCTAAACTTATCAAGTTTCATCTTATACTTACAAGGTATTTTTGGGGACACCCAATAAGATCTGTATGTGGGAATGGCTTTGGGAGGCTGGGCCCAGAGATGCTGCCTGAGGAGAAGTCAGATAAGAGACAGCATGGAGTGCAACTGGATAGTGGGCAGGGATTATGAGAATCTTCCTAAGTTTTGAGGGTGTAAAAGAGACTGGGGTGTGTGTGGAGATTTGTACTTTCACACTTGCCAGATTGTGTTAATGTAGCCTTACCAAAAAAGAAAAAGCTTATCTGGTCATGTTTCTTGGTTGGTCCACTTGGTCAACTGACTGTCAGCATCTTGAGGAAGTTCAAGCAATAGATGTTTTCTGAGGCAAAATAGCTTCAAAGGAAGGAAATCCAAGCCTCCTAATAAATGTTTTGAAGTTCAGAACAGTGTTTTACAGCAGATTCTGATAGTTCTGCTTAGCATAAGGCTGAATAATTGGAAAATCATCCAGAGATCTGGACATAGGTAGGTTTGGGTCTGGAATGCCTGGACAGCCCTGGGAATGCTGTTGGTTTCAAGGAATGATTTTAAAAAATGGGAGAGAATTGGGATCCAATGCTTTCAGAACTATACATCATGAAATAGCTTTGATCATATAGGCAATTAGAACAGCCATTCCACAGACCTCTTAGAGTGGAGGACTAACTGAGCATTCAGAAGATGAATGGCAGGAATTCACCCCATTCCTAAGAGGTCCTTAAAGGGGGTATGCATAAGCACACCAGTATGCCTACCTGTTGTGGTCCACCAATGGCCTGTGGAGCTGGCAGCAGAGTCAGACAGTGGGGAGGAACATGGGCCAGTTCTGGAATCTGGGGAGGACTCGCATGAGGGATCTCCATCCAACACAGAGATGGGGCAAGGGCCATCTGAAAGTTATGTGCTGTCTCTGGAGCCCCCAGAATTTGACATCAGCGAAGCAGAGGAACTGTCAGCTGGTGCTCCATTCAAAATCCAAGAAAGAAATACTTAGACTCTTTTGATTAGAGAAAAGATATCTTTTACTGGAAGTCAAGTGGTAGCAACAAAAGAATTCTGAATCTGAGAAAATAGGTGCGTAAATCACATATACAAAGTGATGGCAATGTTCCCACCCCCAATAGTTCAAATGGTTCTTCCAATTAAAAGTTGTAAATGTCATCATGTGGACATCTTCAGGTGGTGATGATACTTCTGGCCATTGACCTTGGCATATTTTGATAAAGGTTTGCAGCTGCGCAGAGAATAGAAAGCTAAGGAAGAAACAGAAACCTAAGCAAGAATGTATCCCCTCCCCAGTTTATACAGTTCCACTTTGTAACACCTCCAGCTCACTTCCCACAACTATCCCCCCTCCTCCCCCCGTTACTTATGACAGCTGAAAGATGCAAAGGAAAGGAAAAAGGTCTTGAAGGCTAAAATCTTGAAGGCTGACAGGAACAGGGGGAGCCTGTTCCCAGTGTGTGCTTGCACAGAGCTGCCAGAAGGCAAGAACAGTTAAGACAAATGAAGCTACTCAGGAGTAAGGCTTGGAGATGATTGGCCCCTCCCATAAGACAGAAAGGAGGAATAAAGGGATATGAGCCTTTGCAGGAAGCAACTTTATTTGTTTTGGTCAGTTTAAACTCTGAAGCTCTGTGGTGACTTTGTGCTCTGTTTGGCCAATTTGTGCTCTGTTTAGCCAATTGCTAATTGGCAATTTAGTTCTTGGCAGCATTTCAAGGGAAATAAAGGTGAGTGCTTCTCAGCCTTATCCCGAAAGACTGTGGCAGACTTTGGTTGGATTATTCATAAACTGTTTGGGACTCATTGTGGGCTTTGAATGCATATAATTCACAGCCATCGAAATAAAGAGAGGGTTTTTGGGATTAAGTGTGTGATTGTTACTGTGTCAGGAAGCCCTGGTCAGAACACTACCATCCCTGTCTTACTGTCCCCATTTATCTGTATTTACTCCCTTTGTTCTTGTTTATGTTCATACTTATTATCTTGTACATGTGTGACAAACACATAAAATAAATAAATAAATATTATCATTTACCAATGGGTGTGCAGAAGGGAGCCTGCATAGGAGTGACAGAGGGTATATTAAGAAAGAATTAGCTTCTTCCTGCATCAAGTGCCAAATCTCTTTGGGCTATTCCATCATCACTCCAAGATTTTTTGTACTTAGTTTATTCTACAGCTCAACACATTCAGATTATGTTTTCCAAAAAGGAAAAGGAGAGAATATCTCTAACTCAGGGTTGAACTCTGGGGCTTTTGGTGCTCTTTGAGCTTAGCTGTTTGCTTACAGATGTTTCATTGCCCTACTAGGTAACATCATTAATGCAAGTGAGTAGGGGGTTTGTTCCCTATTTATAAATACTAAATTGCCCTGTTAGTTTTAATGGGGGAGTGGTTTTTTCCTTGGTAGTTGGTGAGGTAATTCCCCATTAGGAGAATGAGCGCATAGAGGGAGACATATAGAGAGTAGTGTAGGAATAATACACACAGAGCACACAGATACACTGTACAGTAAATGTAGGTTTTTCCTTCCAGAAACGTTAAGCAAAGTCCAAAATAAGCAATCCAAAGTCATTCACAAGTTAAATCAGTCAGTTTTCAATCTAGGGATAATCCAAATATCAAAGTCCAGTGTCAAAAAACAGTTCAGTAACAGACTTATATTAAATCCAGAAATATCAGTCAATTAGGAAAAATGGAGCAACAGCAATACTTTCCAATGGAAGGAAACAGAGATACTCACTCAGACACACTCTCTTCTGAGACTAAGACGAAGATTAAAACAACCCAGGTTTCTGGCTCCATCTTATGGCCGTTTGAGAAACCACACCCAATTGCAGTTTTTAGCATGCTCTTAAAGAGACAGTATTAAAATGTCTATCCTGGTTTATATATCTCTAACCCAAATACCTGTTAGGTGACTTATATTCCAAACATTCTCCCCTTTTGGAAAGATAATATGTATAATCTTACATTCTAAGTCCATAATCTTCACAGCACGCCTTATGCTTTATAAAGCCTTGGGCCTTTGTAAAATGATCTGCTATATTGTTTTCTGACACACAGTATTCCAGCTTAATCATTTTACTTTGCATACATTGTCTCACATTTAAATATCTTAAATCTGTGTGTTTCATTCTTGTTTTTACAGCAATATTTGAAGCCATCTGTATTGCTGATTGGTTATCTTTGTAAACAACAATATAATCTGTTACATCAATTCCCATATCAATTAATAATTGCTTATACAAAACTAAATCTGTACATAATAAAGACAAGCATGAGAATTCAGCCTCCATTGTTGACAAACTTAAATGTTTTTGTCTAATAGATCTCCATCCAAACAATGCCTTTCCCAATAATACGACAGTTCCTGATGTAGATTTTCATGTATTTATGTCTGTAGCAAAACGTGCAATAGCATATGCAGTCAAATTCAGTTCATCTTTTGGCTCCAAATACAATGCATAATGCATTGTTTGTTTCAGATATCTTAACACACGTTTAGCAGCTTGCCAGTGCATTTCATTGGGCTCAGCGTTAAATCTCGCTAATTGATTAACACTGTATGCAATGTCTGGCCTTGACCAATTACTGAGATAAGATAAACTACCAATCAAGGACTGATAAATGTTCTTATGAAAAATAGGACTTTGAACATCACTATGGCTAAACTCCTGGCTCATTGGTATCTCAGTCGGCTTACAAAGTTCCATTTTATAACTTTTCAGTAATTGGTTAATTTTATCTGTCTGTGAGATCTTGTATCCTCCCCTAGTTCTATCTATCTTTAAACCAAGATATTGTTTGATTTCTCCTAATTGTTTTATTTTAAATTTCTTTTCCAATAGTGAAATTATTCATGATTGATAATTTCAATAATAATTTGATTTGATAATCAAAATATTGATACTACTATAACAGTAGCTTCTTGTTCAATTTTTGTGATTAATGCTATGTCATCAGTAAATAATAACAATAATGACACTATATAATCAC
The DNA here is from genome assembly GCA_015471245.1 of Laticauda colubrina. Lineage (NCBI taxonomy): Eukaryota > Metazoa > Chordata > Lepidosauria > Squamata > Elapidae > Laticauda > Laticauda colubrina. The sequence goes on along the minus strand of BLBF01000042.1, from coordinate 16,289,693 downwards.
TTTCTCTTTTAAACAAATATGGATCAGCCATGCCAGCTACAAAACCTATCTTAGTTAATTCTTTTACTATACATTGGTTTCACTCATATCCTGATTGCTTTAAATCATAAAGACTCTTTTTCAATTTCCAGCAATCAGTTGTTTTATCAGTATTATCATTTTTGAGACCTAAAGGTTTCTTTAAATATATAGTGTGTTGCAATGGTGCATGCAGATATGCTGTCTCTACATCCAAATGATTAACATTATATTTCTCCTTAGCTGCCCATGCTAATGCTGCCCTTAATGTTGTAGCCTTCAGACTAGGTGCAAACACCTCATCATAGTCATTTGCAGTCTGATTGAACCCTTGTGCTACTAACCTGACTTTATGGGTAATAGTCCCATCTACACTAGTCTTAAGTTTATATATCCATTTGCATCCTATGGCATGTTTACCTGGTGGTAACTTAACATTTTTGTACACATCCAGTTTTTTTAATGATTCTAGTTCCTTATCCATTGCTTTCTGCCAAGCAGCCTGATCCTCAGCAGGATACAGCTTTAGTTCCCTATAGTTACTTGGAACTGTATTCACTTGGCATACAACACTAGCCTGATATCTATCAGGCAGTCATGTTACTCAGGTTGAACGTCTTGGTAATACAGGGCTTAATGGTGGACTTTCCTGTGCCACCTGCTCCTGTTCTTCTACCTCTTCCTGTGCCTGTTCTCCTACTTCCTCATGTTCTTTCTCTTTAATGGCTATTTGGGGTTTACTGATTTTATCTTTAGGGACTATTTAGGTGTCAATAATAATATCATTGCTGGATTCCTGTTCCAGTTTATCCCATCCAACGTGCTCAAGAAATTTTGCATTAGCACTACAATAAACATGAGCTGTGCCTTGATCCCAGAATCTAAATGATCTATGATTGGCCTCATAACCCACAAAAAATAACTTCTTAGCTCTATGTTGCCCTTTCAGTCTTACTTGTGAGGGAATATGCACCCATGCTGGAGCTCCAAATCTGTGTAGGTAACTTAAATTTAGTTTTCTGCCATGCCAACAAGTGAATTCTCCAGTTGTTGCATTAACTACATTGTTCGAAACATGGTTACTACACATTATGGCTTCACCCCACAGTGTTTCAGGTAAACTTGAATCAGTTAACATAGTGCAGGCCATGGCTTGTAATGTTTGCCCTCTTCATTCTATAAATGAGTTGTGTTGTGGCCTGTAAGGTGCAGAAGATTTATGCTCAACACCAGCCAATTTCAACATAGTTTGGAATCTTTTGTTAACAAATTCAGTCCCATTATCAGTTACTAAAGTAATTAACATTTTTCTCTCAGCAAACCTTAGCCAGTTAAAGAAATGTTGGAATGTTTCTGTTTTGTTTTTCATAAGATAGCAGAAACTGTATCGTGAGTAATGGTCCATAATGCTCAAAATATAGCAGGCACCTCCTAAACTTGGTTTATTAGGACCAATTATCTCAGCAAACACAACCTCTAAAGGTTCTTTGGTCTTAAACCCATTAAGTCTGTTTGCTGGAGTAACCTTACTCTTTTCTTGACTACAAGCATTACAGTGTAAATACTTGCTACAGGGTTTCAATTTTACTCCCTCTGACAATTCAACAGTTTGTTTGAGAATTTTGAAATTAATGTGCCCTAGACGTTTATGTAGTAAATGAAGACATTCATCATGTGGATTAACACTGTTGTCAACTGAGTTAGCCATCTTCAACTGGTCATCATATATCACATATAAATCATTTTTTAAAGTAGCAGTAACCCTTTTACCCTCTTTCTCTATTGTACACTTATCTCCCCTAAAAGTTACTACATAACCAAGATTAACTAAAGCCCTTACTGATAATAAATTAAATTTCAGTTAAGGTATGTATAACATAGTTAAATGTTCATTTATACAAGAACAATATGCAGTACCTTCACCTGATGCTTTAATCTTCAATCCATTTGCCAATGATACATGCTGTTTACTCATGGACATCTTTACAAACCTGTTTCTATCTTTAGTAATGCACTGTGATGCTCCACTATCAACAACCCACAAATCATGGTTTATAGTTGAATTGCTAGACATAGCTAAACTAACATTCTTCTTGGCCTTCTGATGTTTATCAGTATTCTGTTGTTTTCCCTTTTTACAGAATTTAGCTATATATCCTCTAGCCCCACAAGAAAAACATTTCCTAATTGTATAGGCAGTTGAAGATAAATCCTCTTCTTGTTGATCCTTCCTCATTTGGTCCCTATCCAGCCGTCTTCTTGCTTCTTCTTGCAATCTTCCAGTTATGTCAGTCAATGTCAGTTTATCTCTGGGCAGGACTTCCAGTGAAGATACACAGTCATCAAAACGTTAATCCAATGAGGAAAGAATGATGTAAACTTGATGCAGCTCTGAAAATATCAGTTCTTTTTCATGTAGCTCTTGAAAAGTTCTTTTCATGAAGTTTAAATGAGCTATCATATCTCCACCTTTCTGAAGACGTGCTCGAAACAGTTTATGTGTAAGATGTATGTGTGCACCTACACTGTCACCAACATAAATCTTCTTCAAATTCTCTCAACACTTAGCAGCAGACTCTTCTCCATGAATATGGACTAGCTGCTGGTCACTCAGCATTCGTCCAATTATACAAAGAGCTCCATTGTACTGTTTAAAATCAACAAGCTGCTTGGCATCATCCTCATTATTTGGATCCCAAGCATTTACATCTGGTGGGTCATGAACTACATTCCATAAACCTTCTTTATGCAGAAGTAGACTGCATTTCATAGACCAGGAAACATAGTTTGTTCCATCCAACCGGGTTATCAGTGATAGACTTGTTGAAGTGACTTGTGCCATCTTTACCAGGATAGTAACCCACAATTAAACAGTAAACAGCTGTCTGTATACAGTACTGCGCACTCACACTAACTCTCAGTTATCTGAGCCTGGTATGGCCTGGGCCAATCAACAGTGTTGAGGTAATTCCCCGTTAGGAGAATGAGCGCATACAGGGGGACATATAGAGAGTAGTGTTGGAATAATACACACAGAGCACACAGATACACTGTACAGTAAATGTAGGTTTTTATTTCCAGAAACATTAAGCAAAGTCCAAAATAAGCAATCCAAAATCATTCACAAGTTAAATCAGTCAGTTTTCAATCCAGGGATAATCCAAATATCAAAGTCCAGTGTCAAAAAACAGTTCAGTAACAAACTTACATTAAATCCAGAACTATCAGTCAGTTAGGAAAAATGGAGCAACGGCAATACTTTCCAACAGAAGAAAACAGAGATACTCAGACACACTCTCTTCTGAGACTAAGACGAAGACTAAACAACCCAGGTTTCTGGCTCCATCTTATGGCCGTTTGAGAAACCACACCCAATTGCAGTTTTTAGCATGCTCTTAAAGAGACAATATTAAAATGTCTGTCCTGGTTTATATATTTCTAACCCAAATACCTGTTTGGTGACTTATATTCCTAACAGTAGTTCCTTGATTAGGGCATTGTCTTCTGCTTGATTGTTTGACTGGTGTTAATTGCAGTTTATCTGAGTGTCTGTGGCTGGAAATAATGTATTCTGATCTTTTCATGACCTTCTTAGCTTTGTAGTGTCTCTTTGGAATAGTGTGTAAATGTGGTTTATCTCTACATGCCTATGTGATTATGTATCTCAATGTATCTCTATACATTATGTTTTCTTTTAGATATTGGCTAACTGCCAAATTTCTCCTGATACCTTTGCAATCTTCCCCAGTTTGATGCCTTCCTATCATGTTAACAATTTCAAGTTCTGAAAAGCCATGTTATCTGTTAGGTGTTCTGAGCCAGTGAACCGATGCTTCCTATTGGCTCTGTTACTTTAATACTTCACAGGAGACTAGAAAGCAGTGTCATTTTCCATTTAGCAGTTCATTTTTAATGATACCCTGGATGAGCAGTCAATGGGTTAAATTGTGAGCAGTCAATGGGTTAAATCCCTAGTCTAGTTACTTCCCCTGTTAAATCAATTTGTGTCTGCTCTACCATGACACACAGATGCATTTTTAAGGAGTTCTGTTGTTGCACAGGTTCAGATATGGAGCTCCATGTGCAGTTAACCTTGCCTACAGCTATATCACACCCCTATGTCATAAGTTAAGAAGGCCTGGCATCATTCACTGTTTTCACTGTTCAAGTGCTTCACTTGGCGTGTCAAAGGGTCAACTAGTAGACCTTATTGGTCATATGTTTGATTGATATCCAGAAATATTGGAAAAAAATAAAAAAGTCAGTATGACTATTTGTGCTTGTACAGAATATTCCTCCCTGCAATAGCAATAACATCAGACTTATATACCACTTTACAGTGCTTTACAGCCCTCTCTAAGCAGTTTACAATCAGCCTATTGCCCCCAACAATCTGGGTCCTCATTTTACCCACCTTGGAAGGTTGGAAGGCTGAGTCAACCTTGAGCTTGGTGAGATTTGAACTGCAATTGCAGGCAACTGGCAGTCAGCAGAAGTAGCCTGCAGTACTGCACTCTAACCACTGCCCCACCGCAGCTCATAGAGTCTACAGAATTAAAATTTCCATGCCCTTTGTTCAATTCTTAATAATAGGTTAGGTTCTTGAACCTTCACAATACTTCTAATCTTCTGCCCATGATTGAGAGGCTTCTTTTGTTCCACCTTGAAGAGTGTTAGGCCCACCTCATCTAGGTGAACTATAAAAGTTTTTTTTTACATCCTTTGCTTTAAATTCCCCTGCAGTCATGTTTCCCCACCATTTTTCATATGCAGAGCAAATGGAAACATTTCAATGCGCAAGCTTTTGTTTTCTTTCTTTGTCCTTGCCAGACGATCTTTACCCTTCAATCTTCATGTCACCTACAATAGATTAACAAACTAAATTTAGTGCAAATTCTCCAGAAAGCCTGATTTTTAGGGCTGCGGGATGTTAAATGGCATATCACATAATTTATTTCATCCTTGGAGGGAAGTAAGACCTGACTTATAAAAAACAAACAGATATCTAATATTTCAACTATGTGTACTTCAAATTTAAGCAAACATAGGTTTCTTCCCTGCTATTGAATGATGGTATTTCATTCATTCTGCTTGAGGTAATATTCAATAAATGAAGAAAATGCAGGAGACTTTATTCTATTTCCTATTTTCTGCTTTAGCCATCCATATATTCTGAGATGGACAGAGCAGACAAACCATGATCTTTTGCTTGATCAGCTTCTATTAGAATTCTGATGTTGGATTCTTTGACAAATGGGCACCTGATGCATTAGTAAATTTCAAGAAGGTTGGATTGAGTCAAAGAATTGTCAGTATCACTTGAAACTAAGGGGATTTTCACACATGACTTTGGTGTCATTTGCACAGAAATGCCATACACCTGGGTATCCATGCTAGCATCTTTACAGAGGAGCCAAGCTCATTATCTTTTTGCTTGGTTGCCCAAAAATTCAAATTGCAAATCTTTCACTTTGTAATTTCAGACACTTGCACATTTTGAGTTTTAGGGTCGGCTGGTTTTCTATTGGCAACAACTTCTGTGACCCCCATCTTCTGATTCTTTGGCACATCTTACAATTGATAAATAAGGGCCTTTGGATTGGATTTTGGGGTATGCAGCCAGTGAGAAAATGGTGATATTTATTCCTCCCCCAAACAAGGAAAAAGTTTGGGATGGTTCTGGCAGGAGGCTCATGCTAGTCAGCTAGAGAAAGTGCTAGTTATCTCTGGTGAGAGGGACAACTGTGGCCAATGAATGTGAGAAACTGATGAGTGGAGATATTGGTGATATTGAAATGGACCTACAACCTCAGTGGTCTGGGGGAACAGGTGAGGTTGGGATCAGGTTTGGCTCTAGATACTGTCATATCACACCTGTTTAAAAGGCATCTTCAGGTTGTCCCAAAGGTGTTTTTCCAAAAGGCAACTGGACTTTCTTGATTTTTTCCTTGAAAACATATTGCTTCTCATCCAAGAAACTTCTTCATTTCTAACTGACTGGTGGAGAATAGAAGGGTTTATATTATTTGCAGGTTGTTAACATTCTAAGGGTCACTCATTAGTCCTATAGTTGAGGATTTATCTGTACTCTCAGATTGCAAATAGGTATGGAACAGAGGTGGTATTCAGCAGGTTCTGACCAGTTCTAGAGAACTGGTAGCAGAAATTTTGAGTAGTTCGGAGAACCGGCAAATACCACCTCTGACTGGTCCCACCCCCATCTCTTCTCTGCCTCCCAAGTCCCAGCTGATTGGCTGGGTCTTCCTTGGTTGCCCTGCACAGGAGAACGGACCTGGAAAGTAGGTTAGTGGGGTGGGGAGAGAATGAGGATTTTTCAGTATCCTTCCCCTGCCACACCCATGAAGCCACGCCCACAGAACTGGTAGTAAAAAAAATTGAATCCCACCACTGGTATGGAACCTTCTTGGGACTGCTGTGTTGTAAACAGGAGGTTGGTGGTGTCATATCCCTCCCCTTCTGTTGAGGTAGGACTTTTCAATTTTAACACAGAACCATCCCCCAAATTGGTGGTTTTCTCTGCTATTTTCAAAAGAGTGACCTCCACCCCCCCAGATGTAGAATCTTCATAGACACATGCAGGTTATATCAAGATATTGACCTAAACTGCATGATTGAAGTCCTGGCCCTTTTTCTTGCAATGCATGTAAGAAAGAGCAGGACTGTGGATTGTACAGTTATGGGTTCCATCTTGATTTTTGGGATCATTCTGCAGAAAATCTGATGTGTTTTGTTTTATAGTCAGACTATCACCAGAGCAGAAAAGCAATATTCAAAATATAAAGGTGTTTTTGCACTTTGCTCTTATCCAACACTCAGAAAACAGTTTGGAATGAAAAAGATAATTCCAGATACAGTTAATAAGAAAATGAACTAAAGCCTTGTCTCTTAAGAAATATCATCTCTGCTATATGGTATTTATCAGATAAGTTATTTTTCTAAAAGAAATATAAATTGAAATATTTACAATATTTCTCTATTGGTTCTATTTTTCCAGTCCAATTTATTTGCCATTGCATGAGATGTATTTAAAAACTGGTGTCATTTCCAAATGCCAATTATACCTCTATATAATGGAATGTATTGAAGTGAAACTGTAATAGTATATTTCTGATAAATTAAAATTCAGATTAATCTATCCTCATGCTTTATAATAAATATCTTGATATGCTTAATAATAAATGCAAAATGTGTTACATTTAAGTCATATGTATTTATGTACTTACGTACTTACCCATCATAGTGTTTTGGTACATAGTGTTGTGTAAAATGAAGACATTGTAAGTCAAGGTAGTCAAAGACAAAAAGCAATATATAAGGATATATGGTAATAGCTTTGGAGACCAGAGGAAAAGCCTCAGAGTAGGCGATGGTCAGGAAAGGGGTTGTGAGCTCACAGAAGGAATGAAGTCGTGACTAATGTCTCAGAAGGAACCCTCCCTAGTTTCTTATGCTGCAAAGGCAAAGGGGTGGGGGGTGATGTAATTTCAGACTTACAAGATTCTCTTAATATAAACTTCAATAAAGATAGAGAGCCAGTAGTACTAGGTGGGCTTCTTGTCTAGAAGACAGACATATAAGAAAAGGAATGGAAATGGAATAGAAACAGAACAAAATGAATTTCCTGGGCGAGAAGCAAAACATTTTCAAGGAAAAACCAGTTATCTTTTGAAAAGCATCTTTAGAACAACCATGACTTAAGCCCATGTCACACTGAACGAACGGATGCAAAGAGGATGTAAAACAGACAAAAAACCTTGCCATCCGTTCGAAAACGTGATGTACTCACTGCCTCCGTTTGGCTTCCTCTCTATCCGTCCAGCATCCGTTTATGGACGTTTCATCCGCTCCAAAAGTTTTGGGCTGCCCAAAACTTTTGTGCGGAAAATGTATCCAGTTCGTCCGTTCTGCATCCGCTACGCATCCGTTACGCATCCGTTACGCATCCGTTACGCATCGTTACGAATCCGCTATATCCGCTAGGCATCCGCTAGGCATCTGCGGAACTCCATCCGCCCGGACGCAGGGAGGAAGTGGAACAGATGCAGAACGGATGCAGAACGGATGCAGAACGGATGCAGAACTGATGCAGCACGGAAACAAAGCGTTTAAAATGGAAAAAACATTCGCAGAGGGGACCTATCTCAGATATTAAGGAAGTCTAGAGGATGCCTAGAGGATGCCTAGAGGATGCCTAGCGGAAAACCTATACTGCCTATAAAAAGGGGGAGCAACTCGCCTGCATCGCACTTTCAGAACAGCAGCCCAGCGGTGCAGACCTCTGCAGCCTTCATCTGGCTCTTCCTCTTCCACAGCATCCAGTCATGTCCACCGTGGATTGTAACAAAGTCCTTTCGGCAGCCACCATCGTTCTGCAACAGTGCGAAGCCATCTGCAGGCTCTGTGAACTCTTCTGCAAGAAGAAAAGGAGCCACCCAAAAAGAGTCTGGATCCGAAGATGGTTCGCCAAAAGAGCAGAGGACAGACTGTACAACAAGCTGATGCTGGAGCTCAGGAACGAAGACACTCGAGCGTTCCAGAACTTCATGAGGATGCCTCCAGCCATGTTTGACGAAGTTGTGCAGCGCCTGACACCCAGGTTGACCAAGGCAAACACCAGCTTCCACCCCAGCCTGGAACCTGGGCTCAAGGTGGCACTCACTCTGCGCCACCTGGCCTCAGGGACCTCCTACAGGAGCATGCAGTACGGCTGGAGGGTGCCATCCAACACCATCAGCATTGTGGTCAGAGAAGTGGTGTAGGCCATCATCAAAGAATACAAGGAGGAGCTCCTCCAGTACCCCTCCACTGAAGAAGGATGGAAGAAAGTTGCAGAGCAGTGATATCAGAAGTGGAACTTCCCCCACACCGTTGGAGCCATAGATGGCAAGCACGTGGCCTGCAAAGCTCCAGCCAAGTCGGGGTCCACTTATTTCAACTCCAAGGGCTTCTTCAGCATCATCCTCTTCACCATGGTCGATGCTGACTACAAGTTCATGTACATCAATGCTTCAGGCAACGGCTTATCTTCAGATGCCCAGGTATACAACGCCAGACACCTCAAGGAGGAGCTGGAAGGCAACCTCATCGTGGGCTTCCCAGATCCAGAACCCCTGCCCAACAACACACAAGATGTGCCCTAGTTCATCGTGGGGGATAACGCCTTCTCCCTCACAACCTACCTCATGAAGCCCTACACCTCCAGACTCCTCACCCGTGAAGAGAGGATCTTCAACTAGAGGCTGTCCAGGGCAAGGCGGGTGGTGGAGAACGCCTTTGGCATCCTGGCCAACAGGTTCCAGGTACTACTCACCACCATGCAGCATTGCCCAGAGAATAAAGAGTTGTGTTTGTGTTGACATGTGTGGATAATTATTACATTATTATTGATAATAAAGGGCCGTAGGTGTGGCACCTGGGAGGATGGACCATACAGTCCCACTATGCTTGCACTGGAGGTTTATCTATCCCACAGCTATCCTAACCCATCCCACAGCTATTACCCATCCCACAGGTATCCTTACCAATCCCAAAGCTATCCTTACCCATCCCACAAGCATGCAAAGGCTTAAACAATTTCTAACAGTTTCCAGCAAGACTTTATTAAAAAAAAGAAATGAAGCAAGTGTGTGAATCATAAATAGACTTTATTAACAACAAGCTATAAGACAAAAATGAGTCTCTGGCACTCCTCTTGGTCGCTCAGTCCCAGGGGTGAAGGGTGCAGGTGCTGTGGAGGTGGCTGGTGCTGGAGTGCTTGTCATCAGCTCCTCCAGAAGCAGAAGCAGCAGAAGCGCCAGCCCCAGAAGAGCGAGCCCGTGCTGCAGAAGCCCCAGCAGAACCAGAGTGAGGGCCAGGGGGCGGGATGGTAGCCCTGTCCCTCTTGCCAGGGCTGGCAGCAGATGGCTGAGGCTTGCTGTGCTTCCGCATGGTTGTGGGGTTGCTGGCTGGCAGGGAGGCTGGCAGGAACCAAGGCTGGCAGGAAGGCTGGCACCAAGGCAGGCACCAAGGCAGGCACCAAGGCAGGCACCAAGGCTGGCAGGGAGGCAGGCACCAAGGCTGGCAGGCAGGCAGGCAGGCAGGCACCAAGGCTGGCACCAAGGCAGGCACCAAGGCTGGCAGGGAGGCAGGCACAAAGGCTGGCAGGAAGGCTGGCAGGCCGGCCGGCACCAAGGCTTGCAGGCAGACATGAACCAAAGCTGGCAGGAAGGCAGGCAGCAAGGCTGGCAGGCAGACTGGCTGGCAGCAAGGCTTGCAGGCAGGCTGGCAGCAAGGCTGGCAGGGAGGCTGGCAGCAAGGCTGGCAGGGAGGCTGGCAGCAAGGCTGGCAGCAAGGCTTGCAGGCAGACATGCAGGTAGGACAGGCAAGGCAGTCGATGTGTCTGGAAGCAGGTCTTTCCTCTGAATGGCAACCTGCTTCCGAGCTGCTTCCGTTATATCCACGGGGCTGACGTAATGCATCCTCCCCGCATGCTCAATTAACGCCAGGCATCCATTAGGCTTCCGCTGTGCATCTGCTGTGCATCCGCTCTGCATCCGCTTCATCCGCTCTGCATCTGCTCTGCATCCGCTCTTTTCATTCCACGTCCACTTTGCTGAGGCCCCCCGGAAGCCTAGCGGATGCGCCATCCGCTCTCATCCGCTTCCATCCGCTGGGCTTCCATTCCGCATCCGCTTTGCATCCGCCCTGCGTCCTCCCCGCGTCCGTGTTATCCGCTCCGGTTATGCAAATTTTTGCCCCTTTTGAGAGCGGATAACAACGGATGGAACATTTTGCATCTGTTGGGCAGTGTGACATGGGCTTTAGATCAAGGGTCTTCAAACTTGGCAAGTTTAAGACTTGTGGACTTTAACTGCCAGAATTCTTGAGCTAACATGACTGGAGGAGGAATTCTGGGAGTTGAAGTCCACAAGTCTTAAAGCTGTCAAGTTTGAAGACCCCTGACTTAGATGATTGAGAATCTCCATAGACAATGGAAATAAGCCTAATTACATTTACCCCAACATTAAAAAATATGGCCAGATGAGTTTAATTGGCTGGGCATGTCTCATCAGCAATGGGAGGAAGAAGACAGTGAAAGTCAGTTGGAGTTGATGGGGGTGGCACTGGCAGATGTAGGCAGTGGCAGAGTACAGGATGGGCAAAAGGGCAGAGTTGGAGAGGGAGATAGGCAGGGGGTGGGGACTTGAAGCTGAGGCAAATGTGGCAAGGCAGAATTGTGGAGTCCTTGTCTAACAACAGCACAGTCCTCACCTAATAACTGCAACCAGGACCATTGGAATTGCAGTTGCTGAGCAGTGAAGTCATGTAATGTTTGGCCTAATGACCACTTTACAATTAGTCACAGAGACTAGTTGTAAAGTCTCTGTTTTTCCCTCGTCATCACTCTGTTGAACACCTAATCCCTCCAGCACTGTCTTATGTCTAGGGATACTTGTCCTTGTAGTAGGGCTATATTAATATTATTCTTCTCATCTTTTCTTTTACCTTCTATTATTAGTTTCTTATGATTATATTACTTTGTTGTTTGTATGTAGACAGAGAGCTTATGCACCTGAGACAAATTCCTTGTGTCCAGTCACAATTGGCCAATAAAGAATACTCTATCCTACTCTACACAATTAGAGTTGTTATTGGAGGATTATAGATATAATAAATAACAGTAAACCAGTATGATCCATTGTGGAAAATTCAATTTTATTATTTTTTCCTTACAGCAAGCTATGTTGTGATTAAAGAATTATTCAAAGCTAAAGAGGAAAATTTATTGTCCAACACCGAAAAAGGTTGAAAAATTTGGTTGAAGGTAATACTAGTCACAAGTTTATATAGACTCAGAGTGTTATGATCATCTTACTTTTTTGAGATTGGTATTGCTTTTAAACAAGCTAGAAGGTCTGAAGTGGAGATGAGGTATATGTGTGTGTGTATATACGTACATGAATGAGTATTTAGCTGTTGCAACTGTGCAACTAAAGCCCCACCACTTTTTAAAACAAATGTGTCATATGTCACAAGCATGTTAAAAGCAGCAGGGCTTTGATCACATACCCATGACCACTCCTCTCCCCGTTGCAGAATATCTTATGCCACCAGACTTGAAATTGTAGACCTAGAAAATCTAGAACTATGCTGCCTTCGGTCCAATCTAACTATAGTATATAAAATTATATATTGCAATGTCCTACCTGTCAATGAATACTTCAGCTTTAACCATAACAATAGAAGAGCACACAGTAGATACAAACTCAAGGTAAGCCGCACCAAACTTGATTGCAGGAAATACGACTTCAGCAACAGAGTGGTCACTGTCTGGAATACTCACCCTGACTCTATGGTTTCTTTCCCAACTCCCAAAACTTTAACCTTAGACTGTCTACGATTGATCTCACCCCTTTCCTAAGAGATCTGCATAAGCGCACCCACCTGCCTACTGTCCCTGTCCTATACTTCCTTTTTATTTTTCTTAGGTGTATCCATTTCATGTATTCATATTTATACTTATACCTGTTATCTTATAATCGCTTGACAAAATAAATAAATAAATAAATGACCACCATTGTGATGTTTGACCTCCCTGCCCCTGGAGAAGGCACAATAATTGATGCTTTCCTTATTTTTTTAACTCTGTGGTCTTCTGTTTTTTGTTCACAATTTTGCTTTTCTTGCTATTGGTAGCCATCTGTCTCTCCATCTCCCACCCACCTGCTGCCATTTACCTTCTCCCAAAACAAATACTTCTTGCATTGTTGGCACCTCTTATTTCTAAATCTTATTTCTAAATCTATTTCTAAACCTTCTAGGTCAAACTCACAGGCAAAAATAGTGCCACTTTTCCATGTACTGTACAACAGTTTCATGCAGAGTTGTTTGCTTCCTCACTTCTTCCTCTTTTCATTCTTAATCTATGCTTTTAATTATATGATATTATTAATTGCATTTGGCTGCCATCTGCTCTAGGATGATGATACACTTTGGACTGATATATTGTTCACAGCATTCAGAAGAGGCTGAGTGGCTTATTAGAATAAGTGGATGAGCCTGGCTTTGGATCTTGATTTAGTGCATCAATCCTGACACATGGCTATTAGGAATAGGTTTAGTAATTAGTAGAAATGTTCATAACAAACAAGCGAGTGTCTCTGTCTCAAGCAGCAGTAGCAGCAGCAGCAACAGCTAAGGTTACATTCAAATGAACAGGATAGTCTTCCAAGCAGGCAGCATTTTCAGCTTTAACATAAAGAAAGTTGAGAAGAAATAAGGGAGAGGAAACAAGTTATTTTTGAGCTACTGTGGTTCTGATGTAGAACAATGACTTCAACTGAGTTGTTAATTTGGTTTGCAGAAACTGAATACATCTAATTAAACTTGGAGAAGTGGAAGAATCAGAGCCAGATCAGAAACTCTGCATAGCTCCTATTACTCATTCCTCATGAAAGTCCCCAATTTTAGTGTCCATAGCGTCAATGCCTGTTCAGCTGGAATAAGCAAATAGAACCATCTGTCACTCACAGGTGCTCTCTATAAGTTTGGAAGATAGTATGGATTGGGTTCAAGGAAGAGGAATACAATAGATAGTGGTCAGAGCAATGGTACGAAGGAGAGTTGCCAGTTCATTGGGAGCATCTTACAATTAAGTCTGGGTCCCAACCCAGATAGAACTTCTTTATTCTATAGAAAATAACTATTCCTGGAAAAAAAGATGGATAAAACTGTTGAATTTGCTCCCAGGAGTTGCAAATCTTCCCAGTCAAAGAGTTGTAGGTATATATAATCTTTATGGTTTTCCAGCAATATGTAGCTAGACATCTCTGGCATCAGAGTATCATTCTAAATACACTGAAACGATACTAAATACTCTGAAAAAAAATCACAAAACTATGTCTCACTTATTTTGGCCATGTCACACAGGGGATTTCACTGGGTAAAGCTGTTATGTTTGGAAGAGTTAGAGGTAAAAGGAAAACAGGCAGGAGTGGGCTTCCAAAATTTTAGCAAAGAGTTCTCTGCCTGGTGGGCGTAGCCATGGTAGGCATGGCCTAATTGGCCTTCTGCACCTTGGCGGGGTGGGGGTTTGCCCTTCCTGGGCTTCAGAGGCTTTCCTTGAGCCTCCAGGAGGGTGAATATGGCCTCACTGGGCTCTTGAGGCTCTCTGGAAGCTGGAAACAGGCCCATTTCAGGCCTTCCCAAACTTTCGGAAGGCCTGTTTTTTGCCCTCCCTGAGCCTCCATGCACCCTGCACTTACCTACATCCCAAACAGGTCATGTAGTCCTGGGAGGGCCGGGGTGGGGCAGGGCCATCCAGGAGAGGGATTTGACGGTTCTCCAAACTGCACAGAATCTTAGCAAGGGGCTCTCCCAAACCCCTGTGAACTACCAGCAGCTCACCCCTGAAACCAGGCCACCAAAGAACACGATGGCTGGACACCATTAAAGCTAACACCAGCCAGAGCATAGAACAACTCAGAGAAGTAGTGCAAGATGGGGAGAGACCCAGCCCATAGAATTGCTAAGAATTGGACATGACTGAATATCATTATCATCATCATCATCATCATCATCATCATCATCATCATCCATGTTGCTTTGCCAAGCATCACTCAGAAATATTATTTGTTTGAGGCAAGTCAGAATATATTGCATTGTAGCCAGAGGTGGTATTCAGCAGGCTCTGACCAGTTCTGGAGAACCGGTAGTGGAAATTTTGAGTAGTTCAGAGAACTGGCAAATACCATCTCTGACTGGAGATTTTACAGCATTCTTCCCCTGCCACGGCCACCAAACCACACCCACAGAAACTGTAGTAAAAAGATTTGAATCCCACCACTGATTGTAGCAAACATGAAAGTTTAGAAAGATGCATGAGAAAATGTGCACATGATCTCTGTCAAAAATTGTGGACGTTCATTGGTTCACATTTCCTATTCAATAACATTCGTTTTGTCATCAAACTTTGACAGCATATGTTTCCATTGTTTTATTAAAATGTTCCTATATCTTATTCATCAGCAGGGTCAGTTTCCATGTGTGGGGAAACTGAATCTGCATTCTTCTTCAGAGCACAGAAGGGTTCTCCCTTTGAATGCACACTGGAACATCTGTCTCATTAAAAGTGGAAAGCTAATGGAAGTCTGCAGTGGTGGTATTCTACCGGTTTGGCCTGGTTCAGCTGAATTGGTAGCTCCGAGGATCATCTCTGAGTGAACTGCTTCACTCTGATGATCAGCTACTGCCCCCGTCCACTTGCCCTGGCTCTATACTGACCTTTACTTCCTGGTTTTGAAGCTCAGCTGCTTCACGTAGCACAGCAGATTGCTGTGCATGAGCTGTTGAAGACATAGAGAGAGTGCAGGATTGCAGGAGAAGGCCAGTAGGAAATCCTCTGCGTGTGTGCAAAGCACACCCACCACGCCACACCCACCAAACTAGTGGTAAAAAAAATTGAATCCCTGGATGTATATGCAATATAGAATCCTTCCCTTAAATAGCAATAGTGATAGTACTTAGATTTAAGGCCCTATCACACTGCCCAACGGATGCAAAACGGACACAACGGATGAGAAAAATGTTCCATCTGTTGTTATCCGCTCTCAGAAGGGGCAAAAATTTGCATAACCGGAGCGGATAACATGGACGCGGGGAGGACGCAGGGCGGATGGAAAGCAGATGCGGAACGGAAGCCCAGCGGATGGAAGTGGATGGGAGCCGATGGCACATCCGCAAGGCTTCCGGGGGACCTCAGCAAAGCGGATGCGGAACGGAGACAGCGGATGCAGAGTGGATGCACAGCGGATGAAGCGGATGCAGAGCGGATGCAGAGCGGATGCACAGCGGAAGCCTAGCGGGTGCCGAGCGTTAATTACACTTGCGGGGAGGATGCATTGTGTCAGCCCCGTGGATATAACGGAAGCAGCTCGGAAGCAGGTCGCCATTCAGAGGAAAGACCTGCTTCCAGACACATCGACTGCCTTGCCTGTCCTGCCTGCATGTCTGCCTGCCAGCCTTGCTGTCTGCCTGCCTGCCAGCCTTGCTGCCAGCCAGTCTGCCTGCCAGCCTTGCTGCCTGCCTGCCTGCAAGCCTTAGTTCCTGCCAGCCTCCCTGCCAGCCAGCAACCCCACAACCATGTTGAAGCATAGCAAGCCTCAGCCATCTGCTTCCAGCCCTTGCAGGAGGGACAGGGCTACCATCCCGCCCCCTGGCCCTCACTCTGGTTCTCCTGGGGCTTCTGCAGCATGGGCTCACTCTTCTGGGGTTGGGCTTCTGCTGCTTCTGCTTCTGGAGGAGCTGATGACAAGCACTCCAGCACCAGCCGCCTCCACAGCACCTGCACCCTTCACCCCGAGACTGAGCGACCAAGAGGAGTGCCAGAGACTCATTTTTGTCTTATAGCTTGTTGTTAATAAAGTCTATTTTTGATTCACACACTTGCTTCATTTCTTTTTTTTAATAAAGTCTTGCTGGAAACTTTTAGAAATTGTTTAAGCCTTTGCATGCTTGTGGGATGGGTTAATATAGCAGTGGGATGGGTTGAGATAGCTGTGGAATGGGCAGGGATACCTTTGGGATGGCTAATAGCTGTGGGATAGATAAACTTCCAGTGCAAGCATAATGGGACTCCATGGTCCACCCTCCCAGGTGCCACACCTACGGCCCTTTATTATCAATAACAATGTAATCATTGATCCACACATTTCAACATAAACACAACTCTTTATTAAATGCCCTGTTCATTGTCGAGCCACTCAACATACACAGCACAATCTCATCAGTGTGATGAGACAGGCTCAAGGAAGCATCCATTAAGCATCTATCATCCTCTCTTGCCACTCCACTGCTCCAGCTGGGGAGTTGCACCAGTGTTTCAGGAGGTTGCGTTGCTTCTTCCCTTCACGTGAGGCTCTGTTGGGGCCTTGCACATCCTCAGTGTCTATCAGGTTTCACCCTTGCCTCCATTCACCAGGCTCCATGTCCCCATTGCCTTGTTGGAGGTCCACGAGCCTGTTCTGCAAGACTGGGTAGCGGGTGCGCATGAGATTGTGCAGGATGCAGCAAGCTTCCATGGTCCTCCTCACGGTCTCTGGGCGATGCTGCATGGTGGTGAGAAGTACCTGGAACCTGTTGGCCAGGATGCCAAAGGCGTTCTCCACCACCCGCCTTGCCCTGGACAGCCTGTAGTTGAAGATCCTCTCTTCACGGGTGAGGAGTCTGGAGGTGTAGGGTTTCATGAGGTAGGTTGTGAGGGAGAAGGCGTCATCCCCCACGATGAAGTAGGGCACATCTTGTGTGTCGTTGGGCAGGGGTTCTGGATCTGGGAAGCCCACGATGAGGTTGCGTTCCAGCCTACCCTTGAGGTCACTTGCATTGTATACCTGGGCATCTGAAGCTGACCCGTTGCCTGAAGCATCGATGTACATGAACTTGTAGTCAGCATCGACCATGGTGAAGAGGATGATGCTGAAGAAGCCCTTGTAATTGAAATAAGTGGACCCCTTGTACTTGAAATAAGTGGACCCTGAGTTGGCTGGTGCTTTGCAGGCCACGTGCTTGCCATCGATGGCTCCAACGGTGTGGGGGAAGTTCCACCTCTGATACCACTGCTCTGCAACTTTCTTCCAGCCTTCTTCAGTGGAGGGGCACTGGAGAAGCTCCTCCAGGTATTCTTCAATGATGGCCTGCACCACTTCTCTGACCACAATGCTGATGGTGTTGTGTGGCACCCTCCAGCCGTACTGCATGTTCCTGTATGTGGTCCCTGAGGCCAGGTGGTGCAGAGTGAGTGTCACCTTGAGCCCAGGGTCCAGGCTGGGCCGGAAGTTGGTGTTTGCCTTGGTCAACCTGGGTGTCAGCCGCTGCACAACTTCGTCAAACATGGCTGGAGGCATCCTCATGAAGTTTTGGAATGCACGAGTGTCTTCGTTCCTGAGCTCCACCATCAGCTTGTTGTACAGTCCGTCCTCTGCTCTTCTGGCAAACCATCTTTGTACCCAGATGCTTCTTGGCCACCCCTTTTTCTTCCCATAGTAGAGTTCACAGAGCCTGTAGATGGCTTCGCACTGTTGCAGAATGATGGTGGCTGCCAATAGGACTGTGTTACGATCCACGGTGGACATGACTGGATGCTGTGAAAGAGGAAGAGGCAGATGAAGGCTGCAGAGGTCTGCAGCAGGGCTGCTGGTCTGAAAGTGAGATCCAGATGTGTTGCTCCCCTTTTTATAGGCAGTGTAGGTGTCCCTTTGCATCCTCTAGGCATCCTCTAGGCATCCTTTAGGCATCCTCTAGACATCCTCTCTGCGAAGGTTTTTTCTGTTTTAAATGCTTTGTTTCTGTGCTGCATCCGCTAGGCATCCGTTCTGCATCCGTTCCACGTCCATTCCGCTTCCTCCCTGCATCCGAGCGGATGCGAGTTGCGCGGATGCGGAATGGATGCCTAGCGGATATAGCGGATGCGTAATGGATGCAGAACGGATGCCTAGCGGATGCGTAGCGGATGCAGAACGGACAAATTGGATACATTTTCCGTGCAAAAGTTTTGAGCAGCTCAAAACTTTCTGAGCGGATGAAATGTCAATAAACGGATGCTGGATGGATAGAGAGGAAGCAAAACGGAGGCAGTGAGTACATCACGTTAACCAACGGATGGCAAGCTTTTTTGTCCATTTTACATCCTCTTTGCATCCATTGGTGCAGTGTGACAGGGGCTTTATATACCACTCCATAATGCTTTACAGCACTCTCTGAGCAGTTTACTATGCCAGCATATCACCCCCCAAAATCTGGGTCCTCATTTTATTGACCTTGAAAGGGTGGAAGTCAATCTCCAACCCTGCCAGGATCAAATTCCTGGTTGTGGACAGAGTTAGTCTGTAATACTGCATTCCAGCCACTGAACCACCATGGCTCCAAGCCTTTAAATCATAGACAATCAACTTGGAACTGCTCCAGATGTTATGACCATGAACTCCCAGTAAGTCTCATTGGCATGGTTAATGAAAATAGTTCATGAGAATTGTTTGAGCTCTGAGTTCCAGAGACCCTCAGCTCTTTTTCTCATGGTAGTTTACTGAGACTTTTCTGCAGCTTAAATCTCCTTTTTGGCCTATTGTCAAATAGAATGTGCCTTGCATGTTCTGAACTATAATATAGATCTACTTTAAATTACACTAAATGAAAATAATCTAGAAATAATGTCCATTGAATTCACACACACACAGGTGCATCATTACCAGAGTTTAGTCTGCATGTAGATGTAGAGGTGTTTTTTTTAACCAAATTAGCATTTATGTTTCTCCCTTTGCTGCTTATTATGTTGAGATGTCAGAATAAATATCTCAAAGAAATTGATAGTCATTTACAGGCATCACAATGCCAACAAGCAATAGAAATAAGTGATTTTTTTTTCAGAAGGGATTTTAGAACCAGAGCTTTTATATACAGAAAGAGCAAAGCATTTATGTTTATAAACATATACTGTATGTGGGAGTTAAGCTCTTAAATTCAATTATTTTAGGCATATTAGCCATTCCAAGCAATAAAAAAGAAGGATCAGTCCAGCCAAAATGATTTGCAACCCAGCATAGGCTGTGACTTGAAACACTCAAAATATTCCTGAGCCTTAATGCAACATAAATCTCTCTTTTCAAGTCTTTACTTTGAGTTTTTCATATCTATTTATTCTTACATCTACATATAAAGTGCATGTCTCACAACAATATCTGAGACATATAAGTTTCCATAAAGAAAATAAATTAAAATGGAGAAACCAAGTAGCAAAGTGATTGTGGGGTAGGGAAAAGTGGGAGGAAAGTGGATAAAAATAATAACATTTATGATAAGTTTTCTTCAAGGCTGATCCAGACAACTTATGAAGGAAACCAACTTTCAGAACCCTTCTGTCTTGTAAAACAAAGATTTTCAGAATTTTCTCCTATCTGATCCCTGCTTTTCTAACAAAATAATGGATGAGAAATGGTTCTATCACAATTTTAGAGTAATAATAAATGAGAAAACCCTGAATTTAGCATCTTGATTCACAAATTTAAAAAGAAAAAAAATCACATAGGCACATACACACCAACAATGTCTATTTTGTGTGGTTCAAAGTGCTGCTATCACCTATGAAGCCCTACACAGCATGAAGCCTGATTAACTGAGGAATTCCTTCCCTCCCATAGTGTCTGTCCTGCTAAAAAGAATTAACAGAGTAACTGTGCTCCCCTCAGTTAAGAAATGTTTTCTTTTGAGATCCTCCCCATCAACAATCATTACGCATATAAACAGAGATTAACACCAAGATTAACACTAGATTAACAATAAAGCAGTAAACAATACCCCAATCAAGGAACTACCAACTCAAACAAACAGTAAACAACAGTCTCATCAAGGAATCACTAAGAACATTCCCACTGACACAGACAGAGCAAGCTACTTGCATATAAACAGAGAGCAAACCTTACTCCCTTCTAGCACTAATGATGTTACCTCATGAAACATCTGTAAGAAAACAACCAAGCTCAGGGAGCACCAAGGACTCCACATGCTTTTTCTGTCATGGTGTTTGGAATAAGGTCCTCACTGGGAACTGGCTGGGTCTTGATGGCAATTTGCCATGGCCAACACACCACGACTAACCACAGTCAACTTGCCATGGGCAACTCATTGCAAGACAACTCACCACAACCATCTTACCACAGGACTACTTGGAGTTACACTAATATCAAAGAAATGGTGGAATGGAATAGTTAAAGAAAAGATGCAAAAGGAGGGACAGAATGAAATGTAAATGGCAAAAATTAAAATAATTTTTATTTATTTTAAATAATTAAATAGATTTGTTAAATTGTTCCACGACAAGTTGTCCCACAGTGAGTTGGCTGTGATAAGTTGGCGATGGCAAGTTGGCAAACTATGATGAATTGGTTGCCACAAGTTCGCTGTTTCAAGTTGTCCAGTATTCCTGTTCTGGATAGGGTTCATGGAACCATTTGTTGCTTGCATTTAACAAATAGTCATATTAATAGTCCAGATTTGCCCTTTTGTTTATTTCCCTCATTATAGTTTTGATTTATCTTATTGGTATCTGTATTTGTCTTTTCCTCTGTGAGCTGCCCAGTTGTTCTGTAGTCCTCGGTGAAGTAGAAATAACTGAATGAATAATGAATGAGTTAGATTTAGAAAAAAGCATGTGCAATGCATGCAGAGTAAGCAAGGTACATATAAAAAAGGCACTCCAAAGATACATTCAAACTTTATACATGTGCCAATGTCTAATTTTTCTGCTGAATACATACTCTAGCTGAGTAGTATATATTATTTACCTCATTAGATATTTATGCTGCTGCAAACATACAATTCCTGATGGTGTAAAAATGATTTGGTTAAGTAAAATATGAACAAAACCAAAATGGTTAGGATCATTTAATAATAGAGCATTTCTGAACATTTTCTAGACATTTATGAAACAATATTGATGGAGCTCTATTCAGCATACTCTGATATAACATTGCTCTTGTAACTTAGTGAACTGTGAGAATTTTTTTTGAGGATTGTATGAATTCTGAATCCTGTCCTGGGTTAAATAAATGGATAGAGGACTAAACAGGGCAGGGCAATATTTATACATGATTAATTTAATTTAATTCATGAATACAGAATGGAGATACTGTAGTGTTGTAACTATGTATCATTTATGTGTTTGCAACTGTGTATCATTACAACTATGTATCATTCAGGCATTTG
This sequence comes from Laticauda colubrina, assembly GCA_015471245.1. Lineage (NCBI taxonomy): Eukaryota > Metazoa > Chordata > Lepidosauria > Squamata > Elapidae > Laticauda > Laticauda colubrina. The sequence continues at coordinate 16,267,922 of BLBF01000042.1, read as the reverse complement.
CAACATTGTATCATTCACGTGTAATCATTGAGCTTCTGTCTCCTCAGTGACCTTTTACAGGGCACGTACAGAGACAAGGAGTCAAGCATTCACTTTGTGATTACATCGTCTGGCATGCAGCTTTGTAAAGAAGGAATGTCTTGATCAAATTGTAGATCGTGCCATCCTGTCTGACTTGGTATTTTGCCTTATCTAAGTCCTGCATAT
>BLBF01000042.1:16244193-16262715 GCA_015471245.1 Laticauda colubrina | reverse complement strand
AAGCAGTAATCAGGGATCATCAAAGCCAGAGAGAGTGAGAGCAAGCCGTAGTCTTGCTACTTTTATATTGTTTTCTTAACCACTCTTTTAATTGCTATTTCACAGTTAAAGCTGCATACACACTAACATACAGTAACTATGATTCATAGTTATTATTTCACCTAAACCAGTTAGGGTGAACAATGTTATCCCTAACAGTTACTAAGCAAATAGTTGTATCCTGAGGATTGCTTGTATACATGTGAAAAGATGTGCTTGTATTTTCTGGGCTGCCACTGAATTCCTCTTCAGAGGCTGAGAGAGGTTATCTCTCTTCAGATTCTTACCTTCAAAGGACCACTTTCATCTCCTGGTGGAGGCTGGAGTCAATATCTTGATTATGAATCCGTTCCTGGGAGAAATCAGGAAATGCTAGAGTTTTAAGTCCAGGAAGTTATAATAAACAATACAGAAGTCAACGGGGATACACTTTTATTTGACTGTGTCCATGATGTCACCAAGAATAAAGTTTACCCGAGGGTGCCTTTATATCAGAGGTGGTATTCAGCAGGTTCTGAACAGTTCTGGAGAACTGGTAGCAGAATTTTTGAGTAGTTTGGAGAACCGGCAAATGCCATCTCTGACTAGTCCCACTCCCATCTATTCTCTGCCTCCTGAGTCCCAGCTGATTGACTGGGTCTTCTTTTGTTGCCCTGCACAGGAGAATGGAGCTGGAAAGTAAATTAGTGAGGTGGGGAGGGAATGGAGATTATGCAGTAACCTTCCCCTGTCACGCTCACTAAGCCATGCCCATGAAGCCATGCCATGCCCACAGAACTGGTAATTTTTTTTGAATCCCACCATTGCTTTATAGTGATTTTTAAGTAAATTTAATTTTTCTTCTGGTTCTTCCGTCCATCTCCTAGATTTTCAGAAAAAGGCTGCTGTTGATCAATGATATACCACTGACTCATTTTCAGCTGCTAGTGACCACAGATATTCTCCATGATGAACTATCCACAATCCATAATTTTTCATCTTCTAACATAATACTGCTATCATGTCATTTACCCCCCCTCCCCCCCCAGTCCTTCTTTTCTCAAGACTTGCCAAACCGAAATCCTGCAACAGTTCTTCATATGTTTTAGCTTCCAGGTCTTTGATCATCTTAAATTTTTTTTCTCTGCATTTTTTCTAAAGTCTCAATATATTTTTTGTAATGTGGTGACCAAAACTGGATGCACATTCCAGGTGTAGTCTGACTAAGGTTTTATAAAGCGGTACTAATACTTCATGTAATTTTGATTCTATGTTTATACAACCAAGGACTCTATTAGCTTTTTTGGCTGAATATTGTTATTCAGTTCAAAGAGTTCAAAGTCTAACTTTCACAAATCATTTTTTTTGCTTCACAGAACAGTAAGCTGGAAAAAGTGATGTGAAACTGAGAAGGGGAAGATATAGACTCTTCACTGGGCACAGCCATAGTATTCTTCTAGAAAAGTTTCAGGATTTCTTTGAATTTGAAAATTAGGTATTTATAATTATTATACCCTACTTTTCCTTCCAAAGCTCAAGGCAAGATTCTCACTTCATTTTTATCCTCAGAACAACACAGTGTGGTAGGTTCGATTGAGTGAATGTTCAACAGATAAATCTTTGAGATTCATGGATTTAATCTTCAGAAGGATTGAACGCTCAGGACACCTCACTGGCTCATTAATTTTCAGTTTTCTTAACTGTGTTTGCTTGGATTCCCAACCTTGTTGATCAATAAAAGTGAGCTAGGAAAAAAAGAAATTATACTCCATATCACTTATTATTTCAATAGTTTCTCTTTTTTCATTATTGTTCATCATTTCTTTTAGCAACAATTATAGTTTTCATTCCTAATAGGAAGAATGACAAAGATGCAGCTCCTTTGTGACTTTTGATGCATCTTTGGTGCTCTTGGATTAAACAACAACAAACAAGAGCTTCTCCAAGGAACAGTTTGGACCTTCTCCCAGGAATTCATTTGGTATGCAAAATATATTGGTGCAAAACTCAGGTTCAGAGCCATAGGTTTTGCTTTACACTTTCTCTTTACAGAATATGAAAAAAGGAGGAAAAAAAATGAAAATATTCCATTCTCATTCAGATTGCAACCAATTATGGATATAAAAGAAAAGCCTTAAAACGATATGTGATTTCAATTAATGATTAGCATTTTGTTTTTGTTGAAATCATTGTGGATAGAGAGGGAGGGAGGAAAAAAGCATTTTAAAAAATATTATCAGCATCTAATATTGAATACGGCACAGTAGAAAATTAAATTTAAAAATACTTCACATTTTCAATTTCTTGTAGTTTGCAGATTTTATAATAACAAGAATAATGTTTTATATAAAGCCATATGGAATAGTTTCCAAAATAATGCTCACACATACACATCCCAGCTGAATAGCTAAGTTGAATGAAGTTAGCTTTATATTACATCAGTGGGCAATTTATACAAGCATTTTATTCTGTCAGGGTGATTTCTGTCTCACTTATGAAGTACAAAACACACTTTCCAATCCATCCTCCTGATGTCATTTTCTCCCATTATTCTGGCTTCAAACAACAAACAAGCCTCAGATTGCTTTTATTATGGATCTTCAGGGTAACTATAGCTTATGCTCTCTACTGATTAAACTGTGCCTTGATTTTGCAGTGTTATAGTTCTAACTAGATTAGAGTAATGTAGACGCACACCTCCTGCTCAGAAGGTTGAGAGTTCAGTCCCAGATAGCAGAAAATGTTTTTCTCTTTAGGGGCAAAAAAAATAATAATACAAAAATATCTGCTGTGAACTCTATTAGGAAGGGTATCCAGCCGATAAACATTCAGTTCCATTTAGTTGCCTTGACTCTACCCTGTATTAGGGACTACAAGGTTCTATAAAGAAAAAAAAAAGTTCTTACTAGATTGAATGGTTTCAAACTCCTGTTTTGGGGGGATAGCAAGGTGAGAGGGGCAAGCCTAATATCTTTGAGAAAGACTTGGGCAGTTTCACATTCTTTGCACACTCTAGATGAGTGTGATTCTGTAGGGAGGAGAAGAATATTAGGAGAGAAACAAAAGAAAGCAGAATAAAGTGTACCAAGTGTGAGAAATCATGAATTCCAGTCAGTTCAAATGAATATAAAGTTTTATTGCAAGTTTAAACTCTTTACAACTACTAATGGTCAAAGCAAATTGGTGGTAGATAAAAGTCAATGGGCTTCAAGTTGAGCTGGACTTAGATCTCTTGTGGGCATGAAAAGATTCGAAACTGATGATGCATTTGATTCCTCCCTCAGGCTCATCCTCAGATGTAGGTTATCTCCGACATAGTGATTGCTAAAAGAAGCATTGCTACATAGTGATTGCTAAAAGAAATCACCCTTTTTTCTTTGAGATTTTTTTGAAGGAAAGGGTTTGCAGGAAGGAAATTAGCAACTAAAAAACCCCCAACAGCATAGAGAATTATATGCAATCCTCAGACCAATTTCATTTGGCCTTCTGCCTGATTTCAAAACCCTCCATGGAAGAGGGCGGAGCTGGCGTCACGACGATACGGCATGCGATCTTGGAGGTCTGAGATTGCTGCCGATATCTTTGCTCCTGGATGGTCCATTTGAATCTAAACCATCCCGAAAAGACGGTGAAAGTGAAGAGTGCAACCTGTCGATCCCAGGGATACTGCAAAATCCCTGGTAGATCCAGGAGAAGTTCTTCTCGCCAGCAGCAAAGAGGCAGCCATTAAAGCTGCTGAAGTTGGGACAGCTCTGAAACAGTAGAGAACAGAAAGAGTGTGCTGGTTTGGTGAGAACTTTTTCTTTATTTTAAGATCTGAAAGGACACCCTAAGGAAAAGAAAGAATCAGTAAAAGTTTTGACAGAAGTGATTAAGTGGTGATTTTAAACAAGAATGTCAAAGTGATGGTTTTTTTCACAGTTGAATTTTCTATACGTGGTCTTATGCTTTGAAATTGGACTGGTTTTTTTTTCCATTATTTTTTTTTCTCCTTTTTGATTTTACAACATTTTAGGCTAGACTCCCTTTTAGCTATTTCTCTTTTTAAATATCTTTTTCTTTTTTTTTTCTTATTCATCCTTATTATATTTTGCTGGGAAAGGAGGGGGAAAGCGAAAGCAAAGAAACTTTGTAACACTGCCAACTAGAGGCTTGGAAGTATTCTATTTTTTTTGTGACCAGACAAAGCTGAGAAAAAAAGAACTGAGACTCTTTTTTTTCTCAAGGACATTGCTATTTGATAAGATAGAGGGAAGAACACGGGAGAGTATTTTTGCAGGTGCTCTTCTGGGTTTCTATCAACAGCTGGAGCCTGGTGTTGAAGTTTATAGGAAAAGAAAGATGATAAGTCTGAGGAGCCTTGATAATTAAACAAAGTGCAGTGTGTTTTTTTTTATTTCTCCTAAGCTACGCTACCCCTCCTCAACAGTTTATTTTTTGAAATAAGTTAAATTTTTACACTTGTTTTTTATTTTATAATGAAATAATAATTATTTTTTAAGGGAGTAGCCTTTTTTCCTCTTTTTCTCTTTCTGCCTTGCTGTTATTTTTGTCTTTCCATCTACCTTCCATACTGATTTTTTCCTTTTTCCTTTTTTTAAAATCTTTTTGGCCTTTTTTTTCCTCCTCTTCTCTTATGCAGCCTTTTATATTTGAGACCTTTTAATTTGGATTAAGGTGTTTAAGAACCTGAAGAATTCTTCTTCTTATCATTTTTTTAGCTTTTTATTTCTTCTTATTATTTATTTTATTTTTTTTAGCTTTTTATTATTTATTTCTGTCTTCTTTGGGATTTTACAAGTTTTTCTCTTTTGTGTGTGTTTATGGTCTTTTTCTCCATTTTTGAATTTTTACTGTTATCTATTCAACCGATTGGATTAAGGTATACAAGAACCTGAAGAAATTTTTTTTTTCTTTTTTATCATTATTACTATTTGGCTTTTTTCCCTCTACTATTTTTATTTGGAATTGCAATTGGTTATTTCATAATTGGATTAAGGTCTAGAAGAACCTGAAGATTTTGAATTGTTTGAAATGAGTAGGAAATTAACAGCTCCTGGTTCTTCAATTTCTACTTCCTCCTCTCCACCATCTGGAGGACAACATTCAATACAGACAATGTTAAGGCAAGAGAAAGAACAAGAAAAAGAAAACTCGACCCTGCAGATGATTTTGCAAGGAATTCAAAACATTCAAACAAGATCTGAGAATATTGAAAAGAGAATAGAGAACATTGAACAAAGAACAGGGAAAACCGATGAAAAAGTGGAGAACATTCAACAAATGATGATGAAGTATAATGAGAGATACTGAAAATTGAAGAAGATAAACAAAGAGATAAGAAAATTGGAGACATTGATAACAGATAAACGGTGGTTGAACAAGATAAAAGTGGTATGTTGCGATGGGAGATGGATAGATCAGAATTCTATCTTAGATTTCAAAACATAGAGGAAGAAAAAGGACAAAATCTAGCTGAGATAATGATAGAAATATTGGCTGAAGCTTTGGAAATATCTGAAGAGAAGATGATGGATGGAATAGATGAGGTCTATCGAGTTTACACAAGATACGCAATGAGAAATAACCTACCAAGAGAAGTTTACATCAGATTTACAAAGAAAGCCTTTAAAACGCAAATATTGCAAGTGGCAAGAGAGAAAACATTGAAATATAAAGATAAGGAGATTGTGGTTTTGAAACAAGTACCCAGAAGAGTGAGAGATGAGAAGAGAATACTGATTTTTGACCAAATTGCAACTTAAGAAAAAGGTAAATTATAGATGGCTGCTTCCAGAAGGTTTAATGTTCACATGGCAAGAACAGAGATACAGAATTGACTCAATTGAGAAAGCTGAATCATTCTATCCATAATTTTTCAGAGGGAAAGAGGAAGAGGCAGAAAAAGAAATTTCACTAATTGAATTCCAAGAGGACTGCCAAATGACAACTGAAAAAGAAGGTGCAGTAGGTGGAAAGGAGGAAGCCAAAGAACAACATGAACCAAGATTCACGAGAGCTGCCAAACCTAATTATAAAAAAATGATTACAATTAATATAAATGGACTAAATTCAGCTGTTAAAAGAAGGAAAAGTTTCCATAAAGTAGAGAAATTAAAATTTGATACAATCTGCCTACAAGAAGACATATTAAAAAGCAATATGAACAATTGTTGATACAGCCAAAACTAGGGAAAATATTTACCTCCTTGACACAATGCAAGAAAAGAGGAGTGCTTTTACATATTAAAGAGACCATTCCAGCAAAATTGATTTATACTGATGATGACAGAAGAATCCTAATGGTGGAAATAATGGACAACAATATGAAAACACTCCTGATTGCAATCTATGCTCCGAATGACAAACAAGAAAAAATTTATAAAAAATTACATATGAAAATAATTGAACTGGACTATGCTAATATAGTTATGATGGAGATTTTAATGGAATTGTAGACAACAAATTGGACTATATAGCACAGAAAACTATAAAGCAAAACAAAAAGACTCTCCCTAAATCTTTCTTCAAAAAGGTAGATGAAATAAATTTAAAAGATACATGGAGAGAAAGAAATGCCAAAACTAAACAATACACCTTTTATTCAAATAGACATTTATCATGGTCCAGAATAGATATGATATGGATGTCAACAGAATTATTAACTAATATTCAAGAAATAAATATTGAATCAAGTACTTGGGCAGATCATAATCCACTGACAATTAATTGGAAAGGACAGAGAAGAAGATCTAGATGGACGTTAATAATACTATTTTAAAGGAAAAAGACTTCACATAGTGGATGGAGAAAGAATTGGCTTTTTTGTTCAGAGAAAACAAAAAAGAAGATACATCAGTTCAGAATGTATGGGATACAATGAAGTCATATACCAGAGGCTTGGTAATAGACAATACAAGGAAAAGAAATACAATGAAAAGATTAGCCTTTAAGGCATTAGAGGATGAGTATAAAGGACTTGAAAAAGAGCTACAGAAAATGCCACAGAAAAAGGATATTAAGCTAAAAATGGTTATAATTAAACATAAAATAGGTTTAATAGAAAAAGAAGAACTAGCACAGAAAATTAGAGGTGCTAAACATAACTACTTTGAAGATGCAAATAAACCAGGTAGATGGTTAGCATATAAACTGAGAAAGGAGAAAGAATCAAGGAAAATATTGCAATTAATAGATGACCAAGGTCAAGTTTACTATGGTAGTAAAGAGAAGAAGGAAATCATTCGAGATTATTATGGGAAACTATATACACAAGAGAATATTGATGAGGCAAGAATTAAACAGTATTTACAGAATGCTAATTTACCCCAGATACCAAAAGAGATTGAAACAATGTTAGAAAACAATATATCGATGATGGAGTTAACTGAAGCACTTAAGAAGCAAAATAACGGAAAGGCACCAGGCCCAGATGGACTTCCGGCAGAATTTAAAAAAACATTACAAGAATCATTGAACTCTCCATTGCTAGAAGTTATGAATGAAGTTATGTTAAAGAAGAGGATACCTAAATCATGGTCAGAAGCTTATGTTGCACTTGTTCCAAAAGAGGAGACCGATCCATTACAAATCAAGAACTATAGTCCTATTTCCCTACAAAATGCAGACTATAAAATTTTTGCTTCAATATTGGCAGAAAGACTTAAAAATATTTAAATAATTTTATTCATCCTGATCAAAATGGATTTCTGCCAAAGAGACAAATTAAAAACAACATGAGAGTAATCTTGGACACTTTGGAATACTATGAGGCACATCCTGAAAAACAAATGGCTTTGATATTTCTAGATGCACAGAAGGCATTTGATAATGTGAATTGGCGATTCATGTTATTACTGTTGGAACAGATGGGCTTTACTAGAAAATTTATCCAAGCAATAGAAGCTATATGTCATGAGCAAACGGCAAAGGTAATGATAGAGAGAGACCTGACAGATTCTATTGACATAAGAAAAGGAACAAGGCAAGGGTGCCCACTGTTACCTTTGTTGTTTGTGTTAACTTTGGAAGTGCTAAATAAAAATATTAGAGATGAAAAGAACATAAAAGGGATGAAAATTAAAAAGGAAGAATTTAAGTTGCAAGCATTTGCAGATGACCTGGTTTTTATCTTAGAAGATCCACTAGAAATAGCACCAAAATTAACAGAAAAGATAGAGACATATGGTAAGGTGGCTGGTTTGAAAATAAATATAAGACAAAGATCTTGACAAAGAACATGCTATCTAGACAAAAGGAAGAACTGGCAGACTTATTGAAAATTCAGGTCACAAACAAGATCAAGTACTTGGGGATATACTTGACAGCAAGATGCAGTACATTAAAAGAGAATAATTATATCAAACTCAAACAGCAGATAGCACTATATTTGGCAAAATGGGAAAATTTACAACTGTCATTAATAGGGAGAATATCAACAATCAAGATGAATATGTTACCCAGAATTTTATATTTGTTTCAGACAATTCCAATTAGGCTTGGAAAAAAAATACTTTGAAGATTTGAATAAAATTGTGTTGAAATATATATGGCAAGGTAAGAAAGCGAGAATAAAGTTAAAACTTTTGCAAGATGCCAGAATAAGAGGAGGATTTGGTTTGCCTAACTGGGAGTTGTATTACTAAGCTACAAATTTGATGTGGGTTAAGGAATGGATAACATTAAGAAATACTAGATTGTTGACATTAGAAGGACATGATCTGTTGTTGGGGTGTCATGCTTTTCTATGGTATAAAGGAACTAAAATACAGTGGTATTTTTGAAGACATTATATATGGGAGTCTCTGTGGTGAAACTGGGAGAAGACTAAAAGACAATGTTATTTGAAAATTCCAGTCTAGCTATTGACTATTGAAGCATTTTCCAATCCTATAATATATAAAAAGGAACAAACAGTTAGATATGATGAAATATTGAATGAAAAGGGTGAACTTAAATCTATACAAAAACTAGAGGAACAAAGTATAAAGATGAATTGGTTTTCATACGTGCAAATACATTCAAGGTATGATAAAGATTCAAAAACAGAAGGTTTTTATGATAAACTGACTGATTTAGATAAGATTTTGACAGGTACTGTGAAAAGGTGATTAAAAAATTGTATGGATATTTATTAGAAATTAAACTAGAAGAAGAACAAGTTAAAGAAACTATGATTGCTTGGGGGCAGAATTTTGGATATGGGATTGACCTAGAGAAATGGCAAAAATTGTGGTCTCAAAATTATAAGATGACAATGTCAACAGCATATAAAGAAAATTTGTATAAGATGTTTTACAGGTGGCATTTTCCCCCAACAAGAATCAAGAATGTTCAAGAATAAATCTGAAAAATGTTGGAAATGTCATCAGACACCTGGCTCATATTATCATATGTGGTGGACTTGTGCGGATGCTGAAAAATACTGGACTAAAATCCACACATGGTTGGAAAAAATGACAAAAAAACATATAGATTTGAAATCAGAGATATTTTTATTTTGGATTTTTACCTGAAATATATAGTAAAGACTTGAAATATCCGATTGTAAATGTATTAACAGCGGCTAGGATTGTATTTGCTAAAAACTGGAAAAATGAGAAAATACCATCACAGGAGGAAATTATTAAGAAAACATTGGAATGTGCTGAAATGAGTAGATTGACATTTGAAATTAGAGAGCAAGAAGATAAACAATTTTATAAAATTTGGGATCTATTCTACCAATGGTTAGATAATAAAATATAGTAACAAAATATGTAGACTTTTCGAAAATACTCAATGTATAAAGATGTCTTTTTTTTTCTTATTATATCTACAAAATGATTTTAGGATAGATTTGGGATGATAATACAAATTGTCACAAAATAAATTGAGTAAAATATGATAATTTCTTAAAGCATGAATGAATAATAAGTATAGTCAAATGATTAATAATGATTTTAATGCATTTAATATTGGATTGAAAATACGAGATCATATATAATGTAATTGTAATTGAAGACTACCAAATGGAAGCACAGAAAAATCTGAAAACCATCTGACACACTGTATGTATATACATGGAAGATGGCCTGATGTTTTTATGTTTTGTTTGTTTTTGTTTGTTTTAAAAACCAGTAAAAATTCTTAAAAAAAGAGAACCCTCCATGGGAAATCAATTACTTCAGATATCTAGTAAGAATTATTTGTTTCTTCCTTGTTAAACAAGTGCTAGGGGACTTACTGAAAAGAGGGAGGAAAAAGTTTTTTCAAGGGATATTGTTCCAGACAATGGAAGATGAATGACCTGAAATCATTCCTTTCCTGTCTGTCTCCAGTTTGAATTCTAATCAGTGCTCTCCCCTCTTCCTTTTCTCTGTCTGCCATTAGAACTTGTGTTGAGTGAATTCTGATCTGGACAGCTTGTTCAACAAGAAGATTATGGTATCAGAACTTGCTGTCTTGCAGTTAATTGTTCTGCAGGAGATAGAGATTTCTTCCTCTAAGAGAGAAGTGATTGCTGTTTTTAGAGATTCTGTCAACCCTGAAGCTGACCTGGTTGTGGCCATTTTGGAGCTTCAGTACTGCCACAACTGGAGCTGTGGGAAAGGGAGGGGGAAGTATAGATAGCTGGGATGCTGTAGCCAAAATAAAATACTTCCTCTTGGGAACCAAGAACATTCCCACCAGGTGTCCAGAAGGAGGGGGCTGGAGTCATCTGGCAACTGGACTATATCCTGATTGGACCATGTGACTGGAGAAAGTGAAAGAAATTTTACTTTTAATTAGGTGAAAACTACAGGAACATTTACTCGGTTTCTACCAGCTTGTGCCAACATCCAATAAATATCCAATAAATCTATTCTTTGAGGAATCCAACTGTCTCGGAGTTTTGATTGCTGTAGGCATGTTACTTGGAACCCTGACAGATTCTCCTAGACAGAGAAGGAAGAGAAAAACAGCTCTAAGAAACTTATAAAGAAACTAGGAGAGAGTAGGCAAAAAAGCACCAGGCTATTCTAGATATGAGGGAAAGGGAAGGAGAACTATAGAAGGAGGAGATTATCGGGAAAATCATACAGTTAGCACAGGGGTCAGCAACCTGAGGCTCTGGAGCCACATGTGGCTCTTTAACACCTCTGCTGTGGCTCCCTGCCAAATTGGTAAACTTGTTCTACAGGCTGATGCCATCACTGGCTGACCCCTCCACTCCCCTCTCCCTTCCCCTCCCAGTCACTCCTCACCTGGCCTGAGAAGGTAAGGGTGACACTGGGGGATTGAGAAGTGGATGGGGCTGATTCTCCACTGCCTCATCTCTTGTGATCTCATGGACACATTTCCAACTCTTTTTGTTGCTGGGTGTGTCTTGGTCGCTCGGGGAGACATGAAACCTGCTCTCTGCACCAAGATCTTCCCGAATGACCAGATGGGTAGGTGTAGCTGGGTAGGTCATGTGACCAGGTGGGACTGAGTGATGGAGAGTTGGCCACGCCCATCAGTCACACCGGTTGTTAAATTATTGGCTCCCAGTGTTTTCTGTCGGCAATAGGTCCAAATGACTCTTTGAGTGTTTAAGGTTGCACAGAGGTGGTATTCAGCAGGTTCTGACCAGTTCTAGAGAACTGGTAAAGGAAATTTTTAGTAGTTTGGAGAACTGGCAAATGCCACCTCTGACTGGCCTCGTCCCCATCTATTCTCTGCCCCCCAAGTCCCAGCTGAGGGTCTTCTTTTGTTGCCCTGCACAGGAGAACAGAGATGGAAAGCAGGTTAGTGGGGTGGGGAGGGAATGGAGATTTTGCAGTAATTTTCCCCTGCCATGCCCACCAAGCCACACCCATTAAGCCACTCCCACAGAACCAGAAGTAAAAAAGTTTGAATCCCACCACTGAAGTTGCAGACCTTGAGTTAGCATATAGTTCTTATATAAGTGGTCCTTGTTTGAATAACTATTTGATTAGTGGCTGTTTGAAGTGACAACAGCACTGAAAAAAGTGAGTTATGACCATTTTTTGCACCCACGACAGTTGCAGTATTGCCATGGTTGTGTGATCAAATTTGGATACTTGGCAACTGACTCATATTTATGATGGTTGCAGTGTCCTGGGGTCATGTGATCTCCTTTTGTGACTTTCTGATGAGCAAAGTCAATTGGAAAGCCAAATTCACTTAACAACCATGTTGTTAACATGGTTAACCATTTCCTGCATTCCTTGCAGCTGATAGGAATCTCTCTATACATTCTCCTGCTAAACTGTCAGATCTGTGTATCTGTCATTTCTTCGGTGGAAGAAGAAAAAGGGAGGGGGGAAACTGATAAAGAAATTCTTTCTTGATGTAACCTGAATATATTTAATCTTATATCGAATTTGTATAACCTACACATGATACAATCTGGGAGAAAACCCAGATGGCTGGAACCTATCACCTCTGAGAGGCAGAGCCAGGAGATGAGAAGACTGTAAAAATTCCACAGTGTGCTATGCCCTGGGAAACTGTGAAAAAGATCGTTCCTTACAAAAGGGGTGGGGGGAATTAACATACTGGCTTTTGTTTCACTAAATACACATCGAGATAAGGGGAGGAGTTCTGAACTTCCTTATCTATCCCTGTATGCCTGAAAGACTTTAGACGCTGCTTCGAACTCCTATATGAATTGTCTCATCTCAATAAAGGATTCCTTTTGATACATTTGGTTTTCAGAAGTTCATACCTGTTAATTGAATGGGAAAAAGTTTTATCTTGCTTTTGTAGAAAATGAAGTAGAGAGATGAGGGGGCAAAAAGGGGAGGGAGAAGAAGAGGTGGAAGAAAGCAAGGAAAAGAAGTTGTAAAAGACAGAAACAAGAAATGGAAATACAGGGAAAAGATATAAGGATTGTAACCATGAGCTTGTTCAGAGATAATGGGTGAAAATTTAATTGTAAAAGGGATTCTGTAATGGTACATAAGATAGCATTGTTATATTACAATAGAAATAATTTTAGAAAATATGATGATGGATAAAATATTTATTGTAATGTAGTGGGATGTTTGTTAATAAATAAATGAATTGAAATGATTGAGAGAATTAAAAGGGAACATTTTTAATTATTAGTAATGATTTATAAAAATATAAGTAAGAAATATGGGAAAAAATTAATCATGGAAAGATTATAAGTGTTTCCAAAGAAGTATGATATTCAATTGAAAATAAATGTTAAAGATGTTAAGATTTTAATGCATATTAATGATAGAATTGAATTGAATTGGAATGGAATGTGTGTTTTATATGTATATATATATATTTAGGCTTTCGCGGGTACTTACATGTGTGCAGTTCAGCTTCCTTCGGGTATTATCCCACGTCATTGTAGTTCTGTTAAAGTTGTAGCAACGTTTCAGCAGAATCTCATCTGCCATCCTCAGGCTTCTGAATAGAGTTAGTTCCTGGTTTCAAATTTGAGGCTGGTCCATTCTGATTGGCTGGGAGCCTGGATCTGTGTTCATTGGACTTGGAGTTTGATTGATTGGTGTTTCTGGTTTCTTCTGTCTGTTTTGTGGCTTTGATTGGCTGGCAACACTCTGTTCTTGTGTTGGAGGCTTTCAGTGCAGCTTGGCTCCGTGTGAAGGGACGGCTGCTCTTCATTAGCAAGCTGCTATTCATTAGCAAGCTGGGTTTCACCTGGGTGCCTGGTGGGGGGGTGTTTGGGTTGGAGCTATCAGAGGGAGTCTGTTTTTGCCCAGGTGTTTGCCTGGCTTGTGGCATGGAGATCTTTCTATTTGAGAGTGCAGGCTTCCAAATGATTGACAGTCTGGTGGAATCATCTCTTCTATTCATGCTATCAGGTCTTTTTTCAATCTCTATGGCTTCTCTAATGATTCTGTGGTTGGGGTTTTCTGTAGTGGCTAGGGTTTTAGTGCCATTGAAGTAGATGTTGTGACCTGTGGTTTTCATGTGTTGGACTAGTGAGGAGGTGTGTTCCAGCTTTTTTACTGCATTTTTGTGTTCATCTAGGCGGGTACTTATTCTTCTATTGGTCTGTCCAATGTATGTGGCCAGGCATGATGTACAGGGAATTTTGTATATGCCTTGGTTTTCCAGGTCAATTTTGTCTTTGGGGTTCCTCAGGATGGCTGCTATTTTTTTGTCTGTTTTGAAGGCAGTCTTGATGTGATGCCTGTGTAGTATCTTACTGATTTTATCTGTAGTACCTCTTATGTAGGGCAGGACAGCTGTTCCATAGATCTGTTGATCTTCTAGGTCTCTGTTATGTCTTGGTGTGTTTTTGTGGATCAAGTTGGTGATTTTGTTTTTGTGGAAGCCATTGGCTGTCAATACTTCAGTCAGGGTGCATAGTTCAGTCTTTATATGTGTCTTATCTGCCAGGCGTTTGGTTCTGGTAATTAGTGTTTTCGCTACGGAATTTATCTGTGCTGGGTGGTGGTGGGATTGGGCGTTGAGGTAGTTGGTGTGTGTTTTCTTTTGGTATATGGTGTGTCCCAGTGTGCCATCTGTTCTTTTGTAGATTAGTACATCTAGGAATGGTAGTTGTTTGTTTATTTCCGTTTCCATGGTGAACTTGATTTTGGGGTGTGTGTTGTTTAGGTGTGTTAGGAAATTGTTCAGGTTTTCTTTTCCATGGGGCCAAATCACAAATGTGTCATCAATGTATCTTAGCCATAGTTTGGGTTTGTGGGTGGCATTAGCCAGGGCTCTGGATTCGAATTCTTCCATGAACAGGTTTGCAATGACGGGTGACAGTGATGACACTGTCTAGGGCTAGGGTTTTAGTGCCATTGAAGTTGATGTTGTGACATGAAAGCCACAGGTCACAACATCAACTTCAACACATGAAAACCACAGGTCACAACATCAACTTCAATGGCACTAAAACCCTAGCCACTATAGAAAACCCCAGCCACAGAATCATTAGAGAAGCCATAGAGATTGAAAAAAGACCTGAAAGCATGAATAGAAGAGATGATTCCAGCAGACTGTCAATCATTTGGAAGCCTGCACTCTCAAATAGAAAGATCTCCACACCACAAGCCAGGCAAACACCTGGGCACAAACA
Organism: Laticauda colubrina; assembly: GCA_015471245.1. Lineage (NCBI taxonomy): Eukaryota > Metazoa > Chordata > Lepidosauria > Squamata > Elapidae > Laticauda > Laticauda colubrina. Next base: position 16,247,663 of record BLBF01000042.1, on the reverse strand, counting down.
GACTCCCTCTGATACCTCCAGCTCAAACACCCCCCCACCAAGCACCCAGGTGAAACCTAGCTTCCTAATAGATAACAGCCGTCCTTTCACACGAAGCCAAGCTGCACTGAAAGCCTCCAACACAGGAACAGAGTGTTGCCAGCCAATCAAAGCCACAAAACAGACTGAAGAAACCAGAAACACCAATCAAACAAACTCCAAGTCCAATAAACACAGACCAAGGCTCCCAACCAATCAGGATAGGCTAGCCTCAAATTTAAAACCAACGGCTGTGAGACCTGGATCCACATCCATACAGAAGCCTAATGATGGCAGATGAGATTCTGCTGAAACGTTGCTACAACTTTAAAAGCACAGCTACAATGACGTGGGATAATACCCGAAGGAAGCTGAATAGCACACATGTAAGTACCCGCGATAACTTAAAAACACGCACACACACACACACACACACACACACACACACATATATGTGGATAATAAGGCATTTTTAAGGCTGGGTTTTGCTAATTTGAAATTGTGGTTCAAGTCTTTTGCTGGTTGCTTCAAATAAACTTATTGTTTCCCTAGACCACTCTTACAGGAAAATATATCCCCTTTCAAATTCCCCAGATGTCTTTAGAACAGCCTTAAAAAGCAGATACTGGACCACACATTTGAATGATGGAAAATTTGTCTTGTTAAAGGCCACTTAGTAAATTCATGGCCATAATGGAATTTTTCCATAATATACGCAGTAAATGATTGCTGAGTCAACAGAAATCTTGCTAATACTGATCACAAAAGGTCCAGGAGATGGAATATTACTGCTTGGGGATTTGTTTTGATTCAGAGATGAGATCTGAATCAGATCTTCTAGATATTGATGAACTATAGCTCTTAGAACACCTCATCGATGTCCTGTTACCCAGGCTTCTAGAAGCTGAAATTTAGCATCTACAAGAGGATAGATTCTTTCCCAGTAATAATTCTCTACCATCATCACTAATCAGTCATGATTGAAGAGGAGGACTGTGTTCAGCAGAGAATTGAATTATGAGTTATTTCCTGGTCTTTTCTGCTGCCCTGTCTGAATTATTTAGGAGGGCCTGTTCTTCTTCTCCCACAAGAGAGCCAATTTGGTCTAGTAGTTAAGGCACCAGGCACCATGAGTTCTAGTTCTACCTTAGTCAGGAAAGCCAGCTGCCAGTCACTCTTTCTCATCCCAAACCTGGTCACAGAGTTGTTGCTGTGGAGAAAATAGGAGGAAGGTTTGTTGGATATATTTACCTTATTATGAGTTATTCTTTATTTGTAAAGATGGGATATAAATGAATAAATATTTAAATCAATCAATCAATCAATCAATCAATCAATCAATCAATCAATCAAGGATTTAGTTCTCAGGCCAAAATCTTGAAAGAACAATCTTTTCTTGTCACAGGCATCTGTCTCCCAAATATATGAGTTTAAAGATGGAAAGAATAAATATATGTAGGGAGAAAGTTAGTTTCACTTCATTTACAGGGATTTAAGCCCAATACAACCCTCAGTAGATCTGTCTTTCTTGCTTTCTTTCGGAAAAGTGTCCTGGCTTTTATATATGTTCTTGAAATAGGACAATTTCTTGCTTTTTTCTCTTTTTGGGGGGTGGGGGGTGGGGTGGGATGGGAACAGTTCTGCACCTTCTATATATTTCAGATGTGTTTTGTATTAGGTTTTTCTATTTATCAGTTTAATATAAATCTCAATAACATTATTGAAAAAAGAGTAATTAGAATATTATTCTTTGCTTTTTAGATTTGCAGGCAGACCCATTCATTTTTGGGGGTTCCCCAGAGGAATAATGGTTCCTATTGATGGATTAGTTTCTATTGATGGATTTGGCTGTGAAAGATTCAAGTTTTGAATTCCCGGCTTTGGATGCGAAGCACTTGCTGGCTGAGTCTGGCTGACCTAACTCATGGGACTGTTAAACAATCAAGAGAAAGTGATGCATCATTTTAATCTGAATGAAATTTTGTGAATGGAGTAAGGGATGAATGATGATGCAACAGATATCTAATTTGCTGAAGAGACAACCAATGAAGGAAATGGCCAATGCTGCACTGAAAAAGACAGGGGGAAAGAATTAGGGTTCAATTTCCTAAATGTACGTACCACTTTATGGACAGAAAAAAAAACCAAAGGAATTTGCAAGGCTCAAACATTAGTAAAGCAATCAATTTAAGAACAACAACAACAAATCAGCCTTCCTCCATTCTCCCTGTTAGGTTTTTGTTAGCAATCTTTGACGAGTTTATCACGTCTTACCCTTTTCAAAGCCACTGCATTGTTTATGTCCCTCTTCCTCTCCAGGCACTATTCTAACGTCTTATTTTTCCAAGCAAAATAGCACTCTTGTTTTCACACAATTAAGGGGGCAAATCAGAGTGTCCAAAAATAATTACACAAACAAAAGCTCATTAACCATGTTGATGACAATTTTCCAGTACATTTTAGCTCTAATGCATATCCAGCATATCTTTGTTATCATAATTAATTTGTGCTTCTTGGAAAAGGTGTTGAGGGTGGATTCCCCCAAATGATGTCAGCATTCAAGTCCTCAAAAGGTATCTTTCATATTATGAAAATAAATGCAAATAATCTTCCTCCCCTCCTCCTCCTGCTGATAGGAAAATTTCCCTCTCAATTGAATTCCTGGAACGGTTATTCAAAGAAGACTGCGAAACAAAAATGAGAAGTGACAAATTAATAATTAATTTGATACAATTAAATAATATAATTAATAATTCACAATACAATTAATAATTCACAATTAATACAATTAATAATTCACATCCCAGTTCAAATAAGTTTTGCTTTTTATAAAGACAATATTATCCAAAAGTGAGTTCCCTCCCTTAGTTGGGCTCCATGACTTCCTTCAACCATCAAGCACAGCATATTTTGTTGCATGGGTTCTCAACACACACACACTCTCTCTCTCTTGGAAGGCAGTGAAAAGTTTGTTGGTCCTCTCTCATCCTTTTTTCTTTTCCTTTTCTTGGTGACTTTTTTCCAAAGCGTTTCCTAGATGTGCTACTGGCAGAAAAGCAGTTTTAGTTGAATTCTTGAATCACTCAGCTGTGACTCTGAGGCAGTGACCTTGCAAAGAATAATCTCAAGCTTCCCTTTTAAAATGTTCTTGTCAAAGGCACCAGAAAAATGTTGCTCTCTTTTCTGGGTGGGCAGCTCTGCTCCATTGCCTAAGATTTCCAAGAGGAAAGGAGAGTGATGCTCGTAATGAGCACCATATGCTGTCTCATTATAATCTTACTCTGTTGAGGATAAAATAACAAGACTTCTCCATTAGTATTGTTAATTATAAGAGAAAACAAGCAAAGCATGTACAGAAAAAAAACCCCAATGGGTGTTGATCCTTTCTTTCTTTCTTTCTTTCTTTCTTTCTTTCTTTCTTTCTTTCTTTCTTTCTTTCTTTCTTTCTTTCT
>BLBF01000042.1:16234041-16244183 GCA_015471245.1 Laticauda colubrina | reverse complement strand
TCTATCTATCTATCTATCTATCTATCTATCTATCTATCTATCTATCTATCTATCTATCTATCTTCTAATTTATATGGCTGCCCATCTTACAGGAAGGTGATTCTGGACATCTTATAACACTGTCTTCTTCTCTAGTGTCTTTTAAGTGAAATTATGAATTGATACAAATGATTCCTATCAATCAATTAGTTTATCCAGATTCAGCCATTTCTCATGGATGGTTTATTAGCTTTTCTGCAGATTACAGAGGGTTTGAACTAGATTATATTTGTGGTCCATTACAGTTCTTTGGTTTTATAATTCAGTCACACTTATTGGGTGTGTTTATGTGTGAGGAGATGCAATTCACCTCTGATTTAGTTATCAATCAGCCTCTGGTGCTAAGCAACTCAGCAACACCTGTGAGGACCACATATCACTTTCTTGTCAAGATACATTCTTGGGACTACATCTGCAGGTTGAGCCATTTGGCAGGCAGGATAGATTCACATCGCCAGACAGGGCCTGCTCTGTCTTGCTCCTATCCTTCTTAAGCTACCTCATGTTGCTGATAAAAACTTTTCCCAACTGCTCCTTGAAATTAGAACGCACCGCCTTGAAAATTGATGGCAGGTTTTTTTTTTCTCTTTGGTTAATACAAAAAGTGGGTTATCACAGTGTGCAGTGTGCAAGAGGCCTGCAATTTGGTGCCTAATGCACTGAGCTTTCCTATACCTTGTTTTTATGCTGAGATTTATTATAAGTGGATGTATCACAGCCACAAAGCCAGAAACCAGATTACTCCTCACATGGTAATGAGAATAAAACAAAACAATGTACCTCTGAATTTTTCTCCAGGAAAATGATAGGGTGTGATCTGTAATAAGGGCCTTTTTCCTCAGAGAGTGTATAAATGTTGTTTGCCATTCTATTTGCAGAGTAGAGCAGAAGGCAATTACTCATCCTTGGATATTTTTGGGGGAAGTTGCTTTCTGTTTCCTTTGAAAGTTTAATGTACCAGGTTCAGCATTTCTAGATGAGATGCACACAAAAGGAAGACTGACTGAAAATCATCTCAGATGACCTATTCCTTTGTAGAGGATTCCATCCAGTCTGTGTTTTTCACCAAACTGATCTGCTGCCTATCCCTTGGGATAATATGTGGGTCAGAACCAGTGGCGGGATTCAATTTTTTTTTACTACTAGTTCTGTGGGTGTGGCTTGGTGGATGTGGTAGGGGAAGGATACTGTAAAATCTCCAGTCTGAGGTGGTATTTGGCAGTTCTCCAAATTACTTAAAATTTCCACTACTGGTTCTCCAGAACTGGTCAGAACCTGCTGAATGCCACCTCTGGTCAAAACAACTGCTGTCCTTTGGTTTTCTCTAAATCTTGTGACTTGTGGTGAATCTCCCAGAGTCACTTGGAATAGGGAAGCATACAAATGTAAGAGATAAATACACATCATAATGGCATATTTCAAAATGCACACAAAATGAATATTTTGTAAACAAAAATCCCAACATAGTGGATTTCTGGATATATATATATATATTTAAAATTAAATACTAATTGAGTTACAAATAAGGTGGAAACAATACAAGTAGTCCTTGACTTACCTTCAGAACTGAGCCCAAAATTTATGTTTTCTAAGTGCAACATTTGTTACATGAGTATTTCCTCATTTTCTTGCCATGGAAAATAAAAAAAACATAATTCGGGAGTTCTACAAGAAGCTATATGAAAAAATATCAGAGGGAAAAATAATGCAATACATGAAAAAAGTTAACACCAAAATTGTCTGAAAGGGTGAAGAATATGCTAAATGAAAGAATAAACAATGGTAGAACTATTAGAGGAAATTAAAAGACAAAAAAATAACAAAACACCAGGTCCAGATGGACTACCAGCAGAAATTTAACAACTCTCTAAAAGGATGCAGATTACCAGCAGTCTGTAAGGAATATAAATCCTTCCATTCCACACCATCCAGTCAGAGCTGAAGAAGCTTCTTGGATGAGAAGTGAAATGTCTTCAAAAAGAAAAACAAGAAAGTCTAGTTGCCTCTTGAGAAAGCATCTTTGGGACATATAGGAACCTTTGTAAGCCATGGACTACCTGTATATAAATGAAAGCCCTTGATGCTCAAGGGGCATGTAGCAGAGTGGTGGGATTCAATTTTTTTTTAGTACCGGTTCTGTGGGCATGGCTTGGTGGGTGTGGCAGAGGAAGGATACTTTAAAATCTCCAGTCAGAGGAGGCATTTGCTGGTTCTCTGAACTACTCAAAATTTCTGCTGCTATTGGTTCTCCAGAACTGGTCAGGACCTGCTGAATACTGCCTCTGCTGTAGCACTGGTTTTACTATCTTTGTCAGACCAACATTTTTAAGTACTCCCCTTCTGATGTGAAATTAGAAGTTTGAATTGATGGAAAATCTTGTATTCTGAAAGTGCCAGTAGGGCTGTTGCATCTGGAATGCTGAATAATCTGTTAACATTCTGCCACTCTGTAAAGAAAAGAGGGATGATTGTGAGTTTTTTTGATGCAACCTTTTGCTCGACAGGCTATTCAGATATGTGCTGAGTCTTTTTTATAGCACGAGTTTTATTTTTATGCAAATCACTTTGTACATTTAGATAAGTAGCCTAAAAGTGTGCAATACAGGTAATACTTGACTTACAACCATTTGTTTAGAGGTCAAAGTGACAACAGCCCTGAAAAACAAAACTTACAACCGGTCTTCACCCTTGCAACGATTACAGTATCTCCGTGATCACGTGATCAAAATTTGAGCACATGGCAACTGGTGTGCATTGACAAGAGTTGCAGTAACTTGGGGCCATGTGATCATTATTTGTGGCCTTCCCAGATGGATTTCAAAAAGCAAAGTCAATGATGGGGGGAGGGGAAGCTAGATTCACTTAATGGCAGCATGATTCACTTAACAATCCCAGGAGAAAGCATTCTGTTTTGATTACAAGCCCCTTTTATCTCTATTCCCCGCCCTCCATCCCTCAGTTCGAGTGTGGCAATACTGAAGCCACAAAAGAGCCTCAGTCAGCTCAGTTTCGGGGTTGACAGCCTGCTCTATAGGTTCAATGAATATAGACCTAGGAGTCTGACTAAAATTTAGAAGATGTTTCATGCATTTCAGGAAAGTCCATTCCAAATGTTATAGAACAGAATAGAATACTTTATTGGCCAAGTGTGCTTGGACACACAAGGAATTTGTCTTGGTGCAAATGTTCCCAGTATACATAAAAGAAAAGATATATTCATTGAATCATCACGTACAACACTTAATAACAGCCATAGGGTACAATCAGCAATCAAATCATACCAGGAAACAGTCAATATAAATCGTAAGGATATAAGTGACAAAGTTACAGTCCTACAATCACAAGTGGGAGGGGATGGGTGATAATGAGTGATGAGAAGATTAACAGTAATAGTCGTGCAGACTTGTAATAGTTGAATAGTGTTGAGGGAAATACTTGTTTAACAGAGTGATGGGAAAAAAACTGTTCTTGTGTCTAGTTGTTCTGGTGTGCAGAGCTCTATAACGTTGATTTGAGGGTAGGAGTTGAAACAGTTTATGTCCGGGATTTGAGGGGTCTGTAACTATTTTCACAGCCCTCTTTTTGACTCATGCAGTATACATGGCCTCGACTGAAGGCAGGTTGGTAGTAATTGTTTTTTCTGCAGTCCTAAATATCCTCTGAAGTCTGTGTCCATCCTGTTGGTTTGCAGAACCAAACCAGTTATAGAGGTGCAGATGATAGACTCAATAATTCCTCTGTAGAATATGGTTATGTTTTAAAACATAATTACTCTGTAGCTATGTTTTAGACCATAGTCCTATTATTAGTGTTGTGGGAAAACTGAGACACATTTAGTATTTTCTTGCCCTTTGGATTCCCAAAAGAATCACAGACTCCTGTATGAAATCCTGAAGAACTCTGTGAGTCAATATGAAAGCATTGCGTTGGAAGGATCAGTAGCCACCAGAGTTTCCTCAAACTGTGAGATAGGATGTTTGTAAATTTAATAAACAAATGAACAAAGTTGGAAGGATCCAAGAACTGACTCCATCTTAAACAAGTTCCTATGCTTTTGTGAATGTCAGCGACCAAACCTGGACTGCAAAAATCTGAAGGGATTCCTTTCTTTATTTGATTTGTATGCCAACAAATCCAAACACATTGAGAGAGAGAACACGGTCTCTCTGTGGATATTTGGTGAGCATTTGGAGCTTTGCAGCACAGGGTAGTGTTTCTTAAGATTGGCAACTTTAAAATATGTGGATTTCAACTCTCTGAATTTCCCAGCCGGCAATGGAGTTAAAGTTTATGTATCTTAAAGTTGCCAAGGTTGAGAAACACTGGCTTAGGGGATTGAAGGTGAATATGGAACATGGACATTTGTCTCTTTTGCCAGACATTACTCTGGAAAATGCTCTCAAAAACATGGAGTTATCAGAGCCTTATCTCTTTCCCAAAAGACACTTGATGTTTTAACAGAGAGATACCTGTTTGATATTTGTCTGCTACCTGTTATTGCCAGGCACCTGTTCATTGGGTTGTACTGTTGTCTTCTTACAATTCTCATTTCCATGGCAACTGCTGCTAGACAATGGTCTCTGACTGGCTTCTCTTGATTTTAGCTGACCAGTCTTCTTCACTGATATTTAAATACTCTTAGGGATAGTGGTGGGATTCAATGTTTTACTACTGGTTTTGTGGGCATGGCTTGGCATAGCTTGGTGGGTGTGGCTTGTTGGGCATGGTGGGGGAAGGATATTATAAAATCTCCATTCCCTCCTCACTCCAGGGGAAAAATAATTGTAAAACATCCATTCCTCCCAACTCCTGTGCATAGGTTATTGCAAAATCCCATTCCTCCCCACCCCACTAACCTGCTTTCCAGCTCTGTTCTCCTGTGCAAGGCAACAAAAGAAGACCCAGGCAATCAGCTGGGACTCGGGAGGCAGAGAATAAATGGGGGTTGGACCAGTCAGAGGAGGTATTTGGTTCTCTGAACTACTCAAAATTTCTGCTACTGGTTCTCTAAAACTGGTCAGAACCTGCTGAATACCACCTCTGCCTAGGGAGATGAATATGGTGGAAAAAAGAATTAAGATTAAGATAGAACTTTTAAATTCTGTTGACAATTCAGAAGTTTCATAGTTAATACTTTTTTTAAAAAAACTGCATTGTATAACACAAAAAATAGACCTTGTGCAACACATCACTGTTTGTCTGGAATCATTTGTTTCTTCTAAGTGAGCAAGGAAAATTAAGTTTTGCATTTCCCATAATACTCCAAGCAAAGCCTTATCTAACTTAGAGTTGCTTGAGAATCCATCTCTTTAGTAGAGTAATGCTGTACATCAAGGCTTTGGAACTGCCAGTCTAGGGAGATTTTTGGAAGTGCCATCCAAAGGAGTTTCTTCACTTGGCAGTGATTCAGTTTTCTTCTGCAAATCAGATTAAAAAAATCTTTGCTTTTACTCAAACAGTCAGCAGTCTGTTTTATAAATGGGGAGGAGAGGAGAATGTATTGCATTTGTTGTTATATTTGCAATACAAATATATTCAGGGGTGGGATCTGACTAGTGTAACTACTGGTTCAGTGATTTTTCGATTTGCGATTTGCACGCACCAGTGTGGAATGTCATCAGCTATGCTGCTCAAACAGCTGAGCAGCGCTGCGCTTGGGTGCGCAGCATTTGAAAAAGCACTATTTTCCTGCTTTTTCAACCACAGCTGTGCCACACAAAGCAGCTGAGGTTGAAAAAGCAGGAAATAAAGGTCAGGTAAAAGCCCAGGCGATCAGGTGGGCCAAAACAGCAGCAGACATAGAACCAGTTCTGTGTCTGCTGCTCTTCAGAGCTACTGGTTCTATAATGCCAGACAGAACCAGGAGAATCCCACTCCTGAATATATTTATTTATTCATCCAAATCTACTTACAGCTAAGGAAGCTGTCTCAGTGACTTGAGCCAAGTGAAGCTTTGCCACTAAGTGCTTGCTGTGAAGGAGGAAATCCTGCTTTGTGATTTAAATTTTGAAACTCTGAGAATAAGGGTTGAAGACTCCTTAAGATGTATGCTATGTAACTAAATAACTGTGCAGAGAAGTTACATGGAGGATGAATACAAATAATATGCTAAGCAGTCATTTGACCTAATTATCAATAAACCGTCAATTATCAATAATTTGGTAGGACTGTGCCGACATGGCACCCTGGACCATGGCAATTCAATTCAATTCAAATCAATGTCAAGCAAAGATAAACTCTTGAGAAATGCATTAAAAAAAACCCTACAGTTTTTTGGTAGGTTGTTTTGTATCCCGGGATTGTCAGATCAAATTGTCTTATTATACCAGGTTTTATATGATCACCTTAGAAAGTGATTTATTTATCAAATTTGTATCTGCTTTAATCACCAGACTGTCACCCAATTTCCAGCAATTAAAAGCAATGACAAAAACAAGGCAATCAGAATTAAATCATCTGTAGTAACATTAAGCAGGCATACCAAACTTAAATCATAACTCAATCTGGGTCAACCTATTATTCACCATAAGCCCCCAGGAATGACTCAATTTTCAATAGATTCTAGAAAGCTAAAATAATGTGTTCTATCTCTCCTTGCCAGATATGTTTATTTCTATAAATCCAGGTGTCCAATGTATTTTTCCCTGCCGTTATTCTTGGATCGCTGAAATCCATGGACTAGTAAGTAGAAATGAATCAGGAAACCCGAAATACTGAATTGCTGGGAGGACACCTCCTGTTCCATTTTAATTCATGTTTTCCTGCTAATTATTTTGCTGCTACATTTTAAAGTATCTGGATTACAATTGCAAACCAAACCGTGGCAGTTGCTTATTCACTTAAGGCCACATGCTCATCACCCACTCTTTTTCTCAGTCACCTGCTCTGTAAAACAGTCTTTTTTAAGAAAGGTGTTAGTTCTGGAACTAAAAGCTGAGCCCCATATCTCTGCAATTAACAATCCATTCTCTTGCAGTCTTACTACTTGAAAACAAGTTAATTTAGCCTGCAATTCACAGGAGCCTTGGAACTTAATTATGGCTCTAATATGCTCACTAATGAACGGGAGTGTAATCATGTCATGGAGTGATTTCAGGGGTATTGCATGCTAATGTTAATCACTTCCATTTAATGTGTACACTGGTTAATGAAAATACTATTGACTGCAGGTGGATGGCTTGGACATCAAGAAACGTCAGCAAATGATTGTGAATCTTTTTTGGAGGCAGTTGAAAACAAGCTGGCAGTAGTGAGTTTGATGCCTTGTAAATGTACAAGGTGAGGAAGAATGAACCCCCTGCAAGTAATTCGTATGGGTGCCTGATAATCTTGATCTTGGGAGATGTGCCAAATAGCATGCCTGAAAACAAAACTACAGTAAGGAGTTTTGCCATTAGTTGTGTCAACATTTTGAATGATAGAGGTGTCATGCCCTTTTATATACTGTTGTTGCTCTCTAGTCCCATCTAGTGTCTGGAGGGACAAATATGTCCCAACATACAATGTTTTATTGGAGGATAGGTGAGTTTAGCTGCATGTCAAGCTGCACACAGACTAAGAGGCTTCTTCATGGATAAATTCCACTATTTTGGCCAGGAACCAGTAGAAAAGTATGCTGGGCTTAAAGAAATGGCAACACCCAATCTGTTTTTGTTTTTTATTTTGCCTCTGGGATGAAGTAGGCTGTGGCTTCTCTTCAACTAATATGAGATGCAAAAAAAAAAAGAGAGAGGTGAGTAAGGAGGACATAATGGAGTATAAAGATGTCCATGGAGAAAATATGTGGTGACCATTAGTAAAACACGAGTTAATCCTGGAAAAAATAGGCAAGCGTGAGAAAGAAAGATACTATAAGATGGAAATAAGGGGAAACATCATCCAACTTTTAGAATTCAGTTATTATAGCTTATAGAGCTCTGGAACATCTTGTGATGTTTGTTTCCTGACCTGGCTTATCTCAAAAGGTCAGACAGATACCTGTCTGACACCAATAGAATAGAATAAAATAGAATAGAATAGAATAGAATAGAACAGAACAGAACAGAACAGAACAGAACAGAATAGAATAGAATAGAATAGAATTGTCAGCCTTCAAGATCTTCTACTATCGCTTTGCATCTTTCGGCTGCCATAAGTAACGGGGGGAAGGGAAGGTAGGGAAAAGTCTGGGAAGTGAGCTGGAGGTGTTACATTCTTCTGTTGTGTAAATGGGGTGGGAGCATACAGTAGAGTTAGGTTTCTATTTCTCGCTTAGCTTTTTTTTCTCTGCGCAACTGCAACCCGTTATCAAAATATGCCAAGGTCAATGGACAGAGGCCTCATCATCACCTGAAGATGCCCACATGATCATATTCACAACTTCTAATTGGAAGTTTCATCTGAACTATTGGGGGTGGGAACACTTCCATCACTTTGTATATGTGATTTGCGCGCCTAATTTCTCAGATTCAGAATTCTTTGGTTGCTACCACTTCACTTTCAGTAAAAAATATATTTTCTCTAAACTAAAGAGTCTAAGTATTTCTTTCCTAGATTTTGAATGGAGCTCCACCTGACATTATTCTGAATCTCTGCTACCAGCCCACCCGGAGAGAATACCCAATTTTCTTCCGAGGGGGCCTGGACATCATGTCATCTTCAACTAGTGATCAGGAAGACCTGGGATCCATTGGAGGGCACGATTCTCTGCTGGTACAGGAAGCCCAATCGCTAGCAGAAGAGGATCCAGCTGGGAAGCCCAGAGGGTCAGTGGGGGTTGGTTGGAAAGATCCGGAGAAGGACCCCCCCCCCAGGAGTCACAACTATCCATCGGCGTGGAAAAGAGGAGCCATGGCAAGAGAAGGAAAAGAGAGAACTCTCACTGAATCAAGCCAGGAAACTCCTTGATGAAGCCTTTGAACAACTCCAAGCTGCACAAAGGTATGAAGGGGGAGGGGAAGCAGCCCCAGCCAGAAGAAGCAGAGCAGCCCCCTCTCCCATAAATCAACCCGATCCAGCAGCAGCCCCGGGGCTCTCAACGGGAGGCGTGATTCCTAGAAGGCGTAGAGCTCCTAGGCTGCCTCCGTTAGAAGTAAGATACGGGGGAAATCCCAAAACCTTGAGATTTTTCCTAGCCCAAGTTTGGAGCTATATGGAAGAATATGGGGAGGATTTTCCCTCAGAAGCAGCCAAAGTGAGGTGTGTTACCAGGGCCCTGGAGGGAACAGCTGCAGAGTGGATTGTGACCTTGCATAATGATAATGCTTCCAAGTTGATGAACTATAACCTGTTCATGACTGCACTGCGGGCTAGGTTTGAGGACCCACTGGAAGAGCGCAAGGCCCGGATTAAGATGAAGACCATAAATCAGGGGCGGAGGTCAGTGGCTGACTACACCCAAGAATGCAGACAGTTAACTGGTCATATCCGAGGCTGGTCCCAGGAAGCTCTGATAGAAGCGTTTAAAGATGGTTTAAATGAAGATGTGTACCAGAGATACACTGCTAGAAGAGACCCCAATGACTTGCAGATGTGGTACTTGCTGGCAGAAGAAGTGGAGATTGATTTAATCCAAAGTAAATGGCGGGGAAGTTATGGATGGAGCAAGTTTTCCCCCCCATGTCCTCAAGAGGCTCCTAAACCTCAGAAGGGAGGAGTGGCGGCAAGACCCAACCCCTCGGCCTGCTTTCGATGCGGGAAAGAAGGTCACCGGGCTGTGAACTGCAGAGTCAAGTTGGAGCCAAAGGGGGCATCAAAGAAAGGAAAGAAACCTGAAAAATCCCCAGCGAAGCCTCGTGAAACAGCACTAAAGTCAAAAGAGACAGCAGAGGTCGCCTCTCCCGCAGGAGAGGAATCAGAAGCCCCAGTGACCCCTGAGGAGGAGGATTCTGACTCGGAAGATGACTTCCTGGTAAGTCCAAGCGTGAGCCCGATGACCATTCCGGTGAAGTTGAGGGTACCCAATTCAGGGGTCGAAGGGGAAATGCTAGCCCTGTTAGATTCTGGGTGCACCAGGTGTATAATAAACATGGAAGTAGTGAAGACAATGGGGCTAAAGTTAAAACCTTTGAAGATGCCTGTTAGGGATAACATTGTTCACCCTAACTGGTTTAGGTGAAATAATA
>BLBF01000042.1:16215056-16230115 GCA_015471245.1 Laticauda colubrina | reverse complement strand
AGAATAGAATAGAATAGAATAGAATAGAATAGAATAGAATAGAATAGAATAGTTCTTTATGGGCCAAGAGTGATTGGACACACAAAGACAACAAATATATTGAAAAACCGCACCGTTGCTAGGAAGTTACAGTATTGGAGGGTAGCAATACCATGGAAGGAAGTTCCTCTGTAATTGGTATTTGGTTTCCATCCATGGCTTCTGTCTTGCCTTCAGGAGCTTTAGAAGGGGTCAACCTATTCCCCAAAGCACCTGAAGGCAAGACAAAGAGCAATGGATGGAAACTAATCAAGAAGAGATACAACCTAAAACTAAGGAGAAATTTCCTGGCAGTGAGAACAATTAATCAGTGGAACAACTTGCCTCCAGAAATTGTGGATGCTCCAACACTGGAAGTTTTAAAGAAGAGATTGGACAACCCTTTGTCTGAAATGAGATAGGGTTTCCTGCCTGAGCAGGAGATTGGAATAGGTGACTTTCAGGGTCTTTTCCAACTCTGTGAATCTATTATTCAAAGTTCCCTTCCTTTTCAATTAAGTTTCAACCAGTTCAGACTGCTTCAGACGATGAGGTGCTTTTTCCCCCTCAGGAGAAATGGGATATTTAATGGCCTTTTGGCTGGATAACATATCTAGCTTTACTGTAGTTCTGAAGATTTCTTCCCCCACCCCCGTTTCCATAAAAGTTATTGCAATTTCTGAAATACTTAATTTGATTTTTAGTCTTCTTCTATATGATTTGCCATTCTATTAATGGTCAGCTTGATGCTGACACTGAGGAGCCTGCTTCGGATGTATTGGGTGAGTTTCAATCTCAAGAGGCTATAAGAAGTCTCGCACCTGAGACTGACTCTACCAGCAAGAGCAGTTTTCTGGTGGTCAGATGAGGTGGACCAAGATTGACCACATTCATACACTTGTTTTAACCAGAAGTACAACTTTAGTGGCCTAACTTCTATAAGTGCATTTCTGTGATTGACCTGGAATAGGACACTTTTAGAGGTTCACTTTGAATTCCCAGAGGTTCACCTTGGGGCAACTTGCTATCTATACTGCTACGGTCTCACGACTAACCTTCTGAGGGCCTCCTGTTCAAGCAGGGGTTTGGATTAGAAGGTCCATTCATACCTTGTAGCTCTTATTTCCTGTTCATGAAGATCAAACTCTTGGTTGGACTTTGTCAAACAAGGCAATTGTTAAGTCAGTTCTGCCCCATTTTAGGACCTATTTTTGCTCTAGTTGTCAAGAATATCACTGCAGTTGTTAAGTGAATCATACAATCATTAAGCAAATTAGGGGACTGGAAACTAAAACATATGAAGAATGGTTAGAGGAACTGGGCATGGCTAGTCTAGTGAAGAGAAGGACCAGGGGAAACATGATAGCAGTGTTCTAATATCTGAGGGGCTGCCACAGAGAGGAAGGGGTCAAACTATTTTCTAAAGCACCTGAAGGCCAGACAAGGAATAATGGATGGAAACTGAACAAGGAAATTCAATCTGGAAATAAGGAGAAATTTTCTGACAATGAGAACAATCAACCAGTGGAACAGCTTGCTTTCAGAAGTCGTGGGAGCTTCATCACTGGAGGTTTTCAAGAAGAGATTAGACTGCCATTTTTCAGAAATGGTGTAGGGAGTCCTGCTTTGGGAGGGGTTGGACTAGATGACTTACAAGGTCCCTTCCAATTCTGTTAATCTGTTAAATTTTGCTTCTCTCATGGACTTTGCTTGTTAGAAACTGGCTGGTAAAGTTGCAATTGGTGATCATGTGACCTCAAGACACCACAGCCGTTATAAATGCATGCCAATTGCCAAGCACCAAAATTTTGATCACATGACTATGGGGATGTTACGTCGGTTGTAAGTGTAAGGACTAGTTGTCATTTTTTTTAGTGCTGTTGTAACTTTGAATGAATGGTTGTAAATCAAGGACTACCTGCAGCTGTTTTACCTACAGTAAACTATGGCAGGAATTTTGCTCACCAAATATGATCGACAACAACTTTGTGAATTTAATGAATGATATACATTGTCATTAGTTTTGGGGCTTTCTGAATTGTTCATTTCAAACTGTGCCCAGTTTACTATGCCAGCTGTATATCTGATTACTATTATTACCCACGTGTTCATGATATTTCTATCATGTAACTTTGAACTTAGATTTTTTTTTGCACTCATTTTATATATTGTAAATTAGATTTCTTTTTAATTTTCCCATTCATAAGTATTCCTAGATGTTTGTAGCTTTCCTTTATGAACAAACATTTTATGAATTTCCATTCTTCAGTTGTATACTTTCATTTTGTTCAGTTGTTTATGCTAGATATTGCATTTGTCAAATCCAAATTCAATTTTGATATACTCATTGTACATTCTTGCCACATTAAATATTCAATTTCAGTTTTTGATTTTCTAAATAGCTTCAAATCATCCATGTATAACTGGGGAGTTATTTTTGCACTTTGTCTTAACAATTCATATCAAATTTTTGTTATATTCAAAACTTTGAAGAATGTTATTGAAATTGCAAGGAAAGAATAAAGTTAATCCTTTGATAAAATCCACTTCTCATGTTTATATTTCCAATTTCTTTGCCCTTTACCATCAGAGCTGTTTTCTACATTTTTATAGTTTTTCTTATAAAATGTTAAATGTTTCCAAACATTTCTGTATGCAACTATGTGGATGAGAAATTAATTCCTTGCTTGAATCAATTTGAGCCATTGATAAATGGCTTGCAACTATATTTTGCCTTTGTTGTTTACTCTTTTTTATATTCGGTAATTTTTCCTTTCATTTCCCTATGCTTGCCAGACACCTGATATTCACTGTTTGTGCAATATTTCCATATTTTTCATCTTCACTGTTATTTATTTCAGAATTTAATACAAACTTATGTTACACTTCAAAAATGTTGTTCATTTGACAATCTTCAGTTTCATTTGTGCTGTTATCAACAGGGGTGGGGTTCAATTTTTTTTAACTGGTTCTGTGGGCATGGCTTAGGTGGTGGGCATGGCTTGTTGGCCATGTGACTGGGTAGACATGGCTTGGTGGTCATGTTATTCTTTGGGTGTGGCCAACTCAATATCATTCATACTGAGGCACGCATCTCCTCGCCTGTCCTCTCATAACTGTGGAGATGCTGCAACAGTCGTAAGCGTGAAAAATAGTCATAAGTCACTTTTTTCAGAGCAATTGTAACTTTGAATGGTCACTCCACACAAGCAAAATACCAGCAAAGGAGGGGAAAAACCTCTAGAGATGTTCCTGAGACAGGAAGTCTAGTCCTACCAAGAATGTAATAAGGGTTAACGGAGAGGCAGTTTCTGTAAGCAACACCAGAATGTTTCCTTCCTGCCTTCCCTACAGGATTAGGCCAGGAATTTCTTCTGACAACCGGTTCTCCAAACTGCTTAGAATGTTTACAACCAGTTCTAGCAATAGATGCGAACTGGTAGAATCCCACCCCTGGTTATCAATATTATTAGCATTTTTCCAATTCTTGCAATTTCACATTGGTAAAAGTTTTTGTTTCAAGAATAAATCTTCATTGATCCATTAATTGATGTTCATCAGTTTCTTGAGTCTGAATGTTTGTTTCTGAATATCAAACATTTTGTATTGAAATACTTTTGTAAGATTTGAGTCAAGGTAGAGTTTAGGATTTGATTTTTGCTTGATTTTCTTCACCTGATCATTATTATTATTATTTGCTTTGCTGGGTCTACTAATAGCTTTACAGCCTGTTATCCTAGTTGCCTTGCAGGAGCAGCTGAACCTGACCAGTTGCTGATTAATGGTAATACATCTAAAAGCTAATAATAAAGCTGTTGTTGATTAATGCTAATAAACCATGGCACCAGACTATTCTTGTTGTCCTGGCAATCACAGGGCAAATATGGAAATTTTATTTTTTGTTTACCATTGAGAATGGGTTTGTGTCATACACTTTATTTGGTCTCTTCACCAAAACCTGTCTGATATGGTTGAAACTTGTGGTAGTTAAGCTACCACCCATGTATGTTGTCTGGAACGTAGTCTGTAGTCCCAGGAAAGAGAGCTTGCTTGCTTTCCAAAGGGCAAAGAGGTAGCATAGCTTAAAAGGTCTGGTGGCAGGATGAGAATTAAACTGACCCTTCCCTAGCAGCTCAAATAATATATCTTTAGTTATGTGGATAGTTATTTTAATCTGACAAGATTCTGGTTATGGGCGAAAAGCAATAAATAAACTACTCAGAAGTGTCATTTTTGGTTCTTGGGGCCTGACACAAGCAAACAGACCTCCTTACTATAGTGCAGAAGTGGGGAACTATGGTTGTCCTCTTATGACTGTGGACTTCAACTCTCATAATTCCTGATACAGCATGGCTGGCTTAGGAATTCTGGGAGTCGAAGTCCCCAAGTCACAAAGGGTCCATAGCAGTGGTGGGATTCAAATTTTTTTACTACCGGTTTTGTGGGCATGGCTTGGTAGGCATGACATGGGAAGGATACTATAAAATCTCCGATCAGAGGTGGGATTTGCCAGTTCTCTGAACTACTCAAAATTTCTGCTGCCGGTTCTCCAGAACTGGTCAGAACCTGCTGAATACCACCTCTGGGCTATAGTTCCCTACCCCTGCATAGTGGGATAATAGTCTGTGTGGAGATCTGTGTAGCCTAATCATACAGGAACTATCTTTATTACTATTACTTTTGTACCATTTGTTCCTTATTTACATTTTTAAAATTTTAATTTTGCTTATCTTTGGCATTTTAATTGGTTGTAAATTCTTAATGGATTGGTGTAAACCTAATGTTTTTATTGATTGAACAGCATATCAATGGAATGAATAAATAAATGAATAGAGTATGCTCTGAAGAAACACAATTTAGAAGAAGTAAAAAAAGGGGGGGGAAGACATGTTGGTTGGGAGAATGAGTTAAGCAGATGTTAGGCAAAAGTCATACATAATCCTTTCCTCCACAACCTTCTACAGGTTCTCAGCAGGAGCTGAACTAATAGGAGGCAATAGACTTTGCTATCTCTAGGCAAAATGGCAGGCTGCCTTTTTGGGTCTCTTTTTCATGTCCTATTTTTTGCTTACAAACTGCTCCTTTAGCCAGAAACATGACATTTCTCTTCATGCTGAAGCTGTCTCAAGGCAAGATCCCACTGCTAGAAGGGAATATTGATTAGAGAAGAGTCCCCCCCCCCCCCACTGTTCAGAACAAACAGTAACTTATTAAAATGGACGCTTGGGGCTTGCTGAATATAGCAGAAATCTCAGTATTGAGATGTACTACCATCTTCCCTCTAGATATTCTTAAGCCTCCACTAGGGGAAAACATTAACATTTTGTTCAATTTCATGAAGCAAAATATTAATTAATCTAAAATTATTGAATCATGAAATAGTTTTCCTAGCAGTTTTCCTAGGTGATGAATGTGGAGCCAGGAACAGAACTATAAAGGATTTGGAATTGATAGTAATGATAGGAATGGCTGGGCAGAGATTAATCACATAAATACTTCTAGAAAGCTTATGTCCACCACCACAATTGTTACTTGCTGTTGGCAGTGCACATCATGCGAGACTGTGACTTTAAAGAGATGTGCTGATCAATATAAATCTATTCCATTTTCGGTCTGTGTTAGAAGTTGAACAACTTCTTCGCCTATAGTCCTTTAAAAATAAATTTTAAAAGACCCATTAAATTTGACTTTAAGGAACCAGTTTAATTCACAACTTTTCTTTATATATGGCTCTTTAGTTCTCTTCCTTCCTGGGGAGTCATAGCACCAGCCAGCCATTGTTGAGGCAATATAAAACATGTCCTCATTTCTGTTATATCAGCACAATCCTGCCTGGATGATGCCAGAAGACAGTATAATTTGCTAATGAGGAACTGACCTCAGAGAGAGACAAGGAATGAGGAGATATACAGGATGGTGATTGCAGAGAAAAAGCATTAAGTTTTAAGAAGAAGAGAATGGGAAAATGGGAAGGAAAGAGTGAAACTGAGGAAAGGACAAATGAACATTTAAGAATATGAGAGACCCAGAAACCTTGTCAGCATTAGGCACAGTGTTATCCAAAGGACATCATTTTTTAAATGACAATTTCCCCAGTGCAAGCTTTTACTATTGTTTTGAAAAACAACAAATGCAATTTTCCAAAAGATTTTCTTTTTCTGGCTAATTTCTCACTATTTCTGGCATATGAAGAACTTTGGTCAGCCAACGATAGACTCTTAACATGTCCCGTTTCATGTTCCTTTCTGTGCAATTGATGAAGTGACAGATGGCTTGAAAAACCTAACCATGGTTCCTTGCCAAAGTGGCAGGCGATGTCTAAGGGGCTGCCACAAAGTTTAATCTTGGGCTCTGCTCTCTTCAACATTGGTGTTTAATTACTTGGAGGGAATGCTTATCAGGTTCACAGATGACACAAATTTGGATGGAATCCCATTGCTCTGAATTGGTCAGAGCTTACCTTGGCTTCTGTATCTACTTCTGGCATCACACTGAGAGGAATCCAATCAAACTAGAACAGGCATCAGGTAGTAGAGGTTGAGGCCTCAGTCTCTCTGTGTAAGAGTCATCTTGAGAGTGAGGATCTGTTCTGAGCAAGTTTTGTATTTATTGTAGAAATGAGATTTATTTAT
The DNA here is from genome assembly GCA_015471245.1 of Laticauda colubrina. Taxonomy (NCBI): domain Eukaryota; kingdom Metazoa; phylum Chordata; class Lepidosauria; order Squamata; family Elapidae; genus Laticauda; species Laticauda colubrina. Next base: position 16,223,465 of record BLBF01000042.1, on the reverse strand, counting down.
GGGAAATACATTCAAGGATTCGGCAATTCCTAGCATCCAGCTAACTGCATCCTACTTAGAGTCTCGAGTTTCTCAGTCATCCAGGTTAGGGATCCAGGTTAGAACTGATGAAGCTTCTTGAATGAGAAGTAAAACAACTTCAAGGAAAAACAAAGAAAGTTGTCTCTTGAAAAAACACGATTGGGACATCCTACTGAGGGAAGAGTCAGAGAATATGTACTCCAATATCAATGTGTCTAGGAACAAAGGCAAAAGGAAGTGACCAAACATTAAATTTAGACAAAGAGTAGCAAAGTAGTGACCAAGAGGGAACATGGAGTAAATCTTTAACTCTCCCTCTATGTTGTATTGTTCTTTCTAGTCAGGAAGCAATATTGAAGAATCAGTGCCACTGGATTTGAACCTCCAACACAATGAAGAGTGATGAAGATAATTAGGGATTGGAAATTAAACTTTAGTGTAAACATAGAGGGAACATGATATGTTTAATCCTGAGAACACACACAAGGATGATAGTCCCCTTCAAATATTTGGAAGTATTTCATGTTGAAGATCAAAACTTGTTCTCTATTGATCCAGAAAGAATTGGTGAGACTACATTTGGAGTTTTGTATATGGTTCTGGGCACCACATTTCTAAAACAAGATTGATAAGTGAAGGATATTTTAGAGCAGAAACAAAGATGATATGAGGACCTAAAGACGTTCTCCAGGAAGATAGGCTGAAGATCTTTGTTCAATCTGAAGAAAACTGGTAAGAGACATGATATTCATATTTAGATGCACAGAGAGGTCAGGGAAAATGGTTGAGAGCTAATTTCTACAGCTATGGCAATCAGGCCTAGAAACAATGAGTATACATGAAGCTACCTAGATTTCATTTAAATATAAGGAAAAAACAGTGTCCTGATGGAAGTCAGTGAAAACAGAGCTCAAGACGCTGCCTATGTCCCTTGAGGCCTCTGTTTTCACCTGCAATAGCTTCTTGGAACCCTCTACCAGTGAAAACAGGGCTCAGGAGGGCCGCCTGTGGCCTTTCCTAGCTCTGTTTTTGCTGGCAGAGGCACCATAGGCCAGTCCTTCTCTGTTTCCAGGGCAACTCCGTGGGCCAGATCTAAGAAGCCCATAGGCTGGATCCGGCCCCAGGGCCTTGCGTTTGACACCTCTATTCTAAACAGGCCATACCACTTTGATGATTTTGTCATTTTATGGATCCATTTTGAAAGAGCTCAGTGTAATTTCTGCTGTTGATATAGCATAATACATGGGGTGGGCTTCAAAAATTTTAGCAAAGGTGTTCTGTATGGAACTTGGTAGGTTCCAAGTCCCTCGTTCTGATTGGCCGAAAAGGCCACTTATGGATTGGTTGATTAAGAACCAATCTGGGAAGCCGCCAAATGGTGGGAACAGTTAAATGAGTGTCATTGGCCACAAGCCGCAGACAAGCCACTAGATAAAGGGCTGCCGCGGCTTGGGCTATGTTCCATATCTTTTGTCTTGCAAGTTTAAATAAAATAGTTGTTGTTTGGAACCCGGTCTCACGCGCTTCTTTCCGGATAGAACACTGGCGATGAAGGTGGGATTGTCGTAGAAGGTGAGACCAAAGCACGTGGCAATCTGAACCGAGAGAGAGAGAGATGGCTGGTAACAACGCACCTCCTGCACCATTCAATCCTGATGAGGAGGATTGGGAATCGTATATCGATCGGTTTCTTATGTTCTTAGAAAGCAACGAAATGGAAGAAATCTCAGACCAAAGGAAGAGGGCTGTCTTCCTTACACATTGTGGACTGGCCATTTTTAAAATGGCGAAGGCACTGGTAAAGCCCAAAGATTTCAAACAGATGACTTGGTCCAACCTGAACTGAATGCTCCGAGCACACTACACACCGGTGGTCTTGAATTTAATAAAAAGGCACGAATTCTATAAGAGGGACCAGAAGGAGGATCAGAGATTTTGTAGCAGCCTTGAGACACATCGGAGGAGACTGTGAGTTCCAGAACATGGATGAGGCAATGAGGGACCGCGTGGTCCTCGGCCTGAAGGACACTAACCTTCAGAGCAAACTCCTGAATTGGCCAAGCATAACTGTGGCCGAGGCCATTGCAGAGGCAACTGCCGCCAAAGCAGCAAAGAAGTCAGCAGCCACTATGCAGCAAATGACCGCAATTCCAGACCTGCCAACCCAAACCAGGGAGAAGAAGGCAGAGGGAGGAAAGAAACAGCCCACAGCGACAGCCCACTACAAAGACATCGAATCCCAGAGTGGCACCAAGGACAACAACGAAGACGTCCATAGACTCCATTCAGATAAAAAATGGCACGAAAAGAGGAGAAATCGGTGGGAGTTTAAATGTGCAGGCTGCGGAGGAAATCACCCGTGAGCTGAATGCAGGTTCCTTGATGCAAAATGCCAGGCTTGTAATAAGAGGGGGCACATCGAAAGAGTCTGCCACAACAGAAAGAGCTACAGTCCAAAAAGACGTGGCAGCACCCTCCCCAGACATGAAGAAAGACAAGCCGGCAGTAGATGGAACCGTAACAAGAGAACCGGTGACAGGGAAGAAACGCATCAGACAGTCACCATCAGCAATGCCAGGGCCGAGAATGGAAAGAAGGTTCGAATAGAGGTGAGCATCGAGGGGAGACCCTGCGAGATGGAAGTCGACTCATGGTCGTTCTTATCTATGGTATCCTGGAATACCATCCGGCGCCTGATACCGAACATTAAACAGAGAGAACTACAGAAACAAAGACTAGTGCAAAAAGACTATCAGGGAAATCGAATTCCAGTAGTAAGCCTTGGACATTTTCTAGTCAAATTTAAAAACCACGCCGAAATATTGCCTCTGCCCTAGCCTATTAGGGATCGAATGGTTCACGCCCTTGGGAATCAGAATGACCGGGATCAACCGCATCACAACAACCAACTGGGAGGAGAGCCTGCTCCAACAATTCCAAGATGTTTTTGACGGTACTCTCGGCAAGTACAAGAGGACCCCAATTTCATTTAGCTTAGACCCGAAAATAGCCCCCATTCATTTAAAGACTGGTCCCATTCATATTAAAACCAAAAATTGACGAGCAACTGAATAAATTAATAGCTCAAGGGATTTTAGAGCCAATCGACCATGCCAGGTGGGAAACCCCTATCATCACACTGGTGAAGCCAGATGGGTCAGTGCGCATCTGCGGAGACTATAAGGCAACTCTGAACTATGCGCTCCAACAAAGTGCATACCCAGTGCCAGTAGTGCAACATTTACTGCACTCACTAGGAGGAGGAAAATTTTTTGTGAACCTCGACCTCGCACAGGCCTATCAACAACTACCCGTTGTTCCCATTACGGCAGAGGTGCAGACTATCGTAACACATAGAGGGGCATTCAAGTGTAACCGTCTCCAATTCGGTGTTAGCGTTGCCCCAGGCATGTTCGAAAGCCTCATGGAATGCCTGCTAAATGGAATCAAAGGTGTCATCCCCTACTTCGACGATGTACTGGTCTCAGCAAAAAATGCCAACCAGCTAGAGACCAGATTAAGAGAAGTCTTAACAAGATTTAGGAAATCAGGCCTCAAAGTAAAAAGGGAAAAGTGTGAATTAGCCACTAACTGGGTCGAGTTTTGGGGCTACTTAATCGATGAATAAGGCATTCACCCCACCGAAAAAAAAGTGAAGGCTATCAAGGATGCTCCCAGGCCCAGGAACAAAACCGACCTTCAAGTGTTCCTAGGCCTCATAAATTTTTACGTGTTCCTGCCCCATAAGGCAACAGTAGCAGAATCCCTACATAGACTGCTAGACAAAAAAACCACTTGGACATGGGGCCACTGGGAACAGAAAGCCTTCCAAAGTATCAAGGACCTATTAACGTCAGACACCATTCTCTTCCAGTTTCGCAATACCCTGCCTTTGATGATCACCTGTGATGCCTCACCTTTTGGGGTCGGTGCCATCCTGAGCCACCAGCTACCAGATGGCAGAGAGGCACTGGTCACCTTTTACTCTAAGACACTCTCCAAGTCGGAACACAATTACAGTCAACTCGACAGAGAAGCCCTCGCAATCATCGCCGGAGTCAAAAGATCCCATGAGTACCTTTATGGTAGAACTTTTTCTATAATAACCGATCACAAGCCCTTCCTTGGAATTCTACCAGGCAACAAGCCAACCCTGAACATTCTGTCACCTAGAATGACGAGGTGGTCTGAATTCCTCACTGCCTACTCCTACACGCTGTTGCACCAACCCGGCAAAGCCATCACACACGCCGACGTCCTGAGCTGTTCCCCGCTGCCCATCACAGAAGACGACCCTGCTCCAACCACCTCCACATTTCAGCTTGAGACCTGCCCAGAGCTACCGCTGACTGCAGCTGACGTCGCGAGAGCCACAGCCAAAGACCCTTTGACAGTGCGCATACTGAACTGGGTAAGTAAAGGCTGGCTGGAGGAGAACAAAACTGAGAATTTTAAACCATTCCATACCAGACAGACCGAACTGTCTATTGAAAAGGGGTGCATTTTATGGGGTGACAGGGTGGTAATTCCTAGCAGTCTCCAGGAAGACGTTCTGGGCATGTTGCATGAGAGACACCCAGGCATAGTCAGAATGAAAGCCCGGGCCAGGAGTTACATCTGGTAGGCAGGGCTGGACAAAGACATTGAACGCTGGGTTGCAACATGCCATGGCTGTCAAAAATCGAGGCCTACCCCCCCACAGGCACCAATAAGAGACTGGGAAACTCCCTGGGGTCCATGGTCTAGAGTACATATTGACTTCACTGGGCCGATGAAGGGAAACACTTTTTTGATAGTGGTTGATGCATACTTGAACTGGTTGGAAGTCATCCTCATGGCTTCCACAACCACCGAAACTGTCATGAAACAGCTAGACAAACTATTTGTGACACATGGGCTACCTGATGTACTGGTTTCAGATAATGGGCCCCAATTTACAGCATTACAATTTGAACAGTATCTGGATGCCCAAGGTATCTAACATGCCTTAACTGCGCCGGCTCATCCGGCTGCGAATGGCAGGGCTGAATGCATGGTTCGGTACACTAAAGAGGGCCTAGACAGAATGGACAAGGGGGATGTGCAGGACAAACTAAGCCGACTACTAACCTTGCAGCATATTACCCCTAGCAGCACAACCAATAAAAGCCCAGCAGAACTTCTAATGGGAAGGAACTACACTCCTACCTGGACAGATTGTACCCCACTTACACCTGGGATAAACCCCCTGACTCCTCCAGCAAATACTGTACGTTTGAAATCGGTGACCTAGTCTATGCCAAAAACCTCACCGGGGACCCATTGTGGCTTCCAGCCACCATCACACAAATCACAGGCCCCCAGTCCCACCGACTAATTTTAGATGACGGTAGGGAATGGAAGCGGCACATTGACCAGCTTCGTTCCTGCAACCTCGAACGAAAAACCACCACAGAATCAAAAATAAATACTGACTATAAAACAACCAAGGAGGGAGGGGGAAGTACAAATAAATAAAAAAGGGAGAGACAAACCTCCCATAACAAGACAACAAACTATGCAAAAAGACAATCTAACTAAACAAAAAGATCACTCACGGTTAGATGAACCCCAAGAAAGAAGTCCAGGAGCAGGAGAAGCGAGGCCTTTCTGGAAGGAGGCAGCCAGGCCAGCTCAACCAGCCTGGTAAAACCAGGAGGGAGCGTTGGAGCCATCTCAACCAGCCCGAGAGACTCAGATGGGAGCGGCAAGGGAGGAGATTCCATGGAGAAGGACGGGAGAAGCAGCGATTCTGTCTGAACCGCTAGAAGACCACACCGAGTCTGAGATGCGCAGGTCAGCTAGGACTAGAAAAAGCCCCACCTACCTGTGTGACTACGTCACCCACGTTGGACTAAACTAAAGGGGGAGGGGTGTTCTGTATGGAACTTGGTAGGTTCCAAGTCCCTCGTTCTGATTGGCCAAAAAGGCCACTTATGGATTGGTTGATTAAGAACCAATTTGGGAAGCTGCCAAATGGCAGGAATAGTTAAATGAGTGTCATTGGCCACAAGCCGCAGGCAAGCCTCTATATAAAGGGCTGCCGCGGCTTGGGCTATGTTCCGTATCTTTTGCCTTGCAAGTTCAAATAAAATAGTTGTTGTTTGGAACCTGGTCTCACACGCTTCTTTCCAGATGGAACAAAAGGGTTCTCTGCCTGGTTACTGGGTGGGTGTGGCCATGGTGGGCATGGCCTAGTTGGCCTCCTGCACCATGGCAGGGGGGCGTTTTTGCCCTCCCCGGGCTCTGGAGGCTCTCTGGAAACCAGAAATAGGCCCATTTCCAGCCTTCCTGAACTTCTGGGAGGCCCATTTTTCGCCCTTCCCAAGCCTTCGTGCACACCCTGTACTTACCTGCATCCAAAACGGGCCACATGGGGACTCCTGGGTAGGGAAGGGATGGGTGGGTGAGGTGGGGCTGGCCAGGAGTGGGATTTGGGGATTGTCCAAACTGCACAGAATCTTAGCTAGGGGCTCTCCCAAACCCTTGCGAATCCCCAGCAGCCCACCCCTGATAATACAAAAAGTAATCCAGTGCTACTCTGGATTAAGGTTGTTACCAGTCAGTTAAGCAGAATTAGACTTAGATGGTGCATTGCAATTCGGGAAGATCTGGGAAGATGCTACTGCTGCTGAATTTTAAGTAGTTGTCAGGCTCTTCAGTTTTTGAAGTCCGTGGCTGCTGTCATCTCAAGGAATCATACCACAGGCTAAGGACTAAGTTTTGTTGCAAACAGATTAAGATGACTGATTGACTCTGATAGCAAAGAAATTGAACAACATCTGCCCAGTTTCCTCTGTACAGTCTAATTCTACTTTTCTCTTCTTTTCCCAGCTGCCTCTTGGAGGCAGTAGGATCTCAGCATGTTTTGCATTCCTTCTACAGCAGAAGAAAAATAACCTCCCTCCTCAGCATCCTGATAATAACAGAATACCTACCAGAGGGCTACCTTATGCTGACAGGCAATGCATTTTTTTTTTTTGCCAATATGTTTGCCTCCTTCGCCTCAATGAAAGATCTCCCTTGTCCCATGTGATGTCATGGAAACACATCAATAATCAAAAAGGGAGAAAAGCATTTTTAATTCCAGATCTCTTCAGATTTGCAAGAAGAACAGCCACAGATCTCTTTGGCTTAATATATTACAGCAAAGCAAACATAGATGGCAAGCTTTTTAATCGTGACTCACTCCCCAGCCAAAATTATTTTTGGGATTACACAAATTAAAAAACCAAAGCCTCTCTTCACTGCAAATGCCCAGGCCAAATAAAGCACCTGTATCTTAACGAACATAATTTTAAATGTAAAGTTAAATAAAGCAAATGCTCTATGATATTAATTTTTTATAAGCTGTACTAAGGTTAGAGATGGGTTTCGATGCTTGTGTTGGATTATATGAGAGAAAATAAGCTGATGTTTAATTCAGACAAGAGCAAGAAATTCTGGCCATTCACAAAAAAGATGAAGAAGTAGAGTTTCAGCTGTTAGTGTACAAGATCACATTCCTCTTCCCTGTAGCAACTAAGGGTTGCTATTATTTGCATTTCTGCATTCTGCCATGAATCAGGATGCCTAGTTTTCAACTAAGGGCAGGAATGCTAATGCTCTTGCCTGCAGGTAGCAGCACCCCAACTAGTCTATTGCAATTTACTTTACATAGGATTTGCAATTGACAATTGTTGGGGAAGTTCATGGCTTGGGAATAGGTTACCCGAGGAACTGTTTTTCACCCAGTTGTTTCAAACTCTGATTTCAAATTTTGTTTAGAATTGCTCTAATGAGTTCCATCAGCCTAGGAATGTCAGCTGGTAGGGTCTAGGAGATTCCCCAAGTCTGATGTAGCTGGTGATCTCTGGAATATTCTGCATTCATAGATTATGATGATCTAACTCTGGTTATGTGGATATACATAATGTATATTATTTTTACTTGTGACTATTTATGATTACTCATTGCCTAGAGTCTTTTGCCTGAAATGGGTGTCTTTGAAAATCAAGTAGACTGACAGATAGACAGATAGAGACAGACAGACAGATTTAGAATAGAATAGAGCTGAAAGAGACCTTGGAGATCTTCTAGTCCAGTCCCCTGCTCAAGCAGGAGACCCTATACCATTTCATATAAGTGATTGTTTTGTCTCTTTTTAAAAACACTCCAGTGATGGAGCACTTGCAATTTCTGAAGGCAAGCTATTCCACTGGTCAGTTGTCCTCACTGTTAGGAAGTTTCTCCTTAATTCCAGGTTGTTTCTCTCTTTTATTAGTTTCCAACCATTGTTTCTTGTCCTGCCCTCTGTTGATTTGGATCATAGATAGACGGAGATAGATAGAAAGATAGAAAGATAGAAAGATAGAAAGATAGAAAGATAGA
>BLBF01000042.1:16170023-16215046 GCA_015471245.1 Laticauda colubrina | reverse complement strand
AGATAGAAAGATAGAAAGATAGAAAGATAGAAAGATAGAAAGATAGATGATGGATAGATAGTTACATAGCAATAGCACTTAGACTTATACACTACTTCATAGTGCTTTACAGCCCTTAGAGAGTCAGCATATTGCCCCCTACAATCTGGGCAGTCACCTCAGAAAGGGTGGAAGATTGAGTCAACTTTGAACCGAACTCCTGGCAATGAATAATGAGTAAACCTGCATTCTAACCACTGTGCCACCACTAGTTCAAAAAATAGCAATAGCAATAGCATTTAGATTTATATACCTCTTCACAGTGCTATATAGCCAGGGGTGGGATACGTCAGGGTACCAGTTCAGTGATTTACGAGGTTCGGTGATTTATGATGTGCTTCCCTGCACACTGCAAGCACACGCCTGTAAATTGTCATCAGCATGCTGCATGCAGAGAAGCAGCCTTTGAAACAGCCCTCTTTTCCTGCTTTTTTAACTGCAGCTGTGCCTTGCACAGCAGCTGAAGTTGAAAAATCAGGAAATAAAGATCAGGTAAGAGCCCGGGTGAGTGGGTGGGCAAAAATATCAGCAGATGTAGAACTGGTTCTAAGTCTGCTGCTCTTCAGAGCAACCGGTTCTGCAGAGGTGGACAGAAGCGGTAGAAATCCAGCCCTGTTTATAGCCCTCTCTAAGTGGTTTATAGAGTCAGCATATTGTCCACAATGGTCTGGGTCCTCATTTTACCAACCTCAGAAGGATGGAAGGCTGAATCAACCTTGAGCCTGGTGAGATTCCAACTGCCAAATTGCAGACAGCCAGCAGTCATCAGAAGTGGCCTGCAGTCTGCATTCTAACCACACCACCACCATGGTTCTTGAAAAGAGTGTCATATGACTTATAGGCATCAATGGCAAACATCACATTGTTAGGTTCATCATCACATCATCAGAATGGTGCCAGGAGTTCAGTTATGAATGGCTCAAGGATGACTCAGCTTGCCATCCTTCTGAGGCAAGTAAAATGAGGATCCAGGTTATTGGGGGCAATATTCTGGCTCTGTTAAACGCTTAAAAGGGGCTGTAAAGCACTGTGAAGTGGTATATAAGTCTAAGTGCTAGTGCTAAGAGCAAATGAGATTTGTACAAGCAGACTTACCCACCTCCTCTACAGTTACCCAGGAAGACTGTTGACCCGGATGACTGGTTCCAGGTCTGTTTTTATATTTAATACATAAATAAAGTCCTGACATTATTTATAAAGTCTTTAAGGGCACAGGACCAGGGTATTGGGAAAATATTACATCTTCTCTTATGAGATTGCCCAAGCTTTAAGACCTTTAGAAGATCTCTTTATCATTGGGCAACATGCTGAGCCTCAAAATGTAATTCAAGGTTAATACTGTTAAATTTAGGATGTCGGGTAAATTCACCTGCTGTGTCTTTACCTGATCTGGTAGAGAATACAATTTCTGCTTCACCAGCTATGGAGGCAAGTCTAGGGATGATGTAAGACTCTTAGACTCTGTAGCTCTTGTTTTAATAGAGGTCAGGTTAGCTTGCTCTCTCTTGGTTATTTTCTGCCAGCAAACAAAACATTTTTATTCAGATAAAGATTTACTGTATAACCTATTGGCTGGATGAGTGTTATTTATTTTGTTGATGTCTTGTGGTTTAATTGTGTTTTCAATTGGCATTGACAAGTGGTTTTTAGACAGCTTCTTCATTGGTGAAAAGAGGTTACAAATTAAGTAAAAGATAGATACAACTAGCTATATAGGTAGTAGTTTTTTTAAAAAAAAAAACATAAAAATTGCCGAGTTGCTCAGGTCAAAGATATGTTTGCAAACAAGATGGTTTCTCAGACAATTGCAGCTGATTTTCTTTCCTGGTGCTGAACATAAAAATGTTCAGGCTCTCTTGCTCTTAACATATTATGCTTTAAGCAAGCCAGAAAAAAAAAAATCCAGATATTCATGGGATTCTGCCTAGGGACTTTATTGAAGGAAGTGAGATTCAGGTCTTCTCCTCATATCTCCCTTCAAGGCAATATCAATCAGTACTCTTTTTTTTCAAATGCCACAATCACATTCTGTTGCTTTCATTCTCATCCTCAGCTTAAAGCTGCCATTAATAATTCCAAGTTTAAAGACATATTTTCTCTCTTCACCCAATGCAGTTTTTGCTGGGAATACAATGTAATACACTTGCTAACATGGCCAGGAATGTTAGGTTTGTGCACTGGATCAGTTCTTTCATAGTGCAGAGATCTGGAGAGCCCTCCTGATGCCTTTTGTTTTAATAAAAAGATTCAAACTGGGGTAGCTACACAAAGTAGTCTTATGAGAAGAGTTGTGGGGGCATGGGAAAGGGATCCACATAACTACATACCTACATAAATAGATTTGTTGAGTCCTTGGTGCTTTCTGAGCTTAGTTATATGCTTGCAGATGTTCCCAGAAGCCAATATCCAGATAAGCAGTGATTAACACCAGACAACTATCAAGCAGAAAACAATACTCTGATCAAGGAGCTACCAAGGAGAAGACTACACCTGCACTGATAGGGCAAGCTACTGTATATTATCAGGGAGCAACTCCCATATTCACGAGCACCATTGTGATGACCCAGAGTGTAACACAAACATAACAAAATCCAAAACATAAATAAATGTCCTTTAAGGCCTCCAACTTGGCCCCACTGTTCAATAATACTAAGTTGGAGATAAAATGTACTCAAAAATAGTCTTCAAAAGAAAGCAGTCCAAATTTAATGAGCAGATAGAGGTGAAATTAAAAAAACCAAACAAATTACAATGATGAAATTTCCACAACGGAACAGGAGAAGTATTTACCAAATTCAAGGAGATAACAAGGCACAGTCTGTTGGAAGGACACCAACCAAGATAACTTCAGACCAAAATAAAACAAATTTTACTTCTGGCAACCTGTGTTGTAATTGTCTCTCTTATATATTAGTCTCCCCAGCTGCAACCAATGAGGAAGATCACAGCCGCTTCCTCTCTTGTAAGTCAAGCTGTTTCCTTCTCTGTTCCTCCCTGTGTGTCCTAGGGTGAAGAGGGGATGGGCCTGGTTCTTCCTCTGACTGCCCAGCTGGCCTCTGCCCTTCCCCAGCCTCCTCCACAACCTCTGGAGCCACACCTCCACTCCCTGTTGGCTGTTCCTCCTCTCCCTCAGAGTCCGACTCTACCAAGCGTATGACAACCATCAACTTGGGTAATGAAATTTCTGCAAGAAAACAACCCAGTTCAGAGAGCACCAAGAACTCTACAGTCCAATCCTGAGATATAGATATTCTTTACTATTGGATCCCTTAGATTTTCTGTGGATATGTTGTGGCCTGTCGGCCAACGGCCCCTCCAGCAGCTGGATCAGAGGAGATGTGGGAGTCGGGGTCAGAATCAGGGCAACCTGATGAGGGAATGGAGCTGGCAGAGAGGGAGGGGGCAGAGCCTGGGCCATCTGTCAGCTCTCAGATTGAGACTCAACAATCCTCAGATCTGAAGGTGGTTGATGAAGAAGAGGAGGAACAGCTGGGTCCAGCCTGATGTGCATCTGTGCAGAAGGCAGAGAAGGGGAGAGCGGTGGAAAGCCATAGGCTGATCCTGAGGAAGGAAGAGCCACTGCTGCTAATGAGGCCCCATCCTAGTTCTGGGGATAAAAGGGGGGTGAAGATGAATATGTGTGGCAGATAACTATTCATCTTCCAGCCGGATGAACTTGTAAGCCTGCGAGAGAAACTTTTTGCAGTGGCTGCTAGCCTTCCTAATAAAGGAATCTTTTGAATTCATATCAGAGGGTTTGTCGTGTTTGGGGAGCTGGGTCAGAACAGGGCATGCATTTTTTGACAACTGGAAGCTCCTGTTCATGGCCTTTTTTTTTACTTGAGCTGCAGAAAAACCAAATTACACAATGAAACATAGATTTGATGCTGCTTTGAAAGTAGATTAGTCTTGTATTTAAAAAAGAAAAAAAAGTTGTATCATTTTTACAAGACACTTATCCTGTGCTGTGCAAAAGGTTGGTTTAATCCAGCCCATTACATCTCCCAGCCTTGGGAAATGGAAGAAGACTAAGAGGAAAAGCCTTTCCGTTTTGAAAATGCGGAAATACCAGGAAAATTCACTAAGGGGAGCATCTTGAACCTGGTTAGGAGGTTTTGTCTGGTAGCAAGACAGCAAGGGGAAAACTCAGATATATTCTAGTGTTGGAGATAAGGAGCGGAAGAAGGATCTGTAATAAGTTACAAATAGAAAGTGAGAGAAAGAGAAAAGTAATTAGATTAAGAGTTGATTTCTTCTATTATTCTATATAGACATTGAAAAACAGAATAGTTTTGCAAATAATACTTCTACTTTTACATTCTACTAGATCGCATTGAATCATTAGTATAGGCATCATTTTGTCTAGAATAAAATCACTCATTTGCTTATCAGGGCAACATGAAGGCTCAGCAGTTAAAGCCCAGGTCACACTGCACCAATGGATGGAAAGAGGATGTAAAATGGAGAGAAACACTTGCCATCAATTGGTTAACGTGATGCATCCGTTCTGTACTCACTGCCTCCATTTTTCATCCTCTCTATCCGTCCAGCATCTGTCTATTGACATTTCATCCGCTCAAAAAGTTTTGAGCTGCTCAAAACTTTTGAGCAGAAAATGTATCCAATGCGTCCATTCTGCATCCGCTAGGCATACGGGGGACATCCGTTCTGCATCCATTTTCATCCGTTACGCATCCGCTATATCCGCTAGGCATCCACTGCACATCCGTGCAACTCAAATCCGCTCCAGCGGTAAACGGACACAGGGAGGAAGCGGAACGGATGCGGAACGGACGTGCAGCATTAGTAGCACGGATGGAGAAAGGATGAAAGTGAATGCAGCTCGCAAACAAAGCATAAAAATGGAAAAAACGTTCGCAGAGGGGACCTATCCGCTCTCATCCACTTCCATCCGCTAGGCTTCCGTTATGCATCCACTTTCCATCCACCTTGTGTCCTCCCCCCATCTGTCCTTTCCGTGTTATCCGCTCTGGTTATGCAAATTTTTGCCCCTTTTGAGGGCAGATAACAACGGATGGAACATTTTTCTCGTCCGCTGTGTCCTTTTTACAAACGTTTTGCATCTGTCGGCCAGTGTGACAGGGCCTTAAGATGCTGGGCTTGAGGGTTGGAAAGCCAACAGCCAGGGTTCGAGATCTGAGCACCACAGGATGGGATGAGCTCCCGTCCTCACCCCAGCTCCTGTCCACCTAGCAATTTGAAAGTATTCAAATACAAGAAGACAAGTGCCATTTTAGTGCGGAGGAGACAGCATTCCATGATGTCACATGAATGCGGAAATGTCTTTGGTCAGCTCTGGCTCATGGCCTCAAAAAAGTGCTTCTCCCTAGAATCGGCAATGACTAGCAAAGTAAAATCCACAGTGACTCCTTTACTTCCTTTGTTTATCTACTGTGTGTATGTAAACAGATCTGGATCAGTACTTATCCTGACCAACCATCCCACAGCGGGATTAGTTTGTGGTTTCCCCATCAGCAGATTACTCTTGATGGGGGAGGAACTGTCATGACTTCTAACTAAAATTCCAATCTCAACTGTGGTCATAAGTCGAGAACTACCTATAGTAACAGAAAATTATGGAAGATTCCTATCCGCCTTTGACATCCCCTTAATTACTTATACAAAACTGATAGGATTCATACCTTGCTAGCTAATGGTTTGCTCTGCATGTTGTGTGAATGTAACTAAACACAGTTTATTCAGTTAATAATGTTTGGTTACACTGAACCAACATGCAGAGTCATAAATATGCTGAAGCACAGCTATAAAGCACAACACTTGAGTTTATACCATGGGGGATAAACTCAACAACAACAACAAAGTAACAAATGAAAAACAAAAACAGAAAGCACCCAGGGTGGAACATGTTTTTGTGGCTGGGTATCACCTGCATCATTTTGATGTACAAAAAAAGCTTCAGCAGAAGCGACAGTGATGCAAATTGTGGGGGACTATATCATAGAAGTGGTTAAGTTAACCCCATTGCTTTTGAGTTCTTTTCCTAGTTTTCAAAATTATATTAAGCATGTATGAGGAATCAGTCGAGAACCCAGGAGACAGTGAGTTCTAGTCCTGCCTTAGGCACGAAGCCAACTGGGTGACCTTGAGCCAGGGACTCTTTCTTAGCCCCGGGAAGGAGATAATGGGTCTTTCTTGGGAAGAAAGCCATGGAGACTTGTCCAGGCAGTTTTGTAGACTCAGGCATATTGAATGTGGAAAAAGGCCACCATGGTTTGTGTGCCTTTACCATTGCAAAATAGCAGTTAATGATGCTACCAATTTTTAGCAACTGAGATCAAAGACAAATAAAAGAAGAAGGTTTCTTAGGTTTTATTCACCTGAATCAGAAAGGAAAGATGTCATAAAATAGATAAACATATTGTTTGAACAAGGCCTTTATTTTGTTGTGCATTTTGCCACAGGAAAATATTATTAAAATCAACCTAGCTCTCAGAAAGCTATTGAGTGATCTCTTCCCAAGAAGAAGTTTTAACATTTTAAAACATTTTGACTAAGAAAGAGACTTGTACCAATCTCCGTAACAAAGGTAAACTGTAAGTATCCTAGAAGAACAACCACAAAATGATTGAATAAAAAAACTTTTTTCAAAAAAAGTTTGGAAAATCAATAGATCTGGTGTTTAAAATTTAGTATATTGTTCCTGCAACTTAAGCTAGTGACACAAGATAAGAATAGCTTTGATGTATGTAACATATATGTGCAAACAGATAAAAATAGTGTGTTAGATTTCCAAGTACCTCTACCCTCCCCACTATTCATGAAAAAGTCTCAACATTTTGATAATATGTGACTTTTATTGTAAAAGCTTGATTTATTACCTAGCTTTAAAAATATTGTATTGCATAAATTAGACTTCTCTGCTCCTTCTTCTTTTATATTCCTGATTATGCTAGTCTCTGTGATGTAAACAAATACAAGACTTCTCATGAAAATATTTCTAACATACTAGCAATTGCAATAGCACTTAGACTTATATACTACTTTACAATGCTTTATAGCTCTCTCTAAGCAGATTGCAGAGTCAGCATATTGCCTCTAACAATCTGGGTCCTTATTTTACCAACTTCGGAAGGATGGAAGGCTGAGTCAACCTTGAGCCTAGTGGGATTTGAATTGCCAGCAGTTAGTCAGAAGAAGTAGCCTGAAATACTGCACTCTAACCATTGTACCACCATGGCTCATAATAATATAGTTCAAGGCTTAGCAAAGCTATAGGAAGAGGTTTGATCCATTTCAGTTTTTACAGAGTCCTAGAGAGTATTAAGTATTGGAGCTAAGCAATTAGCTATATCTTTTTGAAGATGGCCATCCAGCACACCTGCCCTGCTGGAGTGATATGCCTTGTCCAGTTTGGACATTGTCCACATGTTGGACAATGAAATCCTCAGGCAACCTAGATATTTCTGGGAATTCTGGGAGCTGATATTCCTAGGATGTCTTGGTGAAGAGTCTATAGTCAGGATAAATGATCATCTGTACTTGAGCTATCTCAGAGTAGTTGCCAGGGCTTAGTAGTTGATTCCCTACATTGGGTCCAAGCTTGATGGGTGGATCTGAAGGATGCATCCTCTAGTTTTTATTTTATTTACCTAGAGAGGTTTCTGTTATAGTTATCACTGCTGTCTATATTCCACACAATACAAATGTTAGCATGGTGCTCTCTAAGTTACATGACGCCATTGAGAGGCATCAGCAAACTTATCCTGAGGGCACTTTTGTCAGGATGAGTTATTGAGGTGTATTTTGTGGTTTTTTTTGGGTGAGGGGCTGCACCAAGGGAGGCTCATTCAATTTCATTGCACACATGTTGTGCATTGACAATAAAGGTTTGATTTGATTTGTGCTCTCTGAAGGTCCTTAGAGGAGATGGCTTGAACTGAAGACAAAATTATGAACCTGTTAATCTGATAAATGTAGAAAGTCACTTGGCCATTGGAACATCTGAGCAGGTCCATTGTGTTGCTTTGATTTAAAGAAGCCTTGAGTATTTAATATTACATGTTTTGACAACAGCAAGGATTGTATTTGCACAATATTAAAAAAATGAGGAAACAGAAGATATAATCAAAAAAATATTAGACTGCAGAAATGGATAGATTAACACCGAAGATAAAAGAAAAAGAAGACAAAGAACATTTTCAAACTTGGGATTTTTTTATCAATGGTTGGATAATAGAGGAAGAAATTAGGAACTGGAAAAGCATTATTTATTGATGTAAATAAACTGACTCAGGCAGTACACTGTTCACCAAGCATTTATTGTATGTAAAGAGAAAATATTTCAATAAACTGGAAAAGAAAAAGAAAAAAAGAAGCCTTGAGCACTATCCCCTAGATATTTATTTATTAATTCAATTTCAAGGCCACCTGACTCAATGGCCACATTGGGTAGGTTACAGATAAAAAACAAAACAAAAAAACAAAAACAAAATACATCTAGAAGAAAAAAGAAGGCAACTAAATGGAACCAAAGCCCAAAAAGCCCAACAATAACCAATTAGCTTTATTCTAGCCCAGAATCCCAACTAATATACAGTATTAGCAAGAATAAATTCCAAAGCTGCATCTTTTTCCCTTTTGAAAAATACATAAAATACATGTGCAATATGAAATGTAACTGAAATCTAATCAAAAGACAAGAATAACTGAAAGCTAACATTTTGCCCTTGTGTGAAGGTAGGGATACCTCTCTAAAGCAGGCAAATGTTTATCTTCTAGTTGTCATAACTTTGATTTTCTTAGCTGGAGAAGCAGTAATATTCCAATGAGAGTGAGGTATTTGTTTCTTTCTAAGGGAAAAAATGTCTCCCCCCCCCAATCAATGGCAATGTTTACCACAATCATTATGAAACAAATTATGTCAGAAAACTCATTGATTAATAAAGCAAATGATCTTCTGTGCAACTACCTTAAAAATAACAACAGGCAAATATTATGATTGACTGTTTTTTTTTAAACCAATCATTCAGAACCTAGGAAAGAAAATGCTATTAAAGTAATGGTGAATCTGGCTTCATATTATACTCTTTACATTGAAGAACCAGAGCAGTATTTTAGAAACTTTTAGCAAGGAGGAAAGAGGTTAACACTTGGGCTTGTATTCTTGTTGGCTGCTTTTTATCTAGAGAGATACCTATTCAAGCATGGAATTGAATATAGACATTCACTGTCAGCCCTGCTCTTTAACTTATGCAAAGTGATTCTTGCTACAATGGCCAGAAATTTTGCATTCATCCTTTGCCTGTAGAATGAGGAGTTTAAATGATTTCCAATGGTGCAGAATTTCTACACAGCTAAAAATAATGCTGACATTTTTAAACTTAAGTAAGAATCTCCTCACCAAAGAAAGATTTCAGAGCTATGCTCAGGGATGATGGAGGGAGGTGGGGGAAGCTGCATTTCCCCTCAGTATTTGGCAGGAGAAGCTGTTTCCAGGTATTATGCTGTTGGCAAGAAAGATAGAAAGTCTGTGTGTGGGGGGAAGGGAGGGTAGGATGAGAATATAAACTTAATGTAAACCACTCCAAACTTGATTGCAGGAAGTGCGATTTCAACAACAGAGTGGCCAATGTCTGGAACTTACTACCTGATTCTGTTGTCACATTTTATTTATTTTTATTTATTTATTTTTGTCAAGCAAGTATTAGATAACAGGTATAAATATAAACATGGTTATGAATACATGAAATGGATACAAATAAGAAAAAAGAAAGAAACAATAGGACAGGGACGGTAGACAGATTGGTGAGCTTATGCATGGCCCCTACAGGCCTCTTAGGAAAGAGGTGAGGTCAATAGTAGATAGTCTAAGGTTAAAGTTTTTGGGGTTTGGGGAAGAAACCACAGAATCAGGGAGAGTATTCCAGACATTAACCACTCTGTTGCTGAAGTCGTATTTCCTGCAATCAAGTTTGGTGCGGTTTACCTTGAGTTTGTATTGTGTGCTCTTGTATGGTTGAAGCTGAAGCATTCATTGACAGGTAGGACATTGCAGTAGATGCTCAAACTCCCACTCCTTTACCCTGAAACTAACCTCTATTAACCCCACCCATTCCTAAGAGATCTGTAAGGGGCGTGCATAAGTGCACAATCGTGCATACTGTCCCTGTCCTATTGTCTCCATTTATTAGTTCCTATTTCCTTTATTTAAACTTATGTTTATTCTTATTTCTATTATATTCTAAGAGTTTGACAAAATAAATAAATGAATGAATGAATGAATGAATAAATAAATAAATAAATAAATAAATTTAAAAAAAAAAGAAGTAATGGGTGGAAGCTTGTTAAAGAGAGATCTAACCTGGAAGTAATGAGACATTTTCTGACACTGATAACAATTACTCAAAGGAATAGCTTGCCTCCCAGAGTGGTGGTTGCTCCATTATTGGAGTTTTTCAAAAACAAACTGGGAAATCATTGGATTGGGATAGCATAAGACTCCTGCCTTGAGCAAGGAGTTGGACTAGAAGAACCTCCGAGATCCCTTCTTGCCCTAAGATTCTATGTTTTATGAGATACCGTAATATGCACCAGAAAGTAAGAAGTCTCACATTTTTATTGTGGGGGCTTTTTTTCTTTTGTGTAAAGAGCTCTATAAGATTCAACTGCCTAGCCCAGCACATTATTTTCAGCAACCACCAGTTATCCACAATATACAAAGAAGATTGCACATATGCCATGGATCTCCTATTTGTCTAGGCCATCTCCCAGAATAACAGAGCTGGAAGGGAACTTGGAGGTCTTCTAGGAAACCCTATATCATTACAGATGAATAGTCGTCCAATCTCTTCCTGAAAACCTCCAGTGTTGAAGCATCCACAACTTCTGGAGAATGCACTTAGTCATTCTCCTTGCCACTATGAAGAGCTGCTGACTGACTCATCATCATACAAAAAAGGAAAACAAAGCAAACATGATTATGCAAATGCAAACAAAACAAAATTAAAATGAGGTATTTGTAGAAGAACAAACAAATGTTTTCAATCCTCTTCTTTCTCTGAGCCTGAGGAGGGTATAAAGAAATATATATCATTGTGGGATTTGAACATAGATACTTTAGAACATAGATACATATCCTCCCTCCCTCCTTCCCTCTCTCTCTCTCTGTGAAAAAAGTCAAGATGGTGGCAACCATGCATTCAGAGTCCAGGCCTATTATACTTGTGTCAAATGCATGAGATCAACTAAAAATGGTTGGGGCTTAGACCACACAGTCACAACTGCCATTTTGATGCTTTGGAACCCTCCTGTCATGCCCCTGGTGGAGACTGACTCTGAGCAGTCAGAGGAGGAAACAGGCCCATCCCCTATCCATCCTAGGGCACACAGGGAGGAGAGGATCAGGGTAAAATGTGATCTACTCAGGAAGAGAGGGCCAATGATCCTCTTCATGGGTTGCAAGTGTGAGATCTGCATAAAAGTTTGGACCTGCATTCTAACAGACACTGGAGACAATTTAGTGTTTTATTCCTAAAGAAGGTTTATCTTGGTTGGTGTTCTTCCAACAGACTCTACTTGGTTATCTTCTTGAAGTTGGCAATTATCTGTCCTGGTCTGTCATGGAACTTTATTCAGTGCAGTTTGTTTTTGGTTTTTGTTTCGTTATCAGCTCTTTGAATTTGAACTGTGTTTCCTTCCTTTGAAATTTTATTTTGAAAATAGTTTTCTCCTCCACTGTGAACAATTAAACGGTGAAGCCAAGTTGAAGGCATTAAAGGACTTTTATTTACGTTGTGGTTTTTGTTATATTTCTGATATATTCTGGGTCGTCACACCTCCCCCATCCCTGCAGACATGGGTACCTTCCCATTCCTGTTTAGAAGATATGCACAAATCACTGGGATTCAGCTTAATATTTTATATTGTGTAAGAAATATCTATGAATGGTGGAACTAGTGGTGGTATTCTACTGGTTCGGCCCGGTTCAACCAAACCGGTAGCTCTGAAGATCATCTGGGAGAGAACCAATGGTTCACTCTGATGATCAGCTGCTGGGCCTGCCCTCCTGCCCTGGCTCTATACTGATCTTTATTTCCTGCTTTTGAAGTTCAGCTGCTTTGTGAGGCACAGCCGATTACCATGTGTCAGCTGTTAATACACAGGAAGAGTGCAGGATTGCAGGAGAAGGTAAGTAGGAAGCCCTCTGCACATGTGTGAATCATGTATTTGGTATGTGCATGCACAAAGTGCGCATGCCCGTGCAAAATGCACATGCCCGTGCAAAGCGTGCCCACCAAGCCATGCCCTCCGAACCAGTGGTAAAACAATTTGAATCCCACCACTGGGTGGAATCCATCAGACTAAAATTAACATACAATTAACACAATTTAGACCTCTTATTTTTTCACTAGGAAATGGAAACAGCTTGGAAACTGTGTGCCCTGAATTGTAAGTAATTCTATTGAAAACAGCTTTCTACTGGCTTACTTATATGGTGTCACAAATCTTAATAGTACTCTCTTCAAAAATTGTGGCTGCAGTATCCAGTATGTCTAATTATAAAGTGAATTATTTTCCATAATTAAGGGGTGTCTCTCAAGCTGCTCTGCAATTTTCACCAAACGTATCAATAAACATCAGGATCTGGGTTGCGGGAGAAAGGAAGGCATTATTGACAAGTCAGAGATGGGAGCATTTTCAACTATCAAATCATGCTGACCTGCTGACAGAGAGAAGCTGATTCATTTTAATTTTTTTCATTCTTTTGTTTCCATTCTTTTAAATACTGATCTTTAGAACTGTTATGCAAAATGAGGGCAGATTTTTTTCCTTGATCCCAAAATGGGATTAGTCAGTCCAGGAGCCAAATGTCCATACAACCCACTGGCTTTCTTTTACCTTTCCTGATGACAAAGTGGATCCTTATCCCTTATACAAGTGGAAACCCCATCCTACCCCCCAAATATAATTTGTTCCTCAGAGTCAAATGCTAATAAAGCAGTGGCCTTGAATTCAGCAAGTAACATGAAATGTCCACCAGAAGTACAATATTTTATTTGGCACTTCACAGTATATAAGATTGACAGCTCCCCCAAGTTTACAATTTAAAATAAACTGTGTGATAACAAGGGGGATGAGAAGATAACAGCCTGATATTAAAAAGATACATGTGAGCTTTCAAGTGACTGAAAAGCATTTGGAAGAATTCAAATCGCACCTGAGTTCTGCACCAAATTTCAAGAAGATTTTGAATAAACTAACAGCGAGAAGGACAATGAAGATGATCAGGGATTAGAGATCGAGTTCTGTGAGTTGACACTGAAAGAACTGTCAACTCTGCCAAGAATGATCCATGACTCCATCTTTAGAGTAAGGCAGGGGTGGGATGCTACCGGTTCTGCCCAGCTCTATAGAACTGGTAGCTCTGAAGAGCAGCAGACACATAACCAGCAGATACATAACTTTGTCTGCTGCTGTTTGTCCACCTGCCCGCCGGGCTGTTACCTGACCTTTATTTCCTTTATTTCCTGCTTTTTCAACTGCAGCTGCTTTGCATGGCATAGCTGAGGCTGAAAAAGCAGTAAAAAAGTGGTTTTTCAAGCGCTGCGCACCTCCACACAGCAGTTGAATCCCATCCCTGGAGTAAGGTATAGTTTTACTAATTCAAGTAAAGTACAGCAAAGCAAAAACAGGTCTGAGGCTTCTGTGCCAATTCCCTAGTGAAATCCCCCTGGTTCTCACATCTGCCCTCCTGCTGGTTCCCATGTGTCTCCAGCACAGAGGTGGTATTCAGCAGGTTCTGACCAGTTCTGGAGAACCAGCAACGGAAATTTTGAGGAGTTCAGAGAACTGGCAAATACTACCTCTGACTGGAGATTTTACAATATCCGTCCCCTACCATGCCCACCAAGCCACAGCCACGGAACTGGCAGGAAAAAAAAATTGAATTCCACCACTGGTCCAATCATATTCATACCAGATGTTTTTGGAGAGGCCATCCTTGGAATAGAACTGCAGTCTTCTTTTTGATCGGATGTTCTTGAGATGTTGTGTCTGGCCAGTGCAAAGTACTTCTTTCCTCCGAAACAGCTTTCCTCTACCCCTTGAGTTTATGGCAGGCTGGCACTGAGGCAAAGTGAAGGCAAAGCGAAGTGGCAGATCTGACACTCTTTAATCTTGAGAAACCATGTTTAATCTTGAAAAAAGGAGCAAGGATAACACCCTTACAATATTGGAAAGGGGCTTTAAATGCTGTATGCCTCGAAACTAGGGGAACCATTGGGAAACTTCACTTTTTTTCAATTTTCAGGTTTATTTGGAGAATTAAGATAAGGAGAACTGTATCTAGGATAACAATATAGTTAAGCCAAACATTGGCTTATGTACTCAGTCCACTTCTTCCCAGAGTGTCAATTACTTTTTTCCCCCAGTGGCTAGAAATAGCTTGATATTGAACCAGGGAATTCGTGCACAAATGATCTATCTACTTTTATTCTGAGCTATGTCTTCAGATCCATCCTGTGATATTTTTTTTTTAAAGTGCCTCAGAAATGTAAGGAGCAGGCCTGAGAAGGAGAGAAATGATCAGATGTTTGTTGAGCCTGGAAACAAGTCCATAAAACTCATTTAAAACCTCTCTTACTACACAAATGTGATTTTGCAACTTGAGTTGAAAGCAGTTGCAAAAAGCCTCTGAATGTCACTTCAGTCTTGTTTGCTTAATGTGATGATAAAAGGAATGCTCATTCCTTGAAGGATGACACATAGGACTCATGATGCTGAAAACCTTGTTACCCAGGTGGCAAGAGGAATAATAAATAAATAAAGTGCTACTCAAACTGGCATTAAGAAATAAGTATTTGGAAGTGTCCCAGCCATTACAAGGACATTTAGAGTAGCCATTTAAGATGAAGCTGCGAGGAGACCACACAGGTAAATTTTATTCAGAAAATTTGCATTTAAATCACTGATGGGTGTTTGTTCACCACATGTCAGAGAAGATAAAGAAACAACAACTGGCTGGCTGTTGGAGAACTCTAAACAGGCTTCTTCTATCTCACAAATCATGAGCACATGGAATTGTTTTTCTTTTTAAATTCTCTTATTTTGTTTAGGCAGAAGTCTTATATGGACTAGTCACTAGATAGTGATCCTAAGGGCTATGAAGTACTTCTGTCAACTCTGAAGCTGACCTGACCAAAGCCATCTTTGGAGTGATGTCACCAGGCAACCAGACCATGCCTTGATTGGACCATGTGACTGATTGTTTAGGGTTGAGGACTTTTCATTAGGTGAAAACTGTGGGAACTTTCAGAGTTGGCTTTTACCAGCTTGTGCCAATGTGACATATTCAATCAAACTATTCTTTGAGGAATCTACCTGCCTCAGCATTTCATCTTCTGTGTGTCAGTGGTGGGATTCAAATTTTTTTACTACCGGTTCTGTGGGCATGGCTTGGTGGGCGTGGCAGGGGAAGGATACTGTAAAATCTCCAGTCAGAGATGGTATTTGCCGGTTCTCCGAACTACTCAAAATTTCTGCTACCGGTGCTCCAGAACTGGTCAGAACCTGCTGAATACCACCTTTGCTGTGGGTAAGCTACTTGGAACCCTGACCTTTTCAGGTTCAAAGGGGAAAGTAATTTTGGAGCATGCTAGAATGGTATATACATAAAATCTTTTGAGAATTTTAAGAACATATTTACTTATTTTAATTGGATTTCTATACTGGAGCAATCACACATTGATTTATAAATAACAACTCATCCATGGTGCAAATTGCAGCATTAATACAACCATAGAAACAGAGCTCATCCATGATTTAAAACTGGAGCAATATATTGATAAAACTGGAGAATATATTTTTAACTGGTTGATGAACTGTACTCAATGTGCAGTCCTTAATAGAACTACATCTACATAAAAGGAAGCATGCGGTGGGGTACCCCAAGGTTCTCTCTAGCCCAGTACTCTTCAACATCTCACAAGCTATTTAGATGAGAGGATAGAAGGGGAAATCATCAAATTTGCAGATAACTCCAAGCTAGGGGGAATAGCCAATACTTTGTGTCAAATAACCTCAGGATCCAGAAATATCTTGACAGACTAGAACACTGTACCCGATACAACAAAATGGAATTTAATGGTGAGAAAAACAAGGTTTTACACTTAGGCAAGAAAAACCAAATGCATAGGTATAGAATCGATCAGGAGTCATCAACCTTTTGGACCTCAGGGACCACCAAACTCATAATTTTAAATCCCACGGACCACTAATATGAATTTTGACTGACGGTGGCTTGCTGACATTGGTGGGAAAGTCAGTCCCATATTCCAGAGCTGCAGTAGTCACAGGATTGGCCTGAACAAAGGGCCAGTCTTGTGACTACTGCAGCTCTGGAATATGGGCCTGGCCCGTGGTGGGCTTGGACATCTCCACCGTAGGGGCTGCCTCCTGTAATATGCAAATTTGCAGGACAAGAAGGATGAGACAACTGACAATGATGATGCCCCTTTCCAGGCCTCTGAACTGGATGGTGAGCACAGACTTGCCCATTCCACCCCCTCCCACCACCAGCAACTGGTACTTTTCCTGCCCTGGGCCATCCCTACAGCCTGCGGCCATCGAGGAAGATCCCAGGCCAAGAGAGGTGAGCTGGAAGGTGTAGGAGTGCCATGCAATTGCAAGTAGCGCAGCAGTCCTGCACCTTCCACCCATCTCCATCATTGCTTCACCCTGACTGTGCCGCCAGCCCCCTCTTGCTACAACAGTGCAGGCAAGGGCTGCACTGCTTTTTGCAGGTTTGTGCTTGGCTAAAGGGTGGGGACCAATGGGTGGGCAGGCCATGTGGGCAGCGCAGCCTTGTGTTCCCATGCAGCCTGGATTAATTGCTTGGGGGTGGGAACATTTTTCTGTGGACCATCAAAATTTCTCATAGACCATCAGTGGACCGCAGCCCACCAGTTGGCGACCACTGGAATAGATGGTAGCTGGAGGCTAAAACATATGAAGAATAATTATAGGAATTGGATATGTCTAGTTTAATAAGAAGAAGGACTAGTGGGTGGCTTGATAGCACAGTTCCAATATCTAAGGGGCTTCCACAAAGAAGAGGGGGGTCAATCTATTTTCCAAAGCCCCTGAAGATAGGACAAGAAGTAATAGATGGAAACTAATTAAAACGAGAAGCAACCCAGAACTGAGAAATTTTCTAACAGTTAGGACAATTAATCAATGGAGTGACTTGGCTTCAGAAATTGTGACTGCTCCATCACTGAAGATTTTAAAGAAAATATTGGATAGGCATTTGTCTGAAATGGTAGGGTCTTCTACCTGGACAGGGAGTTGGACTAAAAGATCTTCCAAGTCTGTTGTTCTGTATTTTATACAAACAATTCCTATCCAGGATAATTCTATCCAGGAGAATTCCATGTTAAACTGCTTTATTTATTTGATTTGATTTGTCAATCACTTACAAGACCTCTTAGGAAAGGGTTGAGGTCAATAGTAGACAGTCTAAGGTTAAAGTTTTTGGGGTTTGGGGAAGAAACCACAGAGTCAGGGAGAGTATTCCAGACATTGACCACTCTGTTGCTGAAGTCGTATTTCCTGCAGTCAAGTTTGGTGCAGTTTACCTTGAATTTGTATCTCTTGTATGCTCTTGTATTGGTGTTTGTTTGTTTGTTTGTTTTTGTAAATTTTATTTGAATTTCCACACCCAAAAATACAAATAAAACATCTTTTTTGAAAGTAGCATAATCTCAGGTTACATTTCTTTGTACAGACACAAATTCAATTTCATGCTTATTTTTATGTTCTGTTCCATATCTTATTACTGTTTTACATTTTCTGCATAGCTTCTCCCCTCTTTTAATTTTCTCAATTTTATTTTAATTATCTTGTCTCAATTCAAATCATTATATTTATATTTTTTCCTCTGTCCTGTTTCAATTATCTATTATCTTTTCTTATTAAATAAAGTTTCTCCTTTAGTTACTGATTGGAGTATGACATCTTTATATCTTTTAAGTTTATCCATTTAACCCTTATTTAGGCTTCAATATATACCCTAAGGTTATAAAATTCAATATAATACATAACTTCCATTTGGATTCTGCTTGGTACATTCTTAAAATACACATTATATTCTTGAAAAAAATATATAAATATATGTAATTAAAACAACACATTCCATTCCAATTCAATTCTATCATTAATATTAATATTCATTAAAATCTTAACTTCTTTACCATTACTTTTAAATTAAATATCATACTTCTATGGGAACAATTATAAGCTTTCCATAATTAATTCCCCCCTTCACTTATATTTTATAAAACATTAACTAATTAAATTGTTTCCATCCCTTCCTAATTCAATTTTCTCATTTATTTTATTTCACTTATTTTATTAACAAACATGTCACTAAATTACACTAACTATTTTATCCCTCATTTCAATCATACATTGTTTCCAATTTTCTAAAGTTATTTCTATTACTAATATAACAGTACAATCTTATGTACTTTTACATAATTCCTTTTTCAGTTAAATTTTCACCCATTATCTTGAAATAGGTCCTGTTTCTCTATATCTTGTTCTGGTCCTTTGTAACTTCTTTTCCTTTCCTTCTTCCCTCTCTTCTTCTCTCTCCCCTTTTTACCCCCTTGTCTCTCTACCTCTATTTCTGTCTTCTGTATTCCCCACTTCTGTTGCTTTCCAGTATTATACTTATTTTTTGAATTATTTTTCTTTTCTTTGGTTGTTCTTTTTAAGTCTTAAATTTTCCATTCTCTTTCCCCCCTTTCCTTTTTCTTCCCCACATAGAATTACTTGTTCATTAAAGAAGGCTTCTTCTTTGTCCCAGTCTTCTTGTTTTGCAGACGTTTCTTGTTGTTTCTCACAGTTCCAAATCTCCATTTCTAAGAATTGAAAAATGAAGCCAAAAGAATCCAGTTTGAGTTCCTTCGGTGACAGACAAAAATCTGCAATTGTGTGCAGTTTCAGACTGGGCTCGCTGCTGGAGTGCCCCAAGCCGGCTGTTTTAGGGCTAAGCCACCCTGTAGAGGTGATGAAGAGGGGGGAGACTGCCTGCGGGGTTGAGGAGAGCTGCATCTCTCCTTCTTGGCTAGCCATTACTCCCTTTCCCGAAGGCAGTTGCAGCGGTGGTCAGAAATGGCCACCTCAAAGAAGAACTCGACCAGAAAAGAATGTGCAGGAGGAAGATAAGAAGTGAAAGTTTTGGCTGACCAGGTTAAATTGCAAAAACAACAACTAAGGTTCCCTGGAATTTAAACTTACAAAAAAATAACATTGCTCCCAGGACTTCCGGTTTGCAAGGCTCGGTGGCAGCAGGAATCTGCGATCATGCGCGGTTTCTGCTGCGCTCACCACTGGAGTGCCCCGAGCCAACCAGCTTCAGGGCTATAGATCCCCTGTAGAGGTAGCTGAAGACAGGGGAGACCCATCAGGGAGAGAAAAAGAATAAAAGGGCAGGATCTAGAAAGAAGGAGGAGACTGCCTGGAATTAAAAAGAATCTACAGTAAAACTTCAACAAGACTTCTAAAAGATACATTTTAACTGAAACTTTGAAACTAAACAGTAGAACCCCAGGAAGAGAAAGTGAAAAAAAAAAGCAAAAAGAAACAGCTTGCGTGTATTTGGATTACTTGGTGGTCTTTGGATTCTTGGTTATTGCATTTGAATGACTAAAATTCATCGGGTGGTTGTTTAAAAATTTGTACAATGGCACTACTTCTGGATGAATTGAAAATGAAACTTAAAAAGTATAAAGAAGATGCTCTTGTATTGTTATGGTTGAAGCTGAATTATTCATTGACAGGTAGCACATTGCAATGTATGATTTTATATACTATACTTAGATCGGACCGTAGTTCTAGATTTTCTCGGTCTAGAATTTCAAGTCTGGTGGCATAAGGTATTCTGCAATGAGTATAGGAGTGGAGAACTCTTCTTGTGAAATATTTCTGGACTTTCTCAACTGTGTTAATATCAGATACATAATGTGGTTCCAGATTGATGAGCTGTATTCAGGTATTGGTTTCAGAAGGTCATTATCAAAGTTGAGGTAAGCTTATTCTTACATTTCACAAATAGGAGCCACAACAAAAAAAAGAACATGTCCTCTTAATGTCCCTCTAAATTCACAATAATACAGAATTGCCAAGTATTTTCCACAAGTTGTTCATATCAGAAATATTTACATTTGCTGCTCCAAACTGAGACTTGATGGGAGCATGGCTCTAACATGGCTACCATTGGGAAACAATTAGTTGTTGGAATTTGGTGGTACATATGCATACATCCAGGTGAAACTCGAAAAATTAGAATATCGTTCAAAAGTTCATTTATTTCAGTAATGCAACTTAAAAGGTGAAAATAATACATGAGATAGACTCATTACATGCAAAGTAAGATAGTTCAAGCTGTGATTTGTCATAATTGAGATGATTATGGCTTACAGCTCATGAAAACCCCAAATCCACAATCTCAGAAAATTAGAATATTAAATGCAATCAATAAAACAAGGATTGTACATAAAATAATATCAGACCTCTGAAAAGTATAAGCATGCATGTGTACTCAGTACTAGGTTTGGGCCCCTTTTGCAGCAATTACTGCCTCAATGCGGTGTGGCATGGAAGTTATCAGCCTGTGGCACTGCTGAGGTGTTATGGAAGACCAGGATGCTTCAATCGTGGCCTTCAGCTCTTCTGCATTGTTCGGTCTCATGTCTCTCATCTTTCTCTTGGCAATGCCCCATAGATTCTCTATGGGGTTCAGGTCAGGCGAGTTTGCTGGCCAATCAAGCACAGTAATCCCGTAGTCACTGAACAAGGTTTTGGTGCTTTTGGCAGTGTGTGCAGGTACCAAGTCCTGCTGGAAAATGAAGTCAGCATCCCTATAAAGCTCATCTGCAGAAGGAAGCATGAAGTGCTCCAAAATCTCCTGGTAGACGGCTACATTGATCCTGGACTTAATAAAGCACAGTGGACCAACACCAGCAGATGACATGGCTCCCCAAATCAACACAGACTGTGGAAACTCCACACTGGACTTCAAGCATCTTGCAGTGTGTGCCTCTTCATTCTTTCTCCAGACTCTGGGTCCTTGGTTTCCAAATGAGATGCAAAAGTTGCTCTCATCAGAAAAGAGGACTTTGGACCACTGAGCAACAGACCAGATCTGTTTTTCTTTAGCCCAGGTAAGACGCTTCTGACGTTGTTTGTTGTTCAGGAGCAGCTTGACAAGAGGAATATGACATTTGAAGCCCATGTCCAGGATCCGTCTGTGTGTCGTGGCTCTTGATGCACTGATTCCAGCCTCAGTCCACTCCTTGTGAAAGTCCCCAACACTTTTGAATGGCCTTTTCCTGACAATTCTCTCCAGGGTGTAGTCATCCCTGCTGCTTGTGCACCTTTTTCTTCCACACTTTTCCCTTCCACATAACTTTCTGTTAATGTGCTTAGATACAGCACTTTGGGACCAACTTCATCTGCAATCACCTTTTGAGGCTTTCCCTCTTTATGGAGGGTGTCAATGATGGTTTTCTGCACAACTGTCAGGTCAGCAGTCTTTCCCATGATTGTGATTCCTACTGAACCAGACCGAGAGACTCTATTTAAAGGCTCAGGAACCCTTTGCAGGTGTTATGGCTTAATTAGCTGATTAGAGTGGGACACTTTGAGCCTAGAATATTGAACCTTTTCAAAATATTCTAATTTTCTGAGATTGTGGATTTGGGGTTTTCATGAGCTGTAAGACATAATAATCTCAATTATGACACATCATGGCTTGAACTATCTTGCTTTGCATGTAATGAGTCTATCTCATATATTAGGTTCACCTTTTAAGTTGCATTACTGAAATAAATGAACTGTTGCACGATATTCTAATTTTTCAAGTTTCACCTGTATATGAGTGTAGAAGAATGCTAGTTTTCATGTACTCACACTATATACTTCTACCTACATCTGTTTGCTTTTACCTTTTCTCTAGGCAGGCAAGTTGATTTCCAAACCAAGCACTGGACTGCAGCTACAAATTGTTTTAATTTTCTAAGAAAGCTTAATGGGACCCACTTGAGGCCTTGAAGAATTTTTGGAAATAAAGATGATCATAGACATTGGTGCTTTGCTTTCCAGAGTGCCAAGTCTCCTCTCCACCTCTTTTTAAACTTAAGACATGTCTTTTTTATTTTCTTAGTTGTGCAAAGTTAGAGTGGGTGGGAAAGAGAACTTGACAGGTGCTAAAGAAAATGTTTTCAAATACATTAATGCTCCTAGGACTGATGAGAATTAGTTTGTTTCTTGGATACTTATGCTGATTTTTTTTTCCCTCTGGTAGTTCATAGAAAAATCTTATTTTAATCTCCAGAACAAGAGCTCAGTGAAATAAAGTGAGCTGAGAAAGTGTGAATGGCCTAAAATTCACACAATAAGCTTAAATCTGATTGATATGATTATGGTTAGAAAATTTAGAGCAGCAAAATCTGTAGACTGACAATGAAAATCTGAATGATGAAAGCCTGAGATGGTAACGCAGTGTCATTCTGCCAGTTGTGGATGTGATTACTGTTTCTCCAGAGGCTTCCTCACTTGTGGCCACCTGAAGTCTGAGCTACAATGCCATGCTGGATGATTCAGTTGAACCACAGGAAGCCAGTGGCGCTTTCCCTGCTTACAGACTCCACCATTTGGCATGCTGACAGTTTATTGCTTTGTTGGGAGGCTGAGCAGGAATGTAAGGACACAAGCTGAATACTTCATGTAGGGCTGGAATGCATAATTCACAATATACTGTTTCAGAGAGGAAGAGATAAGAAAGAGTGGTGAATACTTCAAGTGATGCATCTCCTCTAGGTAGTCAGGGGAGAGGGAGAGAGAGAGAGAGAGAGAGAGAGAGAGAGAGAGAGAGAGAGAGAGTTGAGGAGGCGAATTCTCTTGATCTCCTCTCCTTTCCTTTGTTGGAAGTTAACCCCCCCCCCTCTCCTAGGAAAATGGTATATTTTAGAGGATATTAAAAAGGCAGAATATTTCCCCTAAAAGAGAAGCAGAAACTCAGAGAGGCAGAAACTCACCTCCACTTTTGTTAATGGGCCATTAAGGCCTGGGCCAGTCTATTTTGCATAGCAAAGATCTACCTCCTTCAGGCAGAGCCATAATAGCAATCCCAAAGCTCTTTCATTACATCATCACCCACCAAGACTCAACCAAGTCTGGGACTCAAAAGACAACTGAAAAAGTTACCCCTTTTGGGAGTCTGACAACCAATCAGAACACAAGCTCAATTTCAAAGCCCAACAGAGGGCATAAAACCCAGGCACTCACAACATTTCCTCTCAGTTTCTTCACCCAAGAGCTCCAAGGCATGTGATCCTGTTCATCACCTGTGGGCCAGACAAGGAATAATGGTTGGAAATTGAACAAGGAGAGATTCAACCTTGAAATAAGGTGAAATTTTCTGACAGTGAGAACCGTCAACCAATGGAACAGCTTCCCCTCAGAAGTTGTGGGAGCTTCATCATTGGAGGCTTTCAAGAAGAGAGTGGCCTGCCATCTGTCAGAAATGGTGTAGGGTCTCTTGCTTGGATGGGGGGTTGGACTAGATGACTTACAAGGTCCCTTCCAACTCTGATTATCTGTATCTGTATCAATAAACCTTTTTTCCAACACCCTTTGGTGTTTAATGCAGAGCAGGAATATTCAGAGGGAATTTTGATAAATTATTTGGAGGCACCCACACCAATGAAGGATGTAATTAGTTTTCACAGCCAGGGCTTCTCCAAAGCATCTCCCAAGTATTTCGAATCTTCTCTGTCCCACTTTAGCTTCAACCTGTAACAAGAGGATGGCCATCTAATGCCATGCCAGCTAACCAGGTAACTAACAATCAAATCCCTTCTGGATTTTGGCTTACTTATAGTTCTGTACTTGGTGATTAGAACTTTGCCATTCTTTATGCCATCGCTGTCCTCTAGTAACAAGTGCACCAATGTGCCTACTGTCCTTATCCTATTGTTTCTTTTATGTTTTTATTTTTCTTATATGAATCCATATATTCATAACTATGTTTTTACTTATATCTATTATCTTGTAAGCAATTGACAAACCAACGAACCAAATAAATAAATAAACAAACAAATAAATAAAAAAACTATCCTGCATTTTTAAATCCAGTTTTGCTTTCAAATGAATGAAAGTCAACCTGCCTTTGAAATATCTGTAGAAAGAGTAAGGGACTTTGTGACACTCTCACGGATCAGTTCCCCAGAGGCTTGAAGCCTCACTGGCTTTTCATGCTTTCATTCAACTCCTCTGTGGATTGTTTTGAGCAGCAGTGTTCTTCCCTTGAAGGAGAAATTTCTGGTGGAAGACTCCTTCCTTGGAGAAATTAAGAACACATTGGTTTAAAGTTCCCAAAGATCATTTACATCCAATTTTAAGTCTTACTGAAATATAGTAATAATATCCCTAAACTGAGAGGCCAGAGAAAAGTGGATGAAAGGAATACTGGCATTGGAATCATTTTAGATCTGGGCATAATGAACATTTTTAGAGGGTTATGCTGCAGTTCTGCAGTTGTGTAGCATGTAATTGGCAATTGATATTTCTCTCCCTCTCCTGCCTCTATAGCAGCATCCTGATTATGGAATAAAATAAAGCTGCCTCCTACTGTTTTGTCATTAGGACTAAGGACCCTGTTGTTGAACAAAACGTTAATATAGATTGGTAATGAGATAATACAATGAATGTTTCTAGCGTAAACATGGATAGCCTGCTGGCTTGACAATAAAATGTTTTTTAAAGATCAGTACAAAGAACAGATGCTGTAACAAAAATCAGATTCGCTTGGCACCTAACTAACCTGCTCATGATGATTTAAGGGCTGAGGTTGGCCCTGTTTGGTGTCGATTCCCCCTACTTGGGACTTACCAGCTAGATTCACACAATATGCTTCACGGGGTCAATAATAATAGTAGTACCATGTTGTATAAACCAAATAAACCAAATAAACCAAACTTGGCCAGGATAGAGACGATTTTAATTCAAAAATCACATCAAAGTAACTGTGACTTTAATTACCTTCCTCTTCCCAGCCATGTTTGTGAACCCCAAACCCTTTGTCAATTGCAGAGCAATATCCAAGATCTTTGCAGTTAGTGCTTCAAGGAAAAGAAATGGAGTTGGTTGAAACCCAAAGTGTGAAACCCACTTGTCCATATTTATGGAGATTCTCAATCTTTTGAGATCTTTAGGCCAAGATCCATTGTATAACTGCCTGCCAATGTTCATCAGCCGTATAATATGCCTCCTAAATATTAACTGTAGGATCAAGCCACAGCAGAGATGGTATTCAGCCGGTTCTGACCAGTTCTGGAGAACCGGTAGCAGAAATTTTGAGTAGTTTGGAGAATGGGCAAATACCACCTCTGACTGGCCCCACCCCCATCTATTCTCTGCCTCCTGAGTTCCAGCTGATTGCCTGGATCTTATTTTGTTGCCCTGCATAGGAGAACGGAGCTGGAAAGCAGGTTAGTCGGGTGGGGAGAGAATGGAACCCCAGGAATGGGGAGGGAATGGAGTTACAGTATCCTTCCCCTGCCATACCCACCAAGCCAAGCTATGGCCACAGAACTGGTAGTAAAAAAAAATTGAAACCCATCACTGAGCTACAATCTTAGTAGCCACCCAAGGAAAGTTTTCACTGGCATACTGCAGTCTTGTCAATAATCTCTTGTCATAAGAGTTTCTAAGATATTAAGCAGAATTCTTTCCTCTAGCTACACCTGAACAACTAAACTTCTCTTCTCTTTTCTCCTTCCTTTACAATGACCCTTGATCTAGGTGCAGCTGCCAAATCCTATGATGAAGAATTATGAATCGGTTAGAAATTGATTAGGCACATGTATTTATTGAATGTATTTATTGAATGTAATTTTGGGGTGTTAGAGACTTTGGATGATGGGGTTTTCAATGAAACATTGCACTGCTTGATTTTTTAAGATGATCTGGATGGAAAAAAGAGGTTAATCCTGGTGGGAGAAAAAGAGGAGCACAGTTGAAAGTACTTGGGAAAATCTGTGCTGAAAATGCTGATTGAAATGACAGTACTAGGAAAAAACAGTCATTGTCACTTTCCCCAAAGTTAGACACAGCTCTTCCTCCAGCCCTGAGCTGTACAATAATTTTATGGGCTCTACCAGGAAACTTAAGGGGAAAGTGCTCAATTCCTCCTTAGCTCTTATGAGGATAGCAGACTGCATGGCTTAGACCCACCTCATAGGCATCCACACCACCATCTCAGTCAGCCAGTTGGCCACACCTTAGTATTTGACTAGTGTCTATAACTGGCTTGTTTTAGCTGCATTCTGGAATTTTGAAGGATGTGATATTTCCATAGAGAGCTTGGTTAGATCACCACACTATACCCACACTTTCAGTTAACCAAGGAAGAGTGTGGGTGAGCAGAAGAACAGAAGAAGAGATGGGAAGGAGATGAGGAAGTGAGAAGCAATGTCCTGGCAAGTCTAATAGCTAAAGCAAGGAACATGGCTAAATCTAGCTGCCAGGATCACAAGCCCTGATAAGCAGCCAACTGTGCTTGATCCCTGCCTGGAGCTTGGCTTGAGAGTTTAGCTTGAATGCTCAAGAGCAACATTGCTTATAACAGAGCTTGGAGTTTAGCCTGGAGTTTGGCAGCAACTTTGCTGTGCAATGGTAGTTAAATAAATAGCAACCATGGAGGGCAGCACATAACTGTCAACAAGTGCACAACTTTTAGTGAGAGAGATGGATTGCATTACTCTTTAAGAACTTTCACATCTGAAAGGACAGCATCAAAGGCTTCCTTACATGGTTAAGTCAGCCATAAGAGCTAAGGGAGTGAAGCTAACTTTGCCTGGCCTATTATTTGGGAATGTGTATTATATATTAAATGACCAGGTAGTTTAATCTAAGCTGTGTTGTGTTCAGTCATTGAAAAAGGAATCTCTCTCATACCTAGAAAGATTAGTTTCTGGGAGGAAAAATAAAATATAGTTCATATGTTTGATGTATCTAAACATAACAGTCTTTTTAGAGCTTGTGCATTTTATCTGAAGTTGTACAAAACTATGAATTTCATATATCTCTTAGAGATGCATGTCACAACAAATAGCAAGATGTAAGTTTGTGTGGATGTGTATAATATTAAAAGCCTAAATGAAAAGGTAGATGCCAGGTATTCAAGGTTTTTTTAAAAGAAAAAGCTGAGGAACCCGAGACATTACTAATGCTGAATACTAGGTAAGTGATAAATCCAAAAAAATATCAAGAAGTCAAATGTGCTTCCTTGATTATAGAAAGGCCTTTGAATTGTAGAATATTCTTAGGAAAATATCATTGTCCTGATATATATTTTTTTGCACTCATGTCAGAAGCACCAAGGTTGTTGAAAGGATTAGCTGATGACATCCCCATTGCCCTGGGGATGCCCAGTTGGGGGCTCCTTTCATGTCCCTGGCAGGAACTGGGGTGAAGAGAGCTCAATCCCACCCCACAGCAGCTCTCGGGTTTTGTCCGTGGGGTTGTTAACTCCCTGCCCAGGATTTCAACCACTTGAGCCACCTTGCTTCTATTGTTCACAGATTAATAGAGTTGGAAGGGACCTTGTAGGTCATCTAGTCCATCCCCGACCCAAGCAGGGGACTCTACACCATTTCTGACAAATGGTGGTCCAATCTCTTCTTGAAAGCCTCCAGTGATGAAGCTCCCACAACTTCTAAAGGCAACTTTAGTTCCATTTGTTGATTATTCTCACTGTCGGAAAATTTCTCCTTATTTCCAGGTTAAATCTCTCCTTGTTCAGTTTCCATCCATTATCCCTTGTCTGGCCTACAGATGCTTTAGAAAATAGCTTGACACCCCCCCCCTCTGTGACAGCCCCTCAAATATTGGAAAACTGCTATCATGTCTCCCCTGTTCTTCTCTTCACTAGACTAGCCATAACCAGTTCATGTAATCGTTCTTTGTATGTTTTTAGCCTCCTGTCCCTAGTCCATCATGCTTGCTCTTCTCTGCACTTTTTCTAGAGTCTCAATATCTTTTTTATAGTGTGGTGATCCTACATCATTTCTGACAGATGGCAGTCCAGTCTCTTCTTGAAAGCCTCCAGTGATGAAGCTCCCACAACTTCTGAGGGCAAGCTGTTTCATTAGTTGATTGTTCTCACTGTCAGAAAATTTCTCCTTATTTCTAGGTTGAATCTCTCCTTGATCAGCTTCCATCTATTATTCCTTGTCTGGCCTTCAGGTACCTTGCAAAAAATTGTGTTCAAATGATATATATATACAGGACATGAAGCCTCAGTATGGGTGCAACATGGTGAAACAGAGTGCCTCCAGATCAGTAAGTATAGACTCCCCCATTTTTCATTGGACCTATATTAATGAATGTACTGAGGGAAACTGGGCTGGAAGAAGATGAATGTGGTTTTAAAATCAGTGGGAGAAACATCAATAGCCTATATTAGGCTGATGACATGACTGACAGTTGAAAAGGCAAATGATCCAAAAGTTCTAGTAATGAAACTCAAGGAGCACTGGAAAAAAATGACCTTAAACTTAAATATGAAAAAGACTAAATTAATAACAGCTGTGGCAACCATCCGTAGAACTGACAATGACGATATTGAAGTGGTGCATAGTTTCTAAAGGGACCAGCAATTGAGAAATGTGCATCAGTGTAGCATTTGGTAGGGTAACAATGAAAAGATATTCACATACTGTGAATATTGTTAATAGATACATATATTCGCATACTGTGACAAGTCTATACCTGCAAAGATCAGAATCGTATAGGGGATTAAAAAACATAGAAAGCTGGCAGCAGAAAAAAGCCCAGTGGTCCATTGAATCTCCTCTCTTGAGTTTGTTTTTGTTTTCTTCTTCATTAGTTAATTGTTTTAATTATATTTTTTGTATTTATTTATATTTTATTTTAATTATTAATTAATTGTTGGGATGATTTTCCTGTGATGTCCTATGGAAATGAAAAATTGAAAGTTGAAGAAGCAGGTAAAAAAAGTATTGAGGTTTTTGAATTTGTTGTTGGAAAACACTCATGAAATACTCATGGGTAACACTCACGGGTAACCAAAAAACAAAAAACAAACAAAAAACAAAGGGACAAATGACCAGGCTGAAATGATCATATCTTAAACACATTATTTGAAGACCTAACTCTCTGGAAAAGTTTCTAATGGCAGGAAAGGTGGAAGGAAAAAGAATTCATCTTCAGCTGCATGGACTTGGTTACAGGATGACACTAGACAACAGGTGCCACATTGGGTCATTGTTTCAGAATGTTTTTCTTACCTAAACAGAGAAGTAGAATGTCTAAGGGCTGACAAAAAAGCAGTGAGAGTAGAAGGAATTTATATCTTCCCATCAGTTTTCTCATTCAGTTATGGGAACATTCAGCAGGGAACATTGTAAACTTCCCTTCCCTTCCCTTCCCTTCCCTTCCCTTCCCTTCCCTTCCCTTCCCTTCCCTTCCCTTCCCTTCCCTTCCCATCCCATCCCATCCCATCCCATCCCATCCCATCCCATCCCATCCCATCCCATCCCATAGATAAGTGCTTGCTGCTGAGTGAGAAAGGGAGCAAAGGCTGGTTCTGAAACTGTCCCAGAACATTGATGAAGATCACAGAACCACAATAACAGCCCAGTTGCAATGAAGTAGCAATAACTTTCCCAAATGTCATTGTTTTTAGGAGTCATAGGACTCAGATTTTGGACATATTTTATGAGTTAGCCCATTTGTGATACTTTGATTTCTTTAAAATGTTGCCTTTGATCCACAGTTTCCTCCAGTTAAAGGTCATGATAATGAGAGTTTTAGTAAAATGTAGATGAGTAAAACATTCTGAAGGAGCAGCTTGGCAGCAGATGACACTGGAGAAAGTCTATCTGTGTAACTGCTAAGAGTTGACACTGACTTGATGACATATAATCAATCAGGCAGTCAAGCAATCAAACAAATATTTTAGAACTGAAAACAAAAATAGAGCAGTACAGCTCTTTTCCAAATGATATGCCAATAGATGTAATTTTTATCTCTCTCAGTTGTATTGTATTTATTTTGGGCTGCTTTTATTGTATGGAGTATCTGATTATATCTACCTCAATCTGAAGATAACTTCTGGATAATAATGGAATCTATAATGGTTTTTAATTATTTAGCTTAGTTAATAGCATTAGCAATAGCACTTAGACTTATATACTGCTTCACAGTGCTTTACAGCCCTCTCTAAGCGGTTTACAGAGTCAGCATATTGCCCTCAACAATCTGGGTTCTCATTTTACAGACCTCAGAAGGACGGAAGGATGAGTCAACTTTGAGTTGGTGACAATTGAACTGCCAAATTGCAGTCAGTAGAAATAGACTGCAGTACTGCATTCTAACTACTACGATACCACAGCTCTCTGTAATAAATGTAGAATTTGTAATTTCAACATCAAGCACATTATTTATTTTGTTTCACTATTATTTATCTCCTTATGACATTTCAGTTTGTTTTAATAAAATGGCCACACAGTTATTTTTATTAATTTTCTGATACACCGTGAAGCCTTCTTTTTTGTCCTCCATGATATTAAATAAGTAAAGACAAATTTGCAGACAAAACAATAGACGCAATCTACATAGACTTCTGTAAAGCCTTTGATTCAGTGGTACATGACAAACTACTCCTAAAACTAAAATCTTATGGTATCTCTGGACACCTACATAACTGGATAGAAGTATTCCTGTCAAACAAACAACAAATGATCAAACTTGGGAGCATCCTATCAAATTCTATACCTGTCAACAGTGGTGTCCCCCAAGGCAGTGTTCTAGGACACACTCTTTTCATACTCTACATAAATCGCCTCTGTGATCATATCAAGAGCAACTGCGTTCTCTTCGCTGATGGTGTAAAGCTGTTCAATACCACAGACAATACTGCTACTCTTCAAAAAGACCTTGACTATGTATCAGAATGGTCAAACAAATGGCAACTTCAAATCTCAACAAATAAATGCTCTGTCTTATATATTGGCAAAAAAAACAGAAAATAAAATACAAGCTGAATAGTCAAGACCTTGTTGATGATCCAAGCTCTGTGAAGGACCTTGGAAGACTCATCTCTAATGATCTAAGTGCTAGAGCCCACTGTAATTACATAGCCAAAAAGACATTAAGAGTTGTTAACCTAATTTTATTTAGGTTTTTCTCTGGCAATATCACACTACTAACTAGGGCATACAAAACATTTGCTCGACCAATACTTGAATACAGCTTATCAGTCTAGAACCCACATTACGTATCTGATATTAGCACAGTTGAGAAAGTCCAGAAATATTTCACATGAAGAATTCGCCATACCTCTCCTTGTTGCAGAATACCTTATGCCACCAGACTTGAAATTCTAGACCTAGAAAACCTTGAATTACGCCATCTTTGGTCTGATCTAAGTATGGTATATAAAATCATATATTGCAATGACCTACCTGTCAATGAATACTTCAGCTTCAACTAAAACAACACAAGAGCACACAATAGGTACAAACTCAAGGTTAACCCCACCAAACTTGATTGAAGGAAATACGACTTCAGCAATTGAGTGGTCAATGTCTGGAATACTCTACCTGACTCTGTAGTTTCTTCCCCAAACCCCAAAAACTTTAACCTTAGACTGTCTACTATTGACCTCACTCCTTTCTTAAGAGGTCTGTAGGGGGCGTGCCTAAGCGCACCATTGTGCCTATCGTCCCTGTCCTATTGTTTCTTTTATTTTTCTTATATGTACCCATTTCATGTATTCATAACTATGTATATACTTATACCTTTTATCTTGTAAGCGATTGACAAATAAAAATAAATAAAAAAATAAAAATAAATGAATACAGAAAATGCATTTTCAAGTAGGAACAGATGAGATAGACATAGATAGGAACTGTTTCTGTTAAATTTATAAATCATGGAATTTATGATCCTGAAATTAGTAAGCTGTGATATTTGTGATAAGGAAATTCCTTAGTCAAGGATTCACTGCATGGCGTACTCTTTTCTTCCTTGAAGGCTTCCCAGTCCTAAAATCTTTCTCTACATGCTTAACTTTATCCAATACTGCCCTTAAAAATGTGTTGAGATTTACAATCGCCTTCTGAAAATACTGATGTGGAAATTATTTATTTCATAGAGAACTATGTATCAAGATCATTCCTGCACAAATGTCATCCTTCTCTTTAGCCTTACTCATAAATCATAATATAAGTTTTTAAAATGGAGGTGTTTTAGAGGGCCAGGTCCTGACTGTGCTGCCATGGCAACTATCATTTTCTGCATATTTTGGGCAGGTAGCACACAGGGAAGTTTATAGGAGGACAATTCAAGCAAAGCATCAATGAAAGATATTCCAATTAAGTTGCTGTTGGTTAAGATAAGCATTTGGGAGCATCTCTTGCAGTTCAGGTAGTTCTCAATTTATAACTACAACTGAGATCCACATTTCTGTTGTTAAGCAAAACATTTCTGAATTGAGTTTTGCTGCATGTTATACAACCTTTCTTGCCACAGTTGTTAAATGAATCACTGTAGGTGTTTAGTTAGTCACATAGTTGTTAAATGAATCCAGCTTTTCCAATTCCCCAAATTTATGCAAAACTTTGTAGAGAGCAACCCACTGCTTTAGGTGACACAAAATGGATAAAAATATAAGATGAAACTCTTCTGCAACTCCAGATATTGCCTTCACCAGCTACTGGACCAGTGCTGGGATTCAAAAGTTTTTACTACGGGAGGGCAGAGCTTGCGTCGCAGCAGTACAGCATGTAATCTTTAAGCTCTAAGATCACTGCTGATATCTCCATTGCAGAATGGTCCCAACATACATAAACTGTCCCGTAGAGACGGTGACAGAGGAGGGCACATCCTGTTGATCCCAGGGATATCGCAAAGTCCCTGGTAGATCCTGGAGAAACCCTTTTTTCCCTGTGGTAGAGAGGCAGCCATTAAAGCTGTTGAAGCTGGGACAGCTCCAGAATGGAAGAAAGCTGGAAAGAAAGTGTGTCAGTTTGGTGAGATAATTTTCTACTTATTTTTTTTTGGAGAGAACACCCTAAAAGACTAAAAATTAAATTTAAAAATGAAGATAACAGTGCTCAAGCAGCGAGATTAAGCACAAATTAAACCTGAAGTTTTTTTTTTCTTTTTATTGGAACTTTGGGTTTTGTTAAAACTTTTTAACTTTTAAACTGGACTGGCCCTTCCTTTTTATTTTTATTTTTATTTTTATTTTTTTCCGTTCAAAACAACTCTTTGGAAAAGTTTTTTATTCTCTTGCTTTTTCTTTTTAATAAGTTTAGATTCTTTATATTTTTTATGATTCCTGATTTTAATATTTAGGGCCTGTCACAAAGGCCGACGGATGCAAAAAGTATGTAAAAAGGACACAGCGGACTAGAAAATTTTCCATCCATTGTTATCCGCTCTCAAAAGTGCCCCAAATTTGCATAAACAGAGCAGACAACAACGGAAAGGAATGGACAGGGGGAGGACGTAGCCAGGATGTTAAGCAGATGCTCCATGGAAGCCTAGCGGATGGAAGCAGATGGCACATCCGCAGGGCTTCTGGGGGAGCACAGCGAAGTGGACACACAGTGAAAGGAGCAGATGCCGAGCAGATGCCGAGCGGATGACGCGGATGCAGAGCGGATGCCTAGTGGATAGCTAGCAGATGCCTAGCGGATGCAAAGTGTTCACTGCGCATGCGGAGAGGTTGCATTGTGTCAGCCCCGCGGATATAAAAGGATGCATCTCGCAAGCAGTTCACCATTCAGAGGAAAGACCTGCTGCCAGACACATCTCCAGCCAACAACCATTGGGAAGAAGAGGAAGCCTGTGCCATCTTCTGCCAGCCCTGGCAAGAAGGACAGGGCCACCATCCCACCCCCTGGCCCTGACTCTGCTTCTGCTGGGGCTTCTGCTGCTCGGGCTGACTCTGCTGGTGCTGGGACTTATGCTGGTGCTGCTGGTGCTTACTCTGCTGCTGCTGATCCTGGTCCTGCTGGTGCTGCTGGTGCTGCTGGTGCTGCTGGTGCTGCTTTTGCTGCTACTGTTGTTGTTGCTGCTGCTGGTGGTGGTGGTGTGGTGGAACAGCCCCTAGAACCTCGAATCCCCTCTGATGAGGGCCCAGAAGGTCCTGCCAGAGGGAGGAAGAAGCATACGTGAGATAGGGAGAGGAGGCAATACTCAATCGAAGAGGAACATGAGGATCAGGTGCTCGAATGGCTGAGGGAGAACGAGTACCTATGGCGGAAGGGACACAGGCTCTATCGAGACACCAAGAGGAAGCAGGCGGCTTGGGGAGAGAAGGCAGAGAGCCTGGGCTACCCTTCGGAGGTCCTCCTCGGGTGGTGGAAGCATATGCACACCTGGTACGGGAAGCTGCACCTCAAGAAGTCTGGCCAGGCCATGGTCAAGCTCACCGAACGGGAGACCTATGTGATGGCCAAGTGCAGCTTCTTGGAGGGTGAGATCCGCCACCAAGGAGCAGCCCCTCTGTCTACCCTCTCTCTCAGGCAGCCCACAGAGAGCCAGTCCTCTTCTGGCCAAGAGTCAGCTCCTGTGTGCAGGCAGGTATCTGTGGAGCGTCCCATGACAGAGACCTCCCCGACAGCTGCACTCCCCGTGGCGGAGCGTGTGGAGGACCCCCTGACGCAGTGGGAGCAAGGAGAGGGCACTTCCACCAGAGACCAACCCACACCCACACCCAGCTCCACCTCCACAG
Source organism: Laticauda colubrina (assembly GCA_015471245.1). Classification (NCBI taxonomy): domain Eukaryota; kingdom Metazoa; phylum Chordata; class Lepidosauria; order Squamata; family Elapidae; genus Laticauda; species Laticauda colubrina. Next base: position 16,180,191 of record BLBF01000042.1, on the reverse strand, counting down.
AAAGCAGGCAGAGAGCCAGACCGGAGGGGCAGAGCCACACTGTCCTGCTGGAGATCAGGGACACCATCAAAAGCAGCGTAGATCTCCTCTCTCAGTTGGTACACACCGACATACCATCCTCAAACCGCAAGCCCTTCCTCACCTATGTCAACCAACCCTCATGGACATGTCCAAATCACAGTACCAGGTGATAAAGGAGAGGATCACCGGTCTTCTGCACAACCCTCCAGGCCCAGTTGAACCTGCTCTGACCCAGTCCAGGTCTGCTCCTCCACCCCAGGTGATGTCACAGGCCTTCCAAGGCTTTCCACAGGCCATCACCTACCAAGGCTATGGCTATCAGGAGTTCCAGCAGCATAGGCAGCCCTTCCCAGTCCAGGCACAGGTTCATCGAACACCACCGATGCCACCAATGCCACCCATGCCACGGATGCCACCCACGCCACAGATGCCACCCACGCCTCACCTCACTCACCTGCAGACCACTACAGCCCCACTACAGCCCCACTACACTCCTCCTTCCTCCACCCCACAGCCAAGCCCGGCCTCAGAACATCTGTCATCGGTCTTGGGACTGACACCCCATGTCATGGAGGAAGGGGTTCTCAACATCACGGGACTGAGCCAGCTCTCTGAGAGCTTCCTCTACACACCATCCCCTGTTGTCTTCTCAGGGCCAGGCACCCCAATGGTGCCTCAGACCAGCACTCCAGTCACTGCCACCTCCACAGCACCTGGACCCTTCACCCCTGAGACCATGGGCATGCCTCAGAGTGACTGAGAAGAGTGCCAGAGACTGGGTTGCTACCTGTTGACTTTATCTTTACTTGGGACACTTTACTTGGGTCATTTTGCTTTTATAGTTTGTTATTAATAAAGTTTATCTTTGCTTCACACACTTGGTTCATTTATTTCAGTAAATAAAGTCTTGGTGGAAACTTTTAGAAATGGTATAAACCTTTGCATGCTTGTGGAATGGGTAAGAATAGCAGTGGGATGGGCAGGGATACCTGTGGAATGGGTAATAGCTGTGGGATGGGCAGGGATACCTGTGGGATGGATAATAGCTGTTGGATGGGTAAGGATAGCAGTGGGATAGATAACCTCCAGTGCAAGCATTGTGGGACTGTATGGTCCACCCTCCCAGGTGCCACACCTATGGTCCTTTATTATCAATAACAATTTCATCATTGATCAACACATTTCAACATAAACACAACCCTTTATTAAATGCCCTGTTCATTGTTGGGCCATTCAACATACATGGCACAATCTCATCAGTATGATGAGACAGGCTGAAGGAAGCATCCATTAAGCATCTACCATCCTGTCGTGCCACTCCACTGCTCCAGCTAGGTGTTGCACCAGTGTTTCAGGAGGTTGCGCTGCTTCTTCCCTTCACGTGAAGCTCTGTTGGGGCCTTGCACATCCAGAGTATCTATCAGGTTTCGCCCTTGCCTCCATTCCCCAGGCTCCATGTCCCCATTGCCTTGTTGGAGGTCCACCAGCCTGTTGTGCAACACTGGGTAGTGGGTGCGCAATTAGATTGTGCAGGATGCAGCAAGCTTCCACGATGTTCCTCACAGTCTCTGGGTGATGCTGCATGGTGGTGAGAAGTACCTGGAACCTGTTGGCCAGGATGCCAAAGGCGTTCTCCACCACCCGCCTTGCCCTGGACAGCCTGTAGTTGAAGATCCTCTCTTCACGGGTGAGGCATCTGGAAGTGTAAGGCTTCATGAGGTAGGTTCTGAGGGAGAAGGTGTCACCCCCCACGATGAAGTAGGGCACATCTTGTGTGTCGTTGGGCAGAGGGTCTGGATCTGGGAAGCCCATGATGAGGTTGCGTTCCAGCCCCTCCTTGAGGTGACTGGCGTTGTATACCTGGGCATCTGAAGATGAGCCATTGCCTGAAGCATCGATGTACATGAACTTGTAGTCAGCATTGACCATGGCGAAGAGGATGATGCTGAAGAAGCCCTTCTAGTTGTGATAAGTGGACCCTGACTTGGCTGGAGCTTTGCAGGCCACGTGCTTGCCATCTATGGCTCCAACGGTATGTGGGAAGGTCCACTTCTGATACCACTGCTCTGCAACTTTCTTCCAGCCTTGTTCAGTGGAGGGGCACTGGAGGAGCTCCTCTAGGTTTTCTTCGATGATGGCCTGCACCACTTCTCTGACCACAATGCTGATGGTGTTGTGTGGCACCCTCCAGGCGTATTGCATGCTCCTGTACATGGTCCCTGAGGCCAGGTGGCGCAGAGTCAGTGCCACCTTCAGCCCAGGGTCCAGGCTGGGTCAGAAGTTGGTGTTTGCCTTGGTCAACCTGGGTCTCAGACGCTCCACAACTTCATCAGTCATGGCTAGAGGCATCCTCATGAAGTTCTGGAATGCACGAGAGTCTTCGTTCCTCAGCTCCACCATCAGCTTGTTGTACAGTCCGTACTCTGCTCTTCTCGCGATCCATCTTTGGACCCAGACACTTCTTGGATGCCTCCTTTTCTTCCCGTAGAACAGGTGAAAGAGCCTGAAGAGGGCTTGGTTCTGGTGTTGAATGATGGCAGCTACCAAAAGGAGTGTGTGACGATCCATGGTGGAGATGACTGGATGCTGTGGAAGAGCAAGAGCCAGATGAAGGCTGAAGAGGTCTGCACAGCAGGGCTGCTGGACTGAAAGTGAGATCCAGGTGATTTCTCCCCCTTTTTATAGGAAATATAGGTTTTCTGCTCGGTATCCTTTTACATCCTCTAGACATCCTGCAGACATCCTAAATATCCGAGATACGTCCCCTATAAGAACGTTTTTTCCGTTTTAATGCTTTGTATGCGAGCTGCGTCCGCTTTCACCCTTTCTACGTCTGTGCTACTAACGCTGCGTTTCTGTTCCGCGTCTGTTTTGCTTCCTCCCTGTGTCCATTTTCTGCTGGAGCAGATGCGAGTTGCACGGATGTGCAGCGGATGCCTAGCGGATATAGCGGACGCGTAATGGATGACAACGGATGTATAACAGATGTTCCCCGTATGCGTAGCAGATGTAGAAGAGACGCGTTGGATAAATTTTCCACTCAAAAAGTTTTGTGCAGCTCAAAACTTTTTGAGCGGATGAAATGTCAGTAGATGGATGCTGGATGGATAGAGAGTATGAAAAACAGACGCAGTGAGTACAGAACGGATGCATTGCGTTAACCAACGGATGGCAAGTGTTTCTCTCCATTTTACATCCTCTTTCTATCCGTTGGTGCTGTGTGACAGGGGGTGTAGAGGGGAAGGAAAAGGAAAGGGAAATTAGTAGTACTGACATCTGGAAACTTGGAGGCATTGTTTTTCTTTCTTTCTTGTTGATACATTTGCTGTTACATTCAAGCACTCTGTGCTTTTCATTAAAAAGATAGTGGGAAGAGCATGTAGTTTGTTTGCAGGTGCTCTTCTGTGGAACTACTTGATAGCTAGAGTCTGGATTTGAAATTGAAGAAAGAAGATTGAAGTGACTTTGAAAAGAGAACTGGAAATTTTGTTTTTTGATTTAGTAAAGAGCCTTGAATATATAGTGTCAGTGCTTTGCTTGTTGACAGAATTTCATTTTCTGTTTCCTTTTTTTTCTATCCCCCCCCCAATTGGATTTTTATATTTGGACTTATGCAAGAATAAGACTACTCCCCCCTCCCTTTGTTTTACCTCTTTGGCAACAGATCTCTGTCTTTTTCCTACATAATTGGAACCAATTGGATTAAGGTATTCAAGTGCCTGAAGCTTTCCCTTCTCTCTTTTATTTTTAATGATTATTATTTTACTGGAGGAGCAATTGGCTGCTCTTGCTTTTTTTTTTTTTTCAATTTTTCTATTGTACTTTAAGATGAGCAGAAAAATACCAGCCTCAGCTTCTTCAATCACAACTTCTTCCTCACCATCTGGAGGACAATGATCAATACAGGTGATGTAACAACAAGAGAAAGAGAAATAAGTGACACTGCAGATGATTATGCAAGGAATTAAAAAGATACAAGTAAAAACAGATAATATTGAAAAGAGAATGGAGAATATTGAGCAAAGAATGGAAAAGATGGATGAAAAAATTCAACAGATGATGATCCAATACAGGGACAGAATTAAGAAAATTGAAGAACAAGATGCACAAAGAGATAAGAAGAATGGAGGTATGGACAGCTGATTGAGTGAAGTGGAAAGAGATAAGGGCAGATCTCTGCAATCATTGGGATGGGAAATTGATAGATCAGAATTCTATCTTAGATTTCAAAATATAGAAGAAGAAAAGGGTGAAAACCTTGCTGAAATGATGACAGAAATCCTGGCAGAAGCATTAGAGGTAACTAAAGAGAAGATGATGGATGGAATGGACAAGGTTTTTTGTGTTTATACAAGATATGCAATGAGAAATAAACTGCCAAGAGAAGTTCATATCAGATTTACTAAGAAAATAATAAAATCACAAATAATGCAGGCAGTAAGAGAAAAAACACTAAAGTACAAAGATAAAGAAATAGTGGTACTGAAACAGGTACCGGAGAAGAATGAGAGAGATAAGAAGATAATATTTATTTTTGACCAAAGAGTTATTTAAGAGAGGAATAAATTACAGATGGCTGATACCTGAAGGTTCCATGTTTAACCTGGCAGGAACAAAGACACAGAACTGATACAGTTGAAAAAGTTGAGTTATTCTATCTAAAATATTTTAGAGGAAGGGAGGAAGATACAAGAAAAGAAGAGTCGTTAATTGAATTTCAAGAGGAATTTATAGCTGTAATTGAAAAAGAGGAAGAAGCCATATGTGGTGTACCCAGAGACCAATGAGAACCAAGATCTACTAGAGCAATAAATCCTTCTTACAAAGTCTAAAATGGATGACAAAAAATTGATTACAATTAATATAAATGGGCTTAATTCAGCTATTAAAAGAAGAAAAGTATTTCATAAATTAGAGAAATTAAAATTTGATATAATCTGTCTACAAGAAGTATATATAAAAAAACAACATGATTATATATTGAAACAACAAAAATTAGGGAAATTATTTACAGCGTTAACACACTGCACTTACGGATGCAAAGAGGATGTAAAACGTAAAAAAAAGCTTGCCATCCGTTGGAAGATGCTATGCATCTGTTGTGTGCTCACTGCATATGTGTTTCATACGCTCTATCCATTGAGCATCTGTCCATTGCGATTTCATCTGTGCAAGAAGTTTTGAGCTGCACAAAACTTTGTGAACGGATGAACTTTCTGCTGCGTACGATGTACATCCGCGGCATATACGGGCAACAAATATTCTATGTCCGTTATCATCTGTTAAACATCCGCTGTATCCTCTCTGTATCCTCTAGCCATCCCCTCAACTCACATCCGCTGCAGCTGAAAATGGAAAGAGGGAGGAAACAAAAGGTACACGGAACATCTACACAGTGTTAGTAGCACGGAAATAGAAAGGATGTCAGCATATGCATCTTGTATATAAAGTATTCAAAATGAACAAAACATTTGTATCTGGGATGTATCTCGTATATTTAGGATGTCTGCAGTATGTCTAGAGTATGTAGAAGGCCCCATAGCAGACAACCAATATTTTCTATAAAAAGGGGGAGAAAATCATCAAGATCACTGGAATGGTGGACCAAACAGTCCCACTATGGTTGCACTGGAGGTTTATCTATCCCACAACTATCCTTATTTATCCCACAAGCATGCAAAGGCTTAACCATTTTTTTCAAAGTTTTCACCAACACTTTATTAAGGAAACAAAATGAACCCAGTAAACTAAGTGTCTTCCTCCATTTGTGACAGCATGGTGTCAACCTCCATGGGATCCTCCAAGTCCGCCGGCATGGGGAGTGCAGCTGTCAGGGGGGTCTCTGCTGTGGGGCCCTCTGAAGACACCTGCCTGGACAGAGTAGCTGGCTCCTGACTGGAAGAAGACTGGCTGTCTGTGGGCTGTCTGAGGGAGAGGGGTCTCAGAAGGGTTACTCCTCGGTGGCAGATCTCACCCTCCAGGAAACTGCACTTAGCCATGACGTACATCTCCCAGTCAGTGAGCTTAACAGCGGCCTGCCCGGATTTCTTGAGGTGTAGCTTGCCATACCAGGTGTGCATGTGCTTCCACCATCCATGGAGTACTTCTGCAGTGTACCCCAGGCTCTCTGCCATGTCTCTCCAAGCTGCCTCCTTCTTCTTGGTGTCCCGATACACTCCAGAGGTACTCGTTCTCTCTCAGCCATTCTAGCATCTCATCCTCATGCTGCTCGGAAATGGTGTACTGTTTCCTCTCTCCCTTCTCCTTCCCTTGCTTCTTCGTCCCTCTGGCAGGGGCTTGAGCAGGGCCTTCAGGGGCTTGAGCAGCAGGGCCTTCAGCAGCAGGACTTTGGGGGCCTTGGGGCTGGTGCACCATAGCATCAGCAGCAGCAGCAGCTTCAGAGTCATTGCCAGGAGGTGGGATGCTGGTTCTGCCCTTCTTCACCTTGCCAGGGCTTGAACAAGTAGGCACGGGCTTCCTCTTCTTGCCTGACTGACGAACCATGTTGTTCCTGCAAGATGTATGTGGCAGCACGTCTTTCCCCTGTATGCTGACTGTGTGCGTCCTTTTATATCCGCGGAGCTGATGCAATTCATACTCCCCGCATGTGCAGTGAATGCTTTGCATCTGATATACATCCGCGCGGTATCCCCTTTGTTTCCTATTGGCGTCTGTGATGCATCTGCGTCATCCGCTATGCACCCGCCCCTTCCGCGATGCGTCCACTTCGAAATTCTCCCCCGGAACCCCTTCGGATGTGTCATCCACTTCCATCCACTTTCATCTGCTAGGCTTCCGATGAACATCCATTTAACATCCCCGCTACATACCACTCACATCCATTCTTTTCCATGTTGTTTATGCAAATTTTCGCCACTTTTTGGAGTGGATGACAACGGATGGAGCCACCCTCAAAATTTTGCTCGTCCGCTGTGTCCTTTATGCATACGTTTTGCGTCCGTCTGCCAGTGGGACCGGGCCTTAAGGTGGGAATAGAACTCACTATTCTCCTGGTGATTGACCCAAAGTTATCCAACCAGCTTTCTTGGCTCACACGAAACTAGATAGAACCCAGAGTCTTCTGGTTTCTAGCTTGGGGTCTTAACCACTAGGCCAAACTGCCACCTAGCAAGCTATATTCAAACAACATGGTTACGCTTTGTATATCAAAACTACTAGGAAAAAAGGATTTAATATATTTTAAAATTTAATATATTTGATTTATAAAAAAATTAACAATGAATTTTGACAGGAACAAAATCAATGGAAAAAGAAACATATTAATTTCCAACTAAAGCTAGAATTTGTATTGGCTGATGAGCATGGAAGTTAATATGCCAGGGACTAATACTTTAATACTGAGTATGTATGCACCAAATTGAGGACAAAGTATTATTTTATGAATGATGTATAGTGAGATTGTGATTTTTCTTATGCAGATAGAAGTTTTATGGGAAAATAGAATATGATCTTCCCCCTACTGAACAGAACTTCTGAGAAAAATATTAAACTAATTCAAGACAAATTACCCCAAATTTTCTTTGATTTGATGGATAATTTAGTTGTCAAAATAATTGCTGTATGGAGACAAAAAAAAAAGGCAATTCAAAAGTACATACTTATTTTTCTGAAGGACATAAATCCTTTTCAAAAATAGACATAATTTGGACTTCAAAGGACTGGGCTACTAAAGTTTCTAAAGTAGAGATATTATCAAGACATTTCTCAGACCATAATCCTGTGAGTTTGGTTTATAAAAGAAAATCTGATTACTTTAGATGGAAACTAAACAAAATATTTCTTCAGAAAGAAGCGAAGGACTGCAAAAAGATATTAAAATATTGAAAAAAATTAAGTAAAGGATTTATTTAAGATGGTTGAGATCTGTGGAAAATAAATTTAATAAATAAATAAAAAGAATGGCTTGGGATGCAAGAAAAGTTTTTATTTATGTTATTTTATACAACATAATAGTAAACTGAAAACAAAGAGTCAAGATAAACACAAGCTATTTTTGATGAATAGAGAGAAAAGAAGACGACATTTCCAGAGCAGGTAAGTATTTCTGAACAAATTAAGCTTTTATGATAAGTATATATGTTAAGAATAAGAGAAATGAAAATAAAAATCAATTATATAAGGCAAAAAATGTTTCAATTTGCAAATAAACCAAGGAAGCAGCTATCGTATAAATTACACAAAGAAAAGAAAGTTATAATGAAATTACAACAGTGAGACAATGTATTTACAGGCAATGCGGCCATACAAAAAGCATTTTATGAACATTCCTTCAATTTGTATAAAGAAAGTGACATCTCTCTAGAGAAATTAGATGGATATCAAAAGAAACAAAATTTACTGGGGATTACAGATGAATGGAGACAGATTATGAAGAACCTATAACATTAAGAGGAATTTCTGAAGCTACTGGTAATTCATTTGGCGTTTATAAAAAGAGTAAATCATAAAAGATGCTTAGGCCAGATGAATTGTCAGGTTTTTATTACAAATGTTTTGAGGATGAACTTTTGTTATCTTTACAAATGCTGATGAAATCTATCCTACAGAAAGAAAAGAACCCAGGGAGATGGAAACAGGCAATATATCAATACTGTCAGGTGCAAAGGATCAGGAGTATACATTAAATTGCAGCACAGCAAATTTATTCAAACCTATACACAAGGATCTAGTCAACTAAACTGGTGCCTGATAAAAGTGAATGGAATTCAAAAGGGGTAGGACTCGGACCATTTGTGGCAATGTAATGTTTCAAAACTTATAACATATTTAACTCAACCCACCATCTCTGCCTTCTCTTCTCCTACATATACCAAAAGAGAGACAAGAAATACTTTGTGGATCTCAGCACAAGAAGCATTTTATAGATGAGAAATAATGAGCAAGCACAAATGGCTAACATCATGAGACATTAGATTTTTGTCAAGTATAAGGTAAAATAAAATAAATACATTTTGGACTGAAAAGCACACTGACTTAGAGGTGTTTAATATACAATTGAGACTAGAAGTTTTCTTTTGGGATTGATGGACAAACAGTTGGAAAAGTGTTATGGAGATTTATTTTTGTACATGATAACTGCAGCAAGACTATTATATGTAGAAAAATGGAAAGATTTGGCATTACCCACAATGGGGAATTATTGGTGAAGATGATGAAACTTGTTAAAATGGCTAAATTGACTTGTTTGATCAGAGAAAAGACAATATTTATGTTTATTGCTGTCTGGAAACCCTTTATAGACTTTTTATGTGGTGCAGAAAAAAATGAACTTAAATTTTATGGTTTTCATGATTTGATAGGCTAGATTACAGAAAGAAGAGATTATGTTGTAACCATAGAGGAAGAAAATTTATAATTGTATTCATAACAACTGTAAAGCAGACCTGAAATTAATTCTTTGAATCTCTTTTTTTAGTTTTCTATTTTTCTTTTACTTTCCCCACTTGTTCTTGCATTTTTATTTTTTCTCCTTCATTTCTTTCTTTTACTTTTCTTTTCCTGAAATATTTTTCACACATTTACATTTTAGTGTATTTGTGTATGTGTATGTATGTATGTATGTATGTATGTATGTATGCATTTTCTAAAGCTCCTGTAGGCCAGACAAGGAATAATGGATGGAAACTGAACAAGGAGAGATTTAACCTGGAAATAAGGAGAAACTTTCTGACAGTGAGAACAATCAACCAATGGAACAGCTTGTCATCAGAAGTTGTGGGAGCACACTCTTGGACTCTTATCAATATCTCAACATTTGAGGTTTGGCTTTGAAGCTGCTGGAGAAGACAGTCATAATAAGAGCCTTGGATAAAGAAATAAAGTGCAGTGTACAGTGCATATATATATATATATATATATATATATATATATATATATATATATATATACCTTTGAAACTCCTACTCGCCAGCCTTTTTGGTTAATTTTAACTCTAGTATTCTTGCTTTTTATTTTAAAGGGAAAGCCTCAGAGTTCTTTCTTTTTTCTTCTCTTTCTTTTTTTTTTTCTCTTGCTTCTTTGCTTCTTCCATTTATTTTAATTGGATTAGGGTCTAGAAGAACCTGAAGACCTTTCTTTTTCCTTTTTCCTTTTTTCTTTTTTGGTTTTGGGCTTTTTACTATTGGAT
>BLBF01000042.1:16144160-16160023 GCA_015471245.1 Laticauda colubrina | reverse complement strand
TGTTTAGCTTGTCTACCTAACCCTGGTTGGGGAACCCAGGCTTAACAAGCCTCCAGTCCCCGAATCATCTTTGTTGCTCTTCTCTGCACTCTTTCTAGAGTCTCAACATTTTTTTACATTGTGGTGACAAAAATTTGATGCAGTATCCAAATGTAGCCTTACCAAGGCATTATAAAGTGGTATTAACACTTCACATGATCTTGATTCTATCCCTCTGTTCTTCATGTAAATGAAGACGATTGGATAGGATTGGGATTAGCACAAACCCTGTTTTACCCTATTGGAAATGGCAGGTGTAGCTGATGTATAAATCTTGTAAGGAATCTGTCATTCTATTGTAGAGTAGTTGAATCAGCTTTGTGAATTTACTTAGGCATCCATAACATCTCAGGGTGATCCAGAGAACCTCCATGTTTACAATAACAACTTCCTTTGTTAGGTCAATGAAGACAGAGTAAAGAGGCTTGTTCTCTGATATTTACATGACTACCCAGATCTATATGTGGGTATATTGCATAATTTTTTATTTATTTATGTATTTTGTCATATTTTGTGGTGTATATTGGAGGTGGAGACTTTGGGAGCTGATTGCTATGAAATTTCATTTTAATGTATGCTGATTAGTATACATTCAAAGTGATAATAAAGTTAGTATAAGTCTAGTTAATAAGAGGGAGGTATTAGAAAAGATTAACCACAGGGAAAGGCAAACGAGAAGAGATAGTCGTGTGCTGACTTGGTGTAAATAAATCTGGTGCAAATATTTCTTCATTCAATTTTTCTCAAAGACACTTGAAGAACAAAACAATGTAATCCTGACCTACATGAAGAAAGGAGACGGAAGGGGAAATAAGAGATTGCAGGAAAATGAGAGGATAATGATTGGTAGGAATATAGGAATATCATTAGCGAGGCATTTGACCATCTGGTCAATCTTTATTTGTGAAAAATATTCATGATGTGCTCACCTGAATTTAAAGCCCCAGCATTTTCTATAAATCCAATAACCTGGTTAGGATCAAATCCAAGTAATTCTATAATATCTTGGGGGCAATTATAGATTATTTATCCTGAATTGAATTATGTTGGACAAATCCAGAAGACAGGGTTAATTTTGATCATAAAGACAGGAGAGTAGAGTAGCTTTGCAAAACTGGAGCTGGTCTAAGCACTCCTTTTTTAATGCTTTTTCACTTTTCATTCTTCCATGTGCTTGTGCAAGAGAGAAAGAAAAAAAGAGAAAGAAAGTAGCAGCAGTAGAAAGGTGATAGGAATGACCCTGATTAAGCACAGCAAATATTTTTAAAATATAAGAAAACCACCTCTCCTAAAAACTTGCCAAATCTAAGAAAGCTGTGACACACACCAAAAAGTAAATTGCCTATGAATTTTGCCTGGCCTGCAGTGAGTATATGCTACCATGTAGGTCCTGGGTTTTGGTTAGCAACAAAAATTCTGTTTGGAACTATTTTTTTCCATTATTTAAAAATTTCTCAGTGAACCTACAGTCCTCGTATTTTGAGGAAAGGCTCTCATTCTAGAATTAACCAGGCCTGACCCTGCTTAGCTTTTTCAAGATGGCCCAAGGCCATGTTGCCATGGTGTAATGATAATGGTGTAAAGCCCATGTCACACTGCACCAATGGATGCAAAGAGGATGTAAAACAGACAAAAAAGCTTGCCATCCGTTTGAAAACGCGATGCATCCGTTGTGTACTCACTGCATATGTTTTTCATACTCTCTATCCGTCCAGCATCCGTCCACTGTGATTTCATCCGCTTAAAAAGTTTTGAGCTGCACAAAACTTTTTGAGTGGAAAATGTATCCAACGCGTCCATTCTACATCCGCTACGCATACGGGGAACATCCGTTATATGTCCGTTGTCATCCGTTACGCATCCGCTATATCCGCTAGGCATCCGCTACGCATCCGCGCAACTCAAATCCGCTCCAGCGGAAAACGGACACAGGGAGGAAGCGAAATGGACGCGGAACGGACACACAGCATTAGTAGCACGGATGTAGAAAGGATGAAAGCGGATGCAGCTCGGATATAAAGCATTAAAATGGAAAAAACGTTCATATAGGGGATATATCTTGGATATTTAGGATGTCTGGAGGATGCCTGGAGTATGTGGAAGGACACCTAGCAGAAAACTGACATTTTCTATAAAAAAGGGGGAGGAAATCACCTGGATTTCATTTTCAGTCCAGCAGCCCTCTTCAGCCTTGCTCTTGCTCTTCAACAGCATCAATTCTTCTCCACCATGGATCATTACACGCTCCTTTTGGTAGCTGCCATCATTCAACACCAGAACCAAGCCCTCTTCAGGCTCTTTCACCTTTTCTACAAGAAGAAAAGGAGGCAGCCAAGAACTGTCTGGGTCCGACGATGGATCGGGAGAAGACCGGAGTTTGGACTGTATGACAAGCTGATGGTGGAGCTGAGGAACGAAGACACTCGTGCATTCCAAAACTTAATGAGGATGCTGCCAGCCATGTTTGATGAAGTTGTGGAGCGTCTGAGACCAAGGTTGACCAAGGCAAACACCAACTTCCAACCCACCCTGGACCCTGGACTGAACGTGGACTGACTCTGCACCACCTGGCCTCTGGGACCATGTACAGAAATATGCAGTATGCCTGGAGGGTGCCACACAACACCATCAGCATTGTGGTCAGAGAAGTGGTGAAGGCCATCATCGAAGAATACCTGGAGGAGCTCCTCCACTGTCCCTCCACTGAACAAGGCTGGAGGAAACTTGCATAAGAGTGGTATCAGAGGTGGAACTTCCCCCACACTGTTGGAGCCATAGATGGGAAGCACGTGGCCTGCAAAGCTCCAGCCAACTCAGGATCCACTTATTTCAACTACAAGGGCTTCTTCAGCATCATCCTCTTCGCCATGGTCGATGCGGACTACAAGTTCATGTATATCGATGCTTCAGGCAACGGGTCATCTTCAGATGCCCAGGTATACAATGCCAGTCACTTCAAGGAGGAGCTGGAACGCAACCTCATCATGGGCTTCCCAGATCCAGACCCCCTGCCCAACGACATGCAAGATGTGCCCTACTTCATCGTGGGGGATGATGCCTTCTCCCTCAGAATCTACCTCATGAAGAACCTACCTCATGAAGAACCTACCTCACTTCCAGATGCCTCACCCATGAAGAGAGGATCTTCAACTACAGGCTGTCCAGGGCAAGGCGGGTGGTGGAGAACGCCTTTGGCATCCTGGCCACGAGGTTCCAGGTACTTCTCACCACCATGCAGCATCACCCAGAGACCGTGAGGAGGATCATGGAAGCTTGCTGCATCCTGCACAATCTCATGCGCACCCGCTACCCAGTGTTGCAGAACAGGCTTTTGGACCACCAACAAGGCAATGGGGACATGGAGCCTGGTGAATGGAGGCAAGGGCGAAACCTGATCGACACTGTGGATGTACCAGGCCCCAATAGAGCTTCACGTGAAGGGAAGAAGCAGCGCAACCTCCTGAAACACTGTTGCAACTCCCCAGCTGGAGCAGTGGAGTGGCAAGACAGGATGATAGATGCTTAATGGATGCTTCCTTCAGCCTGTCTCATCACACTGATGAGATTGTGCCATGTATGTTGAGTGGCCTTACAATGAATAAGGCATTAATAAAGAGTTTTGTTTATGTTGAAATGTGTGGCTCAATGATTAAATTGTTATTGATAATAAAGGGCCATAGGTGTAGCACCTGGGAGGGTGGACCATACAGTCCCACTATGCTTGTACTGGAGGTTTATCTATCCCACAGTTATTACCCATCCCACAGGTATCCCTGCCCATCCCAAAAGCATGCAAAGGCTTAACCATTTTCTAAAACTTTCCACTAAGACTTTATTAAGTAAAAGAAATGACCCAAGTGTGTGAAGCAAAGATAACCTTTATTAATAACAGTTAAGTAAAGTGTAGGACTTTATTGAAAAAGCAAAAGGAACCAAGAAAAGTGTCCCAAGCAATGATAAAGTCAACAGGTAACAACTCAGTCTCTGGCAATGCTCTCAGTCACTCTGAGGCATGTCCATGGTCTCAGGTGTAAAGAGGACAGGGACTGTGGAAGTGGCAGTGGCTGGAATGCTGGTCTGAGGTGCTATTTGGGTGCCTGGCCCCAAGAAGACAGCAGGAGATGGTGTGTTCAGGAAGCTCTCAGAAAGCTGGCTCAGCCCAGTGAGGTTGAGAGGCCCTTCATCCAGGACCTGGGATGTCAGGCACAGGACCGATGACAGATGTTCTGAGGCCGGGCTTGGCTGTGGGGTGGAGGAAGAAGTGTAGTGGGGATGTCTGGTGTGCAGCTGGGCAAGGTGAGGTGTCTGTGGCGTTCAAGGAAACATCTGTGGCGTCGGTGGCATCTGTGGCATCGGTGGTATCGGTGGCATCGGTGGCACCTGTGGTGTGCGAGGAACCAGTGCCTGGACTGGGAAGGGCTGCCTCTGTTGAGGGAAGTCCTGGTAGCTGTAGCCTTGGTAGGAGAGGGGCTGTTGAAAGCCTTGGAAGGGCTGTGACATCGCCTAGGGTGGAGGAGCAGACCTGGAGTGGGTGGGAGCAGGTTCAGCTGGGCCTGGAGGGTGGTGCAGCAGTGCCGTGATCCTCTCCTTCATCACCTGGTACTGGGGCTTGGGCATGTCCATGAGGGTCTGGGTCACGTAGGTGAGGAAGGGCTTGCAGTTTGAGGATGGAATCTCAAAGTGTAACAGCTGAGAGAGGAGATCTGCACTGGTCTTGATGGTGTCCCTGATCTCCAGCAGGACAGTGTGGCTCTGTCCCTCCAGTTTGCCCCTCTGCCTGCTTTCTGTGGAGGTGGAGCTGGAGCTGAGGGTGGGTGTGGGTTGGTCCCTGGTGGTCACTGCTTCTTCTTGGTCCATGTGTGTGAGAGAATCCTCCACGTCCTCTGGCATAGGGTGTGCAGCTGTCGGGCGGGTCTCTGTCACGGGGCGCTCTGTGGACACCTGCCCGGACACGGTTGTTGTCTCCTGGCCAGAACAGGACTGGCTGTTTGTGGGCTGCCTGAGAGTGGGGGTAGACAGAGGGGATGTTCCTCAGTGGTGGACCTCACCCTCCAGGAAGCTGCACTTTGCCATGACATCGGTCTCCCAGTTGGTGAGCTTAACTGTGGCCTGGCCAGATTTCTTGAGGTGAAGTTTCCCGTACCAGGTGTGCATATACTTCCACCACCCGAGGAGGACATCAGCAGTGTAGCCCAGGCTCTCCGCCTTCTGTCTCCAAGCCGCCTGCTTTCGCTTGGTGTCTCGATAGAGCCTGTGGCCCTTCCTCCACATATACTCATTCTCCCTCAGCCACTCCAGCACCACCTCCTCATGCTCCTCTGCAATGGAGTACTGCTTCCTCTCTCCCTTCTCCTTCTCCTTGCCTTGCCTCTTCCTCCCTCTGGCAGGGCCTTCATCATCAGGGCTTTCAGGGCTTTGGGGCTGGTCCACCACAGCAGCAGCAGGAGAAGCAGCAGGAGAAGCAGCAGGAGAAGTAGCAGGAGAAGCAGCACCACCAGCAGCAGCAGGAGAAGCACCAGCACCACCAGCAGCAGGAGCAGCACCAGCAGTAGAAGAAGCAGCAGTAGCACCAGCAGCCGAAGAAGCAGCAGCAGCACCAGCAGCAGAGGAAGCAGCAGCAGCAGAGTCAGCGCCAGGGGGTGGGATGGTGGATCTATCCCTCTTGCCAGGGCTGGCAGAAGATGGCACAGGCTTCCTCTTCTTCCCCATGGTCTCTGATGAAGATGTCTCTGGCAGCAGGTCTTTCCTCTGAATGGTGACCTGCTTGCGAGCTGCCTCCTTTTATATCCATGGGGCTGACGCAATGCATCCTCCCTGCATGCGCAGTGATCCGCTTGGCATCTGCTACGCATCTGCTCTGCATCCGCTACGCATCCACGTCATCCGCTACGCATCCGCTCTGCATCTGCTACGCATCCGCTCTGCATCCGCTTCCTCCGCTATGCATCTTCTCTTTCTGCTACGCGTCCGCTTTGCTATGCTCCCCCGGAAGCCCTGCAGAGGTGCCATCCGCTCCATCCACTTTCATCCGCTAGGCTTCCGTTGAGCATCCGTTTTACATCCATGCTATGTCCTCCCCCCGTCCGTTCTTTTCCGTTCTGTTTATGCAAATTTGGGGCACTTTTGAGAGCGAATAACAATGGATGGAAAATTTGCTCGTCCACTGTGTCTTTTTTACATACGTTTTGCATCCGTTGGGCGATGTGACCTGGCCTTAACCATTGGTGTAAAAGTAATGGTGTAACCTTATTGTACCGAGTTGCTCTTTCCATCAGTTGCTGCTCTTGGATCCCTGTATAAATTTTCTTGAGAACAACAACAGATTTATTCTGTCATGCTATGTAAATACAGCCATGTGGCATTTTTTTTTCATTGAAGGAATCACACACACACACACCAGAGGATTCAACTTTTCATCATTGTCTATAGTCCTACTTATATTTACATCCTACAATTTCCTGACAGAACAATTGATGAGTGGAACAACCAATTGCAGAAACTTGATTGCAGAAAATACGACTTCAGCAACAGAGTGGTCAACGCCTGGAACTCCCTACCCGACTCCATTGTTACAACCTCAACCCCTCATGGCTTCAACCTCAAACTGTCTACCGTGGACCACATCCCATTCTTAAGAGGTCCTTAAAGGGGGTGTGCATAAGCGCACCAGCGTGCCTACCATTCCTGTCTTACTATCCCCATTTATCTGTATTTACCTCCTTTGTTCATGTTCATACCTACACTTGTTATCTTGTAAATGTTTGACAAACAAACAAATAAATAAAAATAAGTAAACCTTTCTCAAGAAGTTGTGGGTTCTTTTTGAGAAGAGATTGGGCCACCATTTATCTGAAATGGCATATGGTTCCAGCCTGAGTGGGGGATTGGACTAGAAGACCTCCAAGGTCCCTTCTATCTCTGTTGTTCTGTTAGTTTATGTAAGCACCAGAAAGAAACATTTCATAGCCATTGGTGTTTCCTCCTAAAGTGAATAGCCAAAGTTGGAACACTGAGTATAACCAGAATGTGCAGTAAGGGAAAAAAGCATTGAACCTGTTCTGGCAGCTTGCTTCAGTTCTAACAAGATCTTTCTACCTGTACCTGTAAATGTTGGTTTTAATGACAAGATGCTAATGAAGAACCAGATGGAAACCATGGGTTTATACAGGTCAGCCTTCCTTCCCTTGAGTTCTTCAGAAGTAATCACAACATGATTTTGGGGATGAATTCATAAACTGTTTTTTTTCTGGGCTCTATAATTTTACAAAAGAAAAAACCATGTCTTAAAGTTTACAAAATGGAATCTGATTACAAATGGAAGCCCATACCAATCAACTGAGAATTTTGCAAGGCTCAATGGATCCTTCTCATGTCTTAAAAAATGTTGTGGATTGGAGATTCCTCCCCCCCCCTCAAGGTGCCAAGATTGCTCTAAGACAGGGGTCTCCAACCTTGGCAACTTTAAGTCTGGTGGACTTTAACTCCCAGAATTGGAGACCCCTGCTATAAAAGATTGCAGATGAGTGGACAAATTGTGCTTGTAATTTGTTTCCTCAAAGAACAGCTGAGTCTTTGGCTATGGTACCTTGCACAGCTGTTAATCCAAGATTCCAGGACTCCAGAGTAATCCTGACTAGGGGCAATTTTAATTTGGCAACTCTGCTGGAAAGTGTCCAATTTCCTTGAGGCAAGTACATCATTCTGCATGTGGATATCACAAAGCTCTGCAATTAAATGTACCAAAAAGATAAATCCTTGTGTGGAGAAACTGAAGAAGAATATTCAAGGCATATTTAATCTTGAAAACAGAAGACACTTCAAGTATACCTAAAGCCCATGTCACACTGAACCAACGGATGCAAAGAGGATGTAAAACGGAGAAAAAAGATTGCCATCCATTGGAAAACACGATGTACTCACTGCCTCCATTTTGCTTCCTCTCTATCCGTCCAGCATCCATTTATGGACATTTCATCCGCTCCAAAAGTTTTGAGCAGCCCAAAACTTTTGCGCGGAAAATGTATCCAGTTCATCCATTCTGCATCTGCTACGCATCCGCTAGGCATCCGTTATGCATCTGTTACCCATCCGCTATATCTGCTAGGCATCTGCTGCGCATCCGCGCAACTCGCATCCACTCGGACGCAGGGAGGAAGCAGAACGGACGCGGAACGGATGCAGAACGGATGCAGAACGGATGCAGAACGGATGCAGAACGGATGCAGCATGGAAACAAAGCGTTTAAAATGGAAAAAACGTTCGCAGAGGGGATCTATCTCAGATATTAAGGATGTCTAGAGGATGCCTAGAGGATGCCTAGTGGAAAACCTATATTTCCTATAAAAAAGGGGGAGCAACTCATCTGCATCTCACTTTCAGAACAGCAGCCCAGCGGTGCAGACCTCTGCAGCCTTCATCTGGCTCTTCCTCTTCCACAGCATCCAGTCATGTCCACCGTGGATTGTAACAAAGTCCTTTTGGCAGCCACCATCGTTCTGCAACAGTGCAAAGCCATCTGCAGGCTCTGTGAACTCTACTGCGAGAAGAAAAAGAGGCAGCCAAAAAGAGTTTGGGTCCGAAGATGGTTCACCAGAAGAGCAGAGGACGGACTGTACAGCAAGCTGATGGTGGAGCTCAGGAACGAAGACACTCGGGCGTTCCAGAATTTCATGAGGATGCCTCCAGCCATGTTTGATGAACTTGTGCAGTGGCTGACACCCAGGTTGACCAAGCAGAGCACCAGCTTCCGCCCCAGCCTGGAACCTGGGCTCAAGGTGGCACTCACTCTGCACCACCTGGCCTCAGGGACCTCCTACAGGAGCATGCAGTACGGCTGGAGGGTGCCATCCAACACCATCAGCATTGTGGTCAGAGAAGTGGTGCAGGCCATCATCGAAGAATACAAGGAGGAGCTCCTCCAGTACTCCTCCACTGAAGAAGGATGGAAGAAAGTTGCAGAGCAGTGGTATCAGAAGTGGACCTTCCCACATACCGTTGGAGCCATAGATGGCAAGCACGTGGCCTGCAAATCTCCAGCCAAGTCGGGGTCCACTTATTTCAATTACAAGGGCTTCTTCAGCATCATCCTCTTCGCCATGGTCGATGCTGACTACAAGTTCATGTACATCGATGCTTCAGGCAACGGCTCATCTTCAGATGCCGAGGTATATAACGCCAGTCACCTCAAGGAGGAGCTGGAACGCAACCTCATCATGGGCTTCCCAGATCCAGAACCCTGCCCAACGACACACAAGATGTGCCCTACTTCATCGTGGGGGATGACGCCTTCTCCCTCACAACCTACCTCATGAAGCCCTACACCTCCAGACTCCTCACCCGTGAAGAGAGGATCTTCAACTACAGGCTGTCCAGGGCAAGGAGGGTGGTGGAGAACGCCTTTGGCATCCTGGCCAACAGGCTCCAGGTACTTCTCACCACCATGCAGCAGTGCCCAGAGACTGTGAGGAGGATCGTGGAAGCTTGCTGCATCCTGCACAATCTCATGCGCACCCGCTACCCAGTGTTGCAGAACAGGCTTGTGGACCTCCAACAAGGCAATGGGGACATGGAGCCTGGGGAATGGAGGCAAGGGCAAAACCTGATCGACACTGAGGATGTGAAAGGCCCCAACAGAGCCTCACGTGAAGCGAAGAAGCAGCGCAACCTCCTGAGACACTGGTGCAACTCCCCAGCTGGAGCAGTGGAGTGGCAAGACAGGATGGTAGATGCTTAATGGATGCTTCCTTCAGCCTGTCTCATCACACGGATGAGATTGGGCCAGGTATGCTTGGTTGGCCTACAATGAACAGGGTGTTTAATAAAGAGTTGTGTTTATGTTGACATGTGTGGATAATTATTACATTATTATTGATAATAAAGGGCCATAGGTGTGGCACCTGGGAGGGTGGACCATACAGTCCCACTATGCTTGCACTGGAGGTTTATCTATCCCACTGCTATCCTAACCCATCCCATAGCTATTACCCTTCCCACAGGTATCCTAACCTATCCCAAAGCTATCCTTACCCGTCCCACCAGCATGCAAAGGCTTAAACCATTTCTAAAAGTTTCCACCAAGACTTTATTAAAAAAAAGAAATGAAGCAAGTGTGTGAATCAAAAATAGACTTTATTAACAATAAGCTAAAAACAAAAATGAGTCTCTGGCATTCCTCTTGGTCGCTCAGTCTCAGGGGTGAAGGGTCCAGGTGCTGTGGAGGTGGCTGGTGCTGGAGTGCTTGTCATCAGCTTCTCCAGAAGCAGAAGCAGCAGAAGCCCCAGCACCAGAAAAGCAAGCCCGTGCTGCAGAAGCCCCAGCAGAACCAAAGTGAGGGCCAGGGGGCGGGATGGTAGCCCTGTCCCTCTGGCAGCAGATGGCTGAGGCTTGCTGTGCTTCCGCATGATTGTGGGGTTGCTGGCTGGCAGGGAGGCTGGCAGGAACCAGGGCTAGCAGGGAGGCAGGCACCAAGGCTGGCAGGGAGGCTGGCACCAAGGCTGGCCGGAAGGCTGGCAGGCAGGCAGTCACCAAGGCTGGCAGGAAGGCTAGCACCAAGGCTGGCAGCAAGGCTTGCAGGCAGACATGCAAGCAGGGCAGGCAAGGCAGCCAATCCGTCTGGCAGCAGGTCTTTCCTCTGAATGGTGACCTGCTTCCAAGCTGCTTCCGTTATATCCGCGGGGCTGACGCAATGCATCCTCCCCGCATGCGCAATTAACTCCAGGCATCCATTAGGCTTCCGCTGTGCATCCGCTGTGCATCCGCTTCATCCGTTCCGTGTCCACTGTGCATCCGCTGTATCTGTTCCGTGTCCGCTTTGCTGAGGCCCCCCGGAAGCCACATCCAATGTGCCATCCTCTCCCATCCGCTTCCATCCGCTGGGCTTCCGTTCCGCATCCGCTTTGCATCCGCCCTGCGTCCTCCCCGCTTCCATGTTATCCGTTCCGGTTATGTAAATTTTATCCCCTTTTGAGAGCGGATAACCACGGAAGGAACATTTTGCTCGTCCGTTGTGTCTTTTTTGCATCCGTTGGGCAGTGTGACATGGGCTTAAAAGAAGGTCAGACAGAAGACAGTTAAGACCCATTCTCTATCATTCTAAACTGCAGGACCCAGAATAACAAAGTTGCAGGAAGGCACATTCCAACTGAATATTAGGAACACTTCTTAACTCTAAGAACAATTTGGGGGAGGTTGTTTGCTGTCTTTTCACATGTCGTATTTATCTGAATAGTGAGACGGAGGCCTATAAATTTAATAAATAAATAATTGAATATTGCATCACACATATTCTACCAATTAGAATTTAGGGAGAAGATTCCAGTGGCTCCCTGCTTATGCATCCTCATAATGTTACAGTAGCTACTTTCCTGCTGGCTATCAGACATGGACTCTCTTTGTGTTGTTGTGGTCCAGATGAGTCAGATGAGATGGAAGGGGTGCCTGGGTTACCATTGGGGCCTGTGAAAAGCTCTGAGGAGCAGGAAGTCTCAGAACCAGATGCAAAGCAGGGCCCATCTATTATGTTCAGGCAGAGAGACAGCTGTTTTTGGAGCCTGAGCTGAGCGAAGGGGAGGAACAGTTGGAACCTATCTCAGATGTCCATACGCACAGAGAAGTGTGGAGAAGGAGAATAATGCAGGACTGAGAGCCAGCTAGAAGGAAAAGAAGGAGACGCTAACAAGCCCCTCCCTGGCTGGGATATAAGGAGGAGGGGTGTGGGAGGTGTGGTTGTTGGAGAGAGCTATACATGCACCAGAAGAGTTTCCTCTGGCGGATTCCTTGCCTGAATTTCCTTGCCACTATCCAGGTTGGTCAGGACTCTTCATGTTGGGATTGGAGTGCTAACTGAGGCTCCCTGAGGGGAAACTCAGAGACTGCTATGGCTTGGGAATCACCTATGACTGTTTGACCCTGGAGCTCTGTCAGTGAATGCCATGTAATCCTGCCTTTCTAAATAAAAAGGAGTTTCTCCTCACAAGTAGGCTGTTGAGTGGGGCTTGGGAAGGCTGGGTCAAAACATGTGCATCCAAAATTTACTGTTGAATCATTAGCAATCAAAATGATTTGTAGTCCAAAATCCCCTGGTATGCTAGAAAATTCTCATTTTGTGCAGGTATCCCACTTCACTGAAGTGAAAAATGAGAATGATCAATTGCAAAAATGTGTACATGGCTTAGTTGCATTCTCCAAATAGTTCACAGAGATAGAACACAATTAAGAGCATTAAAATATATCATATTCATTCTTCATGCTCCTAAAATAAAATCTATACAATCCAATTATCCCAAATCACACCAGAATATATGGACAGGACTGGAATTGGTGCTATGGATTATTTACTACTGACTTGTAGTTTTCTTTCACTGAATTGAACAAAGTTAACCAAATATTTTTTAACTCAAAGCTGAAGAAAATTGGGGGTTTGAGTGGAAAATGTATATAAAATATATCACAACACTTTAAATTCTAATGATATGTGGGGTAAACCGTTACAGTCAGTGTTGGAAGAATATTTTGTGTATATTTGTAAATATTGTACTCTCAAATTGCAAATGGAGACGTGGGTACTCTATTTTTCTTATCTTCATTTTTAAGTACTTTGGTTTTATTGTATTGCGAACAGTTGCTGGGGTGCATCCACAGTTTCATTGTATTTGTACAATGACAATAAAGTTCTAATACTAATTCTCATTAGTTTTGTGATATTTTAGGTTTGTTGTTTATCCATCCATATTATACTTTTTTGTACCCCATTTTCTTATTTCTACTACCTGTTTCTTAAATTCTTCCAAAATTGAATAATAAATGAAAAAGAAGGGCTATTTCAGTCTCCCGTTAAGTGACCAGGAAAGGAGATTTCAGGGGATACAGTACTACATTCAATGTACTGCCTATATTATGAAATAATAGCATGTTTAGTGCAGAGGTCTCCAAACTTGGCAATTTTAAGACTTGTGGCCTTCAACTCCCAGAATTCTGGGAGTTGAAGTCCACAAGTCTTAAAGTTGCCAAGTTTGGGGAGCCCTAGCTTAGTGTATAGCATAGTATGTATCTGAGACACCAGTTCTCCGCAATTAAATCTACCTATCCCATTGGGTCAGGCAGGAGAGGCATCTTGCAAGCCCTGTCTGCTAAAAAGTTCTATCTGACAGGACTTAGGATATGAGCCTCTTATACCATGGCACCCACCTTCTGGAACACTGTTTCCTTTTCTCCAACACTTGTGTTCTTCTGGAATTAAAAATATGGAATTTTCAATATGTCTCATGGTCGTAGGGAGCCTGCCCACTGGCTGAATCACACGTAATATCTTGATGTGTGCCCTCTCATGACCTTGTCTATATTTATTGTAGAGTGTTTGAATAGTTAATCTTATTGCATGCTGCCCAAATTCACTTCATGTGAGATGGATGGCCATATACATTTGACAAATAATTAAACAAAGTTGGGTATAGATCTGAAAGAAATGTTTGTTTCAGATTGGCTAAATCTGAGTATTATTTTATTTTATTTTAACATTGCATGTGCTTTGGTATATAATTTCCATGCTTGGATTATGCTATGTCTATTTTAATATTTTAAGCTGCTTTGGTCTATGAATATAATAATAGATGATTATTTTTCACATAGCCTAGAACATCTAAACCCAGAAGAAAAATCCCCAAATCTCAATTGCAAGGAACTGAACAACCCCACAAATAGGCCAAAGCAGTTCTTTATTGCTGATCACCTACACTACAAGAATGTTGCCAGACTGGCTCTGTTCTCTTGGCAACTGGCAGATAAAGCTTCATTAGTCTTCTCCATGATGTTTCCTCAATGTGATTCTATAACTGAATGCCTCTTAACTTCTCCCACTCCCCTTTAGCTGGTGATTCCACCACATAAGTCAACAAAAGAGAACAAGATCAAACTGGCAGCTCCAATGCCTGGTTCAATATAACTGACAGAATAGCTTTATGGAAAAAAATGTCTGGGAGAAAGTCCAATAAATAAGTTATTCCATAATATTAGGGCCATAACTCGGAAGGCCTTCCTCTAGGCTCCCATCCTCTTTACGTCCAAGAAAAAAATGCTATGATCTAGAGAAGGAAAATTGTAATGGAAGCATCTTCTTTTTCTCTTATGCATCGGGATTAGACAAAAGCATGTTGCAGCCTATCTAGCTTTCTTCAGGTATCTTTCCACATTGTCAGGGGAGCAGAAGGAAAGACTAGTGGAGTCATCGTGAAACCAATTTCAAATGCCTGTTTCTTCCTTGGGGCATTTTAATTTGCTACTGACAATTGCTTAGTATTTTCAGGAATGTAAATAGGATTAGTAGTTTAAAACTGGGAAGATAATCCCAAAGACATTTGATGCACTGGATAAAATCTTGTTTTAATCATGTTAATTATGAGGAATTATTATCCCTAGTTTACAATTACTTGCATAGAGTAATCTAATTATAGGGGCAAAAAAAAAAAAGTCACAATCTAAACAGTACAAAATAAACAAACACCCAGAAGTTAGTAAGGGGATTGCACAGTGGTTTTCTGAAATAAAGCATAATGCCCATTTCTGATGCATTAGAAATATATAAAAAATGAATTACATTAACATTCTTAGGAGGAGCTGCCTTTATTCAACTGAATAAACACAGTTTGGCTTATCAAGACAAACCTGGATTCTATCTTTTATTTTACTGAGCCACACCTGTTGATCTAAATAACAAAACTACCTCAGGGGAATTTAACCTCATTCAATGCTAATGATGGAGTTTCGTTGGAATCACTAGATCTTTGAGCCAACAGCCATTCCATGGGATTGAGTCTTAAACTTTTCCTCCCCATCAGATTCAGACACCCTCCAGTCCAGGTAGCACTTTGACAACATTGCCAGCAGTTGAGATATGCAGTTAACTCTTATCAGTGTAGTCATGAAACCTGGCCCAAACCAACAGATGACTTTGCTTAGTGGTTTCACACCAATGGCTAGCAGACTGGAAAGTACTGAGCCTTGTAGCATCCCAGAATTGAGGAGAGGTGGACTCAATCTCTCAGTTCCCAACTGACACTTCTCTTCAGGAGGATGGCAAACCACTGCAAAACAATGTCCCTTACTTGCTCCAAGTCCCTTTCTCATGCTTCCTGCCTGATATGAAGTGGTCCCTTGGGTCTGGAGTTATTTCAAATTAAAGCAAAATATGTAAGCTCCCATAGAAAAACAACTTTATGCCAGGGTGTCAAACTCGCAGGGTCCTATTGTCACCATGTGACATATTGTGACTTTCCCCCCCCCTTCGCTAAAATGGGGCTGGGTATGGCCAGTGTGTGATGCATCCGGCCTGTAGACTATGAGTTTGATAGCCTTGCTGTATGCAATAATCATCTGGACCAGTATTTCTTATCCTCAGCAACTTTAAGAAACTACAGCTCCCAGAATTCCCTAGCCAGCATGTTGAGGCCTACATATTTTTAAGTTGCTGAAGCTGAGAAACTCTGAATCATTCTAAATTATTCTGATAAACTCTCTCAGTCTCTGCAAATCCACACATGTAATGAATTTTAAAACTTGGTGCATTGTTCAAGGACCTGGCCCTAAATTTTTCCCTTGAATGCTCTGCACAATAATAAAAATATGATTGTATTCCCTGATTATTTCTGTTGTGCTAGTGGAATATAGATCAAATGCTTTACTTTCATCTCATAACTAAACAATGAATTCAATCAAAACTGATTCACAGCAAGTAGAAAAATGAAGCTTTCCTCACTGTCCCTTTTTCTCTCCCTCCAAAACATCATCTATCTATCTATCTATCTATCTATCTATCTATCTATCTATCTATC
>BLBF01000042.1:16132379-16144150 GCA_015471245.1 Laticauda colubrina | reverse complement strand
ATCTATCTATCTATCTATCTATCTATCTATCTATCTATCTATCTATCTATCTATCTATCTATCCATCTATCCATCTATCTATCTATTTATCTGCTGTGTCCCACCAGTGGCCAGCAGAGCTGGCAGCAGACTCGGACAGTGAGGAGGTTGGGGAAGAACATGGGCCAGTCCTGGAGTCTGGGGAAGGCTCTGATGAGGCAGAGATGGGGCCAGGGCCATCCAACAGTTATCAGCTTCCTTCAGAGTTGGAGATCAGTGGGGCAGAAGAACAGCTGGAACCTGTTCCAAATGTGCGCATGTGCAGAGCTGCCAGGAGAAGGTAACAGTTAAGGAACAAGGATTGACTTGGAAGTAAAAGCACAGGTGGATGGTGAATAGCCCCTCCCATAGACAATACAGAGAAGCGAAAGGAGAGTGGCGTTTTCAGGAGACAATTAGTTCATTTAATTAGTGTGAAGATTTGAGTATCTGAGTTTCTGACTTACAGAGACTCCATGCAAGTATTTTCTTGTACACTGTTGCGTTTGGAAGCTATCGGTCTGGCAACTCCAAGTCTGATAATATCTGTGGTTGTAATTCACCCTTGAAAAGACTGTTTGTCAGGACTTTGTTGGATGTGAATGATAAGGATTCACATTAGCCTAATAAAAAGAGGTTTTGTCAGGACAAGGAGACTGCTTCGTGATTTTGTGAAGCCTAGGTGAGAACACTGTCTGTCTGTCTGTCTGTCTGTCTGTCTGTCTGTCTGTCTATCTTCTACCTACCTACCTACCTACCCATTTTATCACCCATCTCGCCATCAGGTGACTCTGGGCATCTTACAACATTAAAAGAAATAAAATAATGCAAGCATATATATCTAATATTAATAAAAATACAAAAATAGTTATACAGATGAGGAAACAGAATGTGCAGGAGGGGAGGTAGGATGTGCTATTGGTCCATCAACAACATCCAGCATGAAACTATCCCATTGGGCCCCAAGCCAACTGGCAGAGCCATGTCTTCAGGCCCTCATGGAAAGTCAGGAGGGTGAGAGTAGATCTCATTCTGAGGGGCAAGATCTTTCAAAGGGCAGGAGGAGCCACAGTATAGATGGCTCTTCTCCTGGAATTGTGCAATTTAGTATTCATTGACAGGAAGGACATTGCATTGTATGATTTTATATACTATACTTAGATCGGACTGATGGCGGCATACTTCTAGGTTTTCTAGGTCTAGAATTTCTAGTCTGGTGGCATAAGGTATTCTGCAATGAGTAGAGGAATGGAGAACAGGTTAGCCAGGGACCACCGAGGAGGCTGCCTGCCTCTGTGAAAGGATTTTTTCGGGCAGTGTTATCTTTACCTGCGGGACACCTGAATGCCAGTAGGCAATCAGGGGAGGCTCTTTTCTTCTGGTTTACTTGGTCATGGGAATCGAGCCACTGACCTCAGCGGTGCACAGGCCCAGTATCTTACCATGTGAGCCACCATGGCTTCTCTTGTTCCTCAACTACCATAGAGCCATGCCATGTAGGGCTTTAAAGGTGATAACTGTTGTGCCTGTGCAGGCATGGACACTAAGTTCTCCCATTGTGAGCAGTGCGGGAAAATAATTTAAAGCTAATGGGTAACAGATGGGCAGGCAGCAGCTATAAGGGGCTAAAGCCCATGTCACACTGGCCAAAGGATGCAAAACGGACACAATGGACGAGCAAAATGTTCCATCCGTTGTTATCCGCTCTCAAAAGGGGCAAAAATTTGCATAACTGGAGTGGATAACACTGATGCGGGGAGGATGCAGGGTGGATGCAAAGTGGATGCGGAATGGAAGCCTAGCGGATGGAAGCGGATGGGAGCGGATGGCACATCCGCTAGGCTTCCGGGGGACCTCAGCAAGGTGGATGCGGAACGGATACAGCAGATGCACAGGGGACGCCGAACGGATGAAGTGAATGCACAGCGGAAGCCTAGCGGATAAAGCGGATGCACAGCGAAAGCCTAGAGGATGCACAGTGGAAGTGGAACGGATGTCGAGCGTTAATTGCGCATGTGGGGGGGAAGTATTACGTAAGCCCCCTGGATATAAAGGGAAGCAGCTCGCACGTGGCCAGCATTCCGAGGAAAGACCTGCTGCTGGACACTTCGAGTTCCTTGCCTGCCCTGCCAGCCAGCCTTCCTGCCAGCCTTGGTGCCTGCCTGCCTTCCTGCCAGGCTTTCTGCCAGCCTTCCTGCCAGCCTTGGTGCCTGCCAGCCTCCCTGCCAGCTAGCAACCCCACAACCATGGGAAGGAAGCGAAAGCCTCAGCAACCTGCCGCCATCCCTGGCAAGAGGGACAGGGCCAACCTCCCACCTCCTGCCCCTGACTATGCTTCTGCTGGGGCTTCTGCTGAAGCTGCTCCTGGCAGTGGTGCTTCTGCTGGTGCTGGGGCTTCTGCTGGGGCTTACTCTGTTGAAGCTGCTCCTGGTCCTGCTGGTCCTGCTCGACCTGCTCGTGCTCCTGGACTTGCTCGTCCTGCTCGTGCTCCTGGTCTTGCTCGTCCTGCTCATGCTCCTGGTCTTGCTCGTCCTGCTCGTGCTCCTGGTCCTGCTCATGCTCCTGGACTTGCTGGCCCTGCTGGTGCTTACTCTACTGCTGCTGATCCTGGTCCTACTGTTCCTGCTGCTGCTGCTGCTGCTGCTGATGATGATGATGATGATGCTGATTATGATCCTGCTGGTGAGGATGATGATGCTGATTATGATCCTGCTGGTGAGGATGATGATGATGATGATGATGATGATGATGATGATGATGATTCTGCTGGTGCTGCTGCTGCTGCTGCTGGTGTGGAGGAGCAGTCCCTACTACCTGGGAGCCCCTCTGATGAGGGCCCATCTGGTCCTGCCAAAGGGAGGAAGAGGTGTATGCGACAACGGAAGAGGAGGCAATACTCCATTGAGGAGACGCACGAGGATGAGGTGCTGGAGTGGCTGAGAGAGAACGACTATCTGTGACAGAAGGGACACCGGCTGTACAGGGACACCAAGTGGAAGCAGGCTGTTTGGAGAGAGAGGGCGGAGAGTATGGGTTACACTTCAGAGGTGCTCCTTGGCTGGTGGAAGCACATGCACACCTGGTACGGGAAGCTGCACCTGAAGAAATCTGGCCAGGCCACTGTGAAGCTGACAGACAGAGAGACCTACGTCATGGCCAGGTGCAGTTTCCTGGAGGGTGAGGTCTGCCACCGAGGAGCACCAGCAGCCCCTCTCACGACCCTCTCTCTCCGGCAGCCTGCTGCCACGCAGTCCTCTTCCGGCCAAGAGTCAGTCCCTGTCTCCAGGCAGGTTTCTGTGGAGCGTGCCACGGCGGACAACCCGCGGACAGGTGTGGTAAGCGTGGTGGAGTGCGTAGAGGACTCCCTGGTGTGGTGGGAGAAAGGAGACATCGAGTCCACCTCACTCCTAGCCTCATCCACCACCCCCAGCTCCGCCTCCCCAGAAAGCCAGAGAGCCGGACAGCTGGAGGGGCAGAGCCACAATGTACTGCTGGAGATCAGGGACACCATCCACACCAGCATAGATCTCCTCTCTCAGCTGGTCCACACCGACTCCTCATCCTCCAACCGCAAGCCCTTCCTCACCTATGTCAACCAGACCCTCAAGGAAATGGCGGATCCACAGTACCAGCAGGTGAAGGACCGGATCACCAAGCTGCTTCACAACCCTCCAGACCCAGAGGAACGTGCTCCCACCCAGTCCAGGCCTGCTCCTCCACCCCAGGTGATGTCCCTCCCATTCCAAGGTTTCTACAGGCCCTCACCTACCAGAGCTACAGCTACCAGGAGGTTCAGCAGCACAGGCAGCAGCCTTTCCAGTCCAGGCACAGAGTCATCGGGCGACACCGTTGCCACCGGTTTCACTGATGCCACCGATGCCACCCACGCCAATGATGCCACCGCCGACAGCGATGCCACCCACGCCAGTTGTCACCCAGCTGCAGAGCAGACAGCCCAGCTACACTACTGCTTCCTCCACCCCCCAGCGAAGCCCGGCCTCAGTACATCTGTCATCAGTACTGGGGCTGACACCCCATGGCATGGAGGAAGGACCTCTCAGCATCACGGGGCTTAGCCAGCTATCCGAGACCTTTCTCAACACACTGTCCCCTGTTGTTCTCTCGAGGCCAGGCACTCCAGCACCACCCACCACCACAGCACCTGGACCCTTCACCCCTGAGACTGGGCACACCTCCGAGTGACCAGGAAGAGTGCCAGAGACAGGGTAGCTGGCTACCTGTGGACTTTATTTGGACACGTGACTTGGGTCATTTTTTTTTTACAGCTTGTTGTTCAATAAAGTTTATCTTTGATTCACACACTTGCTTCATTTCTTTTTTTTAATAAAGTCTTGGTGGAAACTTTTAGAATTGGCTTAAGCCTTTGCATGCTTGTGGAATGGGTTAAGATAGCAGTGGGGTGGGCAGGGATACCTGTGGAATGAGCAGGGATACCTTTGGGATGGCTAATAGCTGTGGGATAGATAAACCTCAAGTGCAAGCATAGTGGGACTGTATGGTCCACCCTCCCAGGTGCCACACCTATGGCCCTTTATTATCAATAATAATGTAATCAATCATCCACACATGTCAACATAAACACAACTCTTTATTAAATGCCCTGTTCATTGTAGGCCTACCCAACATATATGGCCCAATCTCATCCGTGTGATGAGACAGGCTGAAGGAAGCATCCATTAAGCATCTACCATCCTGTCTTGCCACTCCACCGTTCCAGCTGGGGAGTTGCACCAGTGTTTCAGGAGGTTGTGCTGCTTCTACCCTTCCCGTGAGGCTCTGTTGTGGCCTTGCACATCCTGAGTGTCGATCAGGTTTCGCCCTTGCCTCCATTCCCCAGGCTCCATGTCCCCATTGCCTTGTTGATGGTCCACGAGCCTGTTCTGCAACACTGGGTAGCGGGTGCGCATGAGATTGTGCAGGATGCAGCAAGCTTCCACGATCCTCCTCACGGTCTCTGGGCGATGCTGCATGGTGGTGAGAAATACCTGGAACCTGTTGGCCAGGATGCCAAAGGCGTTCTCCACCACCCGCCTTGCCCTGAACAGCCTGTAGTTGAAGATCGTCTCTTCACGGGTGAGGAGTCTGGAGGTGTCGGGCTTCATGAGGTAGGTTGTGAGGGAGAAGGCGTCATCCCCCACGATGAAGTGTCTTGCGTGTCATTGGGCAGGGGGTCTGGATCTGGGAAGCCCACAGTGAGGTTGCCTTCCAGCCCCTCCTTGAGGTGACTGGCCTTGTATACCTGGGCATCTGAAGATGAGCCGTTGCCTGAAGCATCGATGTACATGAACTTGTAGTCAGCATCGACCATGGCGAAGAGGATGATGCTGAAGAAGCCCTTGTAGTTGAAATAAGTGGACCCCGACTTGGCTGGAGCTTTGCAGGCCAAAGCCGTTCTGCATCCGTTCTGCATCTGTTCCGCGTCCGTTCCGCTTCCTCCCTGCGTCCGGGTGGATGCAAGTTGTGCGGATTAGCAGCGGATGCCAAGCGGATATAGCGGATGTGTAATGGATGCGTAACGGATGCGTAGCGGATGCGTAGCAGATGCAGAACGGACGAACTGGATACATTTTCTGCGCAAAAGTTTTAGGCAGCCCAAAACTTTTGGAGCAGATGAAACGTCCATAAACGGATGCTGGACAGATAGAGAGGAAGCAAAACGGAGGCAGTGAGTACAGAACGGATACATCGCATTAACCAACGGATGGCAAGCTTTTTTGTCCGTTTTACATCCTCTTTGCATCCGTTGGTTCAGTGTGACATGGGCTTAAGGGGCTAAGGGGCTGCCTGCCAATTCATTAATACATTGTAGCAATACTTACCTCGTGCAATAAACAAGTGTAGCAGATCCTTGGCTCGTTGTGTTTATTCCGACCTATGACCTAACAATAACAGTTCTGATTGTTAATGTGATTACATCCAAGGATTCCTGTGATACAAGGTGGCATTTAAATTCCCCAAATGATAAAACTAAACCTTGGTTTTGTTTTGTTTTTAAAAGAGAAAGTGCCACAGCAGATGTATCTGCCCAAAATTAATTTTAGACACAGAAAAGCAGTTGGCATATACATTCTTATGACTGCCCTAGATTTGTTTTTTTTTTTTTTTTATAAAAAAAGGTACAATATAAACATAGTAAAGAAAACAAATGAAACATATGGCTTTGGGGCCAGAGCACTGGCAGTATTTAAGCCACTCAGAATGATGGACTAAAACAGCTACATAAATTCTTTGCTTAAGCCCCTATCCCACTGCACTAACGGATGCAAAGAGGATGTAAAACATTAAAAAAAAGCTTGCCATCCGTTGGAAAACGCTATGCATCCATTGTGTACTCACTGCATATGTGTTTCATACGCTCTATCCCTGGAGCATCCGTCCACTGAGATTTCATCCACGCAAGAAGTTTTGAGCTGCACCAAACTTTGTGAGCGGATGAACTTTCTGTCGCGTATGATGTACATCTGCTGCATATATGGGCAACAAACGTTCTATGTCTGTTATCATACGTTAAATGTCCGCTGTATCCTCTCTGCATCCTCTGGCCATCCCCTCAACTCACATCCGCTGCAGCTGAAAACGGAAAGAGGGAGGAAACAAAAGGTACACAGAATGTCTACACAGCATTAGTAGCACTGAAATAGAAAGGATGTAAGCGTATGCATCTCATAGAAAAGTATTCAAAATGGACAAAACATTTGTATCTGGGATGTATCTCAGATATTTAGGAAGTCTGGAGTATGTCTAGAGTATGTAGAAGGACACCTAGCGGACAACTGATATTTCCTATAAAAAGGGGGAGGAAATCACCTGGATCTCAGTATGATTCCAGCAGCCGTGGTGTACAGATCTCTTCACCCTTGGTCTTGGTCTTGGTCTTCCATATCATCAATTGTTCTCCACCATGGATCATGACACAGTCCGTATGGTAGCTGCGATCATTCATCACCAGAACCAAAACCTGTTCAGACTGTTTCACCTTTTATACACAAGGAGAAGAAGGAGACGTCCAAGAGTTGTGTGGGTCCAAGGATGGATCGTGAGAAGAATGGAGTTTGGACTCTGTGACGAGTTGATGGTGGACCTGAGGAATGAAGACCCTCGTGCATTCCATCACTTCATGAGGATGCCACCAGCCATGTTTGACGAACTTGTAGAGCGTCTGAGACCCAGGTTGACCAAGGCAAACACCAACTTCCATCCCAACCTGGACCCTGGACTGAAGGTGGCACTGACTCTGCGGTACCTGGCCTCTGGAACCACATACAGAAACATGCAGTATGCATGGAGGGTGCCACACAACAGCATCAGCAAAGTGGTCAGAGAAGTGGTGCAGGCCATCATCAAAGAATACGTGGAGGAGCTCTTCAAGTGCCCCACCACTGAACAAGGCTGCAGGAAACTTGCAGAAGAGTGGTATCAGAGGTGGAACTTTCCCCACACCGTTGGAGCCATAGATGGGAAGCACGTGGCCTGCAAAGCTCCAGCCAACTCAGGATCCACTTATTTCAACTACAAGGGCTTCTTCAGGATCATCCTCTTTGCCATGGTTGATGCTGACTACAAGTTCATCTTCATCAATGCTTCAGGCAACGGGTCAGCTTCAGATGGCCAGGTATACAATGCAAGTGACCTCAAGGATGGGCTGGAACGCAGCCTCATCATGGGTTTTCCAGGTCCAGACCCCCTAACCAATGACACACAAGATGTGCCCTACTTCATCATTGGTGATGATGCCTTCTCCCCCAGAACCTACCTCATGAAGCCGTACAGTTCAAGATACCTCACCCATGAAGAGAGGATCTTCAACTACAGGGTGTCCAGGGCAAGACGGGTGATGGAGAATGCCTTTGGCATCCTGGCCAACAGGT
The DNA here is from genome assembly GCA_015471245.1 of Laticauda colubrina. Classification (NCBI taxonomy): domain Eukaryota; kingdom Metazoa; phylum Chordata; class Lepidosauria; order Squamata; family Elapidae; genus Laticauda; species Laticauda colubrina. The sequence goes on along the minus strand of BLBF01000042.1, from coordinate 16,136,243 downwards.
TCCAGATACTTCTCACCACCATGCAGCGTGAGGCACATACTGTGAGGAGCATCGTGGAAGCTTGCTGCATCCTGCACAATCTCATGTGCACCCGCTACCCAGTGTTGCAGAACAGACTTATGGACCGTCAACAAGGGAATGGGGACATGGAGCCTGGGGAATGGAGGCAAGGACGAAACCTGATAGACACTGTGGATGTACAAGGCCCCAATAGAGCTTCACATGAAGGGAAGAAGCAGCGCAACCTCCTGAAACACTGGTGCAACTCCCCAGCTGGACCAGTGGAGTGGCAAGACAGGATGATAGATGATTAATGGATGCTTTCTTGAGGCTGTCGCATAACACTGATGAGATTGTGCCATGTATGTTGAGTGGTCCTACAATGAATAGGGCATTAATAAGGAGCTTTGTTTATTTTGAAATGTATTGATCAATGAATAAATTGTTATAAATAAAAAAGGTCCATATGTGGGAGGGAGGGTGGACCATACAGTCCCACTATGCTTGCACTGGAGGTTTATCTATCCCACAACTATCCTTATCTATCCCACAAGCATGCAAAGGCTTAACCATTTGTTAAAAGTTTTCACCAACACTTCACGAAGGTAAAAAAATGAACCAAGTGTCTTAAGCAAAGATAACCTTTATTAACTTTCTTAGGTAACCTTTATGACTTTATTAAATAAGCAAAATGAACCAAGTAAACTGAATTAAGTGTGTTAAGCAAAGATAACCTTTATTAAATTTCTTAAGGAAACTGTATGACTTTATTAAATTAGCAAAATGAACCAAGTAAAGTGTCTTCAGCAAAGATAAACTGAACAAGTAAACAACTCAGTCTCTGGCACAATTTCAGTTACTCTGAGTCATGTCCATGGTCTTAGCTGTTAAGCGGGCAGGGACTGTGGAGGTGGCTGTGGCTTGAGTGCTGGTCTGAGGTGCCATTGGGGTGCTTAGCCCCGAGAGTACAACAGGGGATGGTGTGTTCAGGAAGCTCTCTGAGAGCTGACTCAGTCCCTTGAGGTTGAGAGGCCCTTCCTCAAGTACCTGAGATGTGAGGCCCAAGACTGATGAGAGATTGTCCGTTGATGGGCTTGGCTGTGGGTTGGAGGAAGGAGGAGTGTAGTGGGGCTGTCTGGTCTGCAGCTGGGTGAGGAGTGCCGTCTGTGGCGTACAATGAACCTGGGCCTGGACTGGGAAGGTCTGTTTTTGCTGTGGGAATTCCTGGTAGTCTTAGCCTTGGTAGGTGAGGGGCTGTTGAAAACCGTGGAAGGGCTGTGACATCGCCTGGGGTGGAGGAGCAGACCTGGACTGGGTAGGAGCAGCTTCAGCTGGGCCTTGAGGGTTGTGCAGAAGTGCTGTTATCTTCTCCTTCATCACCTGGTACTGGGCCTCGGGCAGGTCCCTGAGGGTGTGGCTCACATAGGTGATGAAGGTGTGGCAGCCCGAGGATCCTCTGTCCAAGTGAACCAGCTGAGAGAGAAGTTCTGTGCTGGTCTTCACTGTGTCCCTGATCTCCAACAGCAACTGTGGTTCTGGCTCTTCAGTCTGCCTCTGTGCATGCATCCTGTGGAGCTGGGTGTGGGTGTGGGTTGGTCTCTGGTGGCTGCTGCTTCTTCCTCCATTTGTGACGGGGATCCTCCAAGTCCACTGGCATGGGGAGTGCAGCTGTCGGGGGGGGGTCTCTGCCGTGGGGCCCTCTGAAGACACCTGCCTGGACAGGGTAGCTGGCTCCTGACTGGAAGAGGACTGTCTGTCTGTGGGCTGTCTGAGGGAGAGGGGTCTCAGAGGGGCTGCTCCTCGGTGGCGGATCTCACCCTCCAGGAAACTGCACTTGGCCATGACGTACATCTCCCAGTCAGTGAGCTTAACAGCAGCCTGCCCGGATTTCTTGAGGTGTAGCTTGCCATACCAGGTGTGCATGTGCTTCCACCATCCAAGGAGTACTTCTGTAGTGTACCCCAGGCTCTCTGCCTTGTCTCTCCAAGCTGCCTGCTTCTTCTTGGTGTTGTGATACAGTCTGTGGCCCTTTCTCCAGAGGTACGCGTTCTCCCTCAGCCATTCCAGCACCTCATCCTCATGCTCCTCGGAAATAGTGTACTGTTTCCTCTGTCCCTTCTGCTTCCCTTGCCTCTTCCTCCCTCTGGCAGGGGCTTCAGCAGGGCCTTCCGGGGCTTGAGCATCAGGACCTTCCGGGGCTTGAGCAGCAGGGCCTTCAGGGGCTTGAGCAGCAGGGCATTCAGGGGCTTGAACAGCAGGGCCTTCAGGGGTTGGAGCAGCAGGGCCTTCAGGGGCTTGAGGAGCAGGGCCTTCAGCAGCAGGGTTTTGAGGGCCTTGGGGCTGGTCCACCACAGCAGCAGCAGCAGCAGGTTCAGAGTCAGTGCCATGGGGTGGGATGCTGGTTCGGGCCTTCTTGCCAGGGCTTGAATGAGTAGGCACAGGCTTCCTCTTCTTGCCTGACTGACGAACCATAGTGTTCCTGCAAGATGTATGTGGCAGTATGTCTTTCCCCTGTATGCTGACTGCGTGCGTGCTGCATCATTTTATATCCACGGAGCTGACACAATTCATACTCCCGCATGCACAGTGAACGCTTTGTATCCGATATACATCTGCGCGGTATCCCCTTTGTTTTCTATAGGCATCTGTGATGCATCTGCTTCATCCGCTATGCATCCGCCCCTTCCGCTATGCGTCCGCTTTGAAATTCTCCCCCAGAACCCCTTCGGATGTGTCATCTGCTTCCATCCGCTGTCATCTGCTAGACTTCCTATGAACATCCGTTTAACATCCCCGCTATGTACTACCCCAATCCGTTCTTTTCCGTTCTTTTCCGTTCTGTTTATGCAAATTTTCACCACTTTTTGGAATGGATGACAATGGATGGAGCCACCCCTGAAATTTTGATCATCCGCTGTGTCCTTTATGCATACATTTTGCATTCGTCGGCCAGTGGGACCTAGCCTTTACTCTTGCAAGATCTGGTTTATCCTTTCAGCCCTGGAAGAGGCCTTTCCCTCCACTTAAACTGAAGACTGGAAAGCTGCAGGACAAAAGTGGAAGGCAACAAATTTAAGAGTATTTAATGTAAACATTTCCCCCTCTCAAATGCTTGTTTCCCCTGGGAGGAAAACCACATAAAAATCCCAAAGCCTGAATTTCATTATTCTTTTCTACTGTTTGTTTGTGGGGGGCGGTGGTGTATGCTTTAGTGAAAGGCTGTTTTGAATGGATTTGGGGCAACTGAAATCTCTCTCTCATTATTCTTCAGAGGCAAAATAGATTACATTTTTGATCTTTTGGGCTTCAAATTATTAATAAAAATATCTAGCTGTTGAAGAAGGGTAAGGAGACAGAGTGCTGAAAAGCCTAAAGGCGAACATGTCAGTGAAGGTGTCCATCCAGGAAGGGAAGATTTAGATTCTTAGCTGGTGGGTGGGGGAAGAGAATTTAAGCCAGTCTTTCTCCCTTAGCATAACCTTTTCACGGAGTGATTGTTATGAGGTACATAGGACTAGGAATGTTGCCTGAGTGAAAGGTGGGATATAAATCTTCTAAATAAATGAATGTCTGATGCATATTTCTCACATTTTCACTTTTGGAACTGTATATTATGTAGCCAGATCTTAATCTTTTGACCTTTTCCTAAGGCAGTAAAAAGCTGAATGTTCCCTCAGGCATTTGGGCAAGAAAGTTAAACCCATTCTCTCTCTCTCCCTCCCCCCTCTCTCTGTCCCTCTCTCTCTCTTCCTCTTTCTTTCTCTCTCTCCCTCTCTCACCATCATCATCATCATCGATCCATCATCTGTGTTCTATTTATCTATCTATCTATCTATCTATCTATCTATCTATCTATCTATCTAT
>BLBF01000042.1:16084149-16130762 GCA_015471245.1 Laticauda colubrina | reverse complement strand
ATCTATCTATCTATCTATCTATCTATCTATCTATCTATCTATCTATCATCTATCTATCTAAAAAAGTCATGTTATGTCATGATATGTGAAAACAATGTGATGCCACAAGTTTGATACCCCTGCACTATCCCATCTGAGCCCTCCACAAGATATCCACACACACAATCAATGTTATCTCAGTGCTATATTCCAACCAGAACTAAGATGGCATTAGGTTCAGATGCTTCCTCCAAAATCTTTAAAAACCGTATACCTGCCTTGTTCTTGACAACCTTCCCTAAAAAATCAGAAGTTAGAGAGTGGACAAAAATTGTCCAGCAATGGCACCTTGAGGACAGGGTGGGTCACCACGTTCTTCAAGAAAGGAACCATCTATGGGAGCCATCAGAGAGGTATTTATTGATCTTTCCCAGAGAGAGGCATTTATTGCTGCTTGAGCTCAGCCACATGTAATATTCTGGGAGGCCCTTACCAGCATGGATGGACATGGATAAAACACACAGGTGGGACGGCTCAGTGCCTGTTGGTGAGTTTGTTTGTTTGTTCTCTATTGTACAGGGCATACAAAACTTTTGCCAGACCAATTCTTAAATACAGCTCATCTGCCTGGAACTCACACTGTATATCGGACATTACCACGATTGAGCCGGTTCAAAGGTATTTCTTGAGAAGAGTATTCCACTCCTCCATTCACAATAGAATTCCCTATGCCTCCAGGCTTGAAATTTTGGGCTTGGACAATCTGGAACTGTGCTGCCTGCAGTCTGATCTAAGCATAATACACAAAACTGTCTGCTACAATGTGTTGCCTGTTGATGACTTCTTCAGCTTCAACCACAATAATACATGGGCAACAATCGATACAAACTCAAGGTAAACCACTTCAAACTCAATTGCAGAAAATACGACTTCAGCAACAGAGTGGTCAATGCCTGGAATGCCCTACCCGACTCTGTTGTTACAACCTCAAACCCTCACAGCTTCAACCTCAAACTGTCAGCCGTGGATCTCACCTCATTCTTAAGAGGTCCTTAAAGGGGGCGTGCATAAGTGCACCAGCATGCCTACTGTCCCTGTCTTACTGTCCCCATTTATCTGTATTTATTTCCTTTGTTCATGTTTATGTTCATACCTATACTTGTTAACTTGTACATGTTTAACAAACAAATGAAGTAAATAAATAAATAAATTGTTTGAAACTGGAATGATTTTAGACCTCAGGCATATGGATGTTGTTGTTGTTGATGGTTTAGTATTTGGGGAGTGTATTTTGTATGTTATGTGGCTGGATCATTGGTTTTATATTTTATTTACCATGTGCTGCATACACGAAGTCACTACTGTTATAGGCAGCTTTATAAATTGTTTCATCCATTTTAGGAAATATGATATGAGGCATATTTTATTTGAGCAGCAAAATCCTTTTCTAGGACTAGATAGCAGCAAAAGGGTTCAGAAAATTCTTTTCTGCCACCTGTCTATAGTCTTCCTTTCCATTTATGTCATCACTGTTCTTAGGCAATTTAACATTTGGCCCAGCAGACATTGTACACCCAGGCTAAATAGACCAATGGGCAGTTTCCTATGTTTGTAAAATTATGTAGTGTGACTTTTCCACACTCAAGAGGGTAATTTGCCTAGCCTCATTTCACTTCTCCCTTCCCCAGTTTAGCAGCTTTTAATTAATGGATTAGCCAACATTCAAGCACTCAGCTTTCAAATTAGAAGAAACAATAGCATGCAATGTGCATCACACAGAAACGTGGGCTCAGAGTTTCTTTTTTTAAAAAAAAGTTTTCATTTTTTACAACAAACATACAAACAAAACATAAAAACATACAACCCTCTTTCAATTATATTCATGCAGTCTGTCAGTTGGTTACAATCTTTTGTACTATCCTTTTCTTTTTACCATTTCTCACAAGTTATATAAATTCTTACCTTATCAGTCTAGCTGGTACTTATGTAATATCAATTATTAAACATTCATTTGACTAAACTATTTTTCCATCATTTTATAAGAGATATTGTAATTTTAATTATGGTTTAATTTTATACATTTATCGAATGGTTATATATTTTATATTGTATTCTGTATTAATCTTTTAACTTTTATTGTAAGGCTTACTAATATATTTATTACCATGTCTTTTTATCTAACCATTGATAAAATAAATCCCATATCATATAAAATTGTTTATCTTGCTCTCTAATTTCAAATGTCAATTTATTCATTTCGGCCCAGTCCATGATTTTCTTAATAATTTCCTCCTGCATAGGTATTTTTTTCATTTTTCCAATTCTTAGGAAATACAATTCTAGCCGCTGTTAAAACATTTAGGGCTCAGAGTTTCTGACAGCCAGCAAGTCACCTAAAACTCTTCAAGAGATTGAGAGAAAGAGAGAGATTGAGAGAGAGAGAGAGATTGAGAGAGAGAGAGAGAGAGATGCAAAAACAAAACAAGAGAACAAACTGCTCCCAGAGTTTCTCTCCTTGAAGTGCATGTCAACAGTTTGTTCACAGAGCACCACTCTTTTATCCTTTTTACCTATACCTATACCCTTTCATTGGATGTCTTTAGAGACTGGAAAGAGGACTGGATTCCTGCACTGAGAATAAGGAGTTGTACTCGGTGTCACCTTCCAATTTGCAATTTGCATACTTTCTCCAAGGAATGCACTTCAGTGATGGGATTCAAAAATTTTTTACTACTGGTTCTGTGGGCATGGATTGGTGGCCGTGGCTTGGGGGCATGGCAAGGGAAGGATACTGTAAAATTCCCATTCCCTCCCCACCCCACTAACCTGCTTTCCAGCTCTGTTCTCCTGTGCAGGGCAATAAAAGAAGATCCAGCCAATCAGCTGGGACTCGTGAGGCAGAGAATAGATGGGGGCAGAGGTGGTATTTGCCGGTTCTCTGAACTACTCAACATTTCCACTACCAGTTCTCCAGAGCTGGTTAGAACCTGCTGAATACCATCTCTGATGTATGTCCAACTCCAGTGCTCCAAATTCTGTCCATTAATCAGTGTCATCTGATAGGATCTAGGAAGCATGCTTTCTCTGTCACAGCACTCCCCAAGACATTTCTGCCTAGTTGTAAAAAATAAAATAAATGTAGCATCAAACTGAAGATTAGTACAAATAATCTCTCATTCACCTTTTCTGTCCTGGATGCAGAAGATTATTATGGAAGACATTCATAGGATAGTCTTAATGTAGTGTTTCCTAATGGGCTTTTAATTGGTCCTAAATTCCATCGAATGTTTACAAAAGAGCAGCTGCAGATCCCTAATTCATGCCCTCATTTACCTACTTCTGATGTCTGGATTTTTGTACAGCCCAAGATTTGAAGTCATTTGGATGCAGGGCCACATAATCTCAACCTTTGGTTTCCCACTGTACAGCCTTATTGATGCAGGATTAATGTGGCATCCTTGTTAACTGGAGCAATCAAGTATTGGTGTCCCTGGAAAATATCTAAGAAGACTATGTAATAGTTATGTAATCCAAGCTATTGCCTGTGCAGTTCAGAAAATATATTTCTGCCATTCAGATATATCTTAAAAACATTCTAATAAAATATAGTTCACACTCCTTGTGTGAAAAACCTGTTATACTATGAAGCAGCCAATATCTTCAATCAGCTTTAGATATGAGATGTTTCCCAGGTAAAATTTCATGTCCTTACAACCTTATGATGATGTATAAAGCCTTTCACAACTTTGATTCAAAATGATTTATTGTCTTGTTTCCATAGATCATCAACAGATACTTTTTGCAGGAGAGGCTATGGATGTGTCCAGAGTCAACAATTCTCTGTTTTTTATAGTGGAACTTCTGCTATTACAATTTAATAAAGGGCTGATAGTATATCTCTGCCCAGGCCAGTGGTTCAAGTCTTAACACTGTTTTTTTTTTTTTTTAAGCTTAGAATGGTATTATTTTTAGCCCTGCCATCAAAATGCTGACACATTCCATGCTACAGAAATCTGCAGTCATTACAAATCTGCAATATATTCAGCCTCAGAGACAAGAAAAATATATGCCAAATATATTCATTAGAAGAATATACATACACATTTGCATGTAGAGCTTTTTTAAAAATTGATGCAGTAGTTGGTAATTTCCCAGACCACCTTAAATAATTGAATGTTCAAAATGAAATCCGAAGTACTAGAAATGCTATCAGGGCCTTAATAATTTAGGTTCAAGTTATCTATGAACATGCTTACTTATACATTGTTCTCAGTGGTTATTAAAATCAGCACGAGTATCCTGCCTTCAGCTGTCTAGTGACAGTCTTTGGCAGATTATTCCTGGTAGCTGTCAGTGAGTTCTGAAATAACTGGAAATATTAGATTGAAAGCCATGTTATATGGCTTTTGATCATTTAATGTATTCTTGGGATGTAGTGTATCTTTCTTAAAAACCTTCCATACTTGGTGGTCTATGAATGCTAAATTAATAATCACTCATGATATGTCTAAAATGGCAATACTTTTTATTTGTAGCTACAGGTAGTACTCTACTAACAAGAATTTGTTTAGTGACCATTCAAAGTTACAATGACACTGAAAGATGACTTACATCTGGTCCTCACATGTATGACTGTTTCAGCATCACCACAGTCATGTGATGAAAGACTTCACCATATACCGCTTCACCATGCTTCACAGCCCTCTCTAAGTGGTTTACAGTCAGCATATTGCTCCTAACAATCTGGACCTTCATTTTACCGACCTTAGAAGGAAGTAAAACTGAGTCAACCTTGAGCCGATCAGAATCAAACTGCCGAACTGTTGGCAGCTGCCAGCCAACAGAGGTAGCCTGCAGTACTGCATTCTAAACACAGTGCCGCTCCTTATTTATGATGGTTGCAACATCTTGGGATGATGTGATTGCCATTGTGGCCTTCCCAGGCAGCTACCAACAAGCAAAGTCAATGCAGCAAGCCAGGTTCATTCAACAACCATGTGATTCACTTAATAACTGCTGCAATTCACTTCAGAATTGTTGCAAAAAAGGTCATAAAATTGGGTGCAGCTCATTTAACAACCACCTTGTTTAGCCATGGAAATTCTGGAGTCAATTGCAGTCATAAGTCGGGGATTACCTATTTGTGGCTAGAAAGGTTGGGGAAATTTTATTGTGCCACGAGAATCCTATCACATTTTGGATTGTACCTTATAAGAATGATAAGAAAACTTGTGCAAGCCCTTTTGTCAACTTGTAAAACATTTCTATGCCTGTTTTTGAGTTGCCATAAACAAGCAGGTGTGTGTGGAATATGAAGGAGCAGTACGACAGTTTAAAATCAAAAGTACATTCCATGCTTATTTTACAAAGATTGTCGCTAGGCTACCAGATCTTCTGCCCACGAAAATCCTTTATTGGCAAACGTGATTGATGACACCCAGCCCGTGAATGTGCTTCATTAGAGAATTTGATTTATGAGGGGAGGTGACTGTAAATTATGTATGTCAGAGTTAACTTCATTTAGGTTAATGTCAACATATTGCTCCTAATAAATCTTTTGGATTCTTTTGAAGCTTGGCTTGAGACTCATGATTTAATTAGGTCAATTGCCGGAATCCTAACACCAGGAGTGGGATTCTACCAGTTTGCACCTATTCGTTAGAACCGGTTGTTAACATTCTAAGGAGTTTGGAGAACTAGTTATTAGAAGAAATTACTGGCATAATCCTGTAAGGAAGGCAGGAAGGAAACATTCTGGTGCTGCTTACAGAAACTGCCTCTCGATTAACCCTTATTACATTCTTGGCAGGAAACTAGAAAACTAGACTTTTTGTCTCAGGAACTTCTCTGGAGTTATTTTTCCCTCCTTTGCTGGTACTTTGCTTGTGTGGAGTGACCATTCAAAGTTACAATGGCATTGAAAAAAGTGACTTATGACCATTTTTCACACTTACGACTGTTGCAGCATCCCCACAGTCATGAGAGGCCAGGCGAGGAGATTCGTGCCTCGATGTGAGTGATGTTGAGTTGGCCCCAGCCAATAACATGACCACCAAGCCATGTCCACCCAGTCACATGACCACCAAGCCATGCCCACCAACTAAGCCACACCCACAGAACCAATTGTTAAAAAATTTGAATCCCACTCCTGCTTGACACCCTTCTTCTGGTAATATCAGGACACTATATTCTTGAGGGGGATGAGAGACATAAATAAATAAATTAAATATTTCATATGGTGGGTAAGAAACTTCTTCGTTACATATATCTTTGAATATATACGTATGTTGCTAATGTTAAACAGTTGATAACAGAGCTTTTTTTTTCCCTTTTGATAATTCTTAGTTCCTTTTCCCCAAGGCTCCCCCTCAACAGTTCCTAAATTCATTTTCTTGTGTGGTGAGAACATCTTTCCTTTCCTGCATTTAAGGGTCATCAACACCTGCATATGGATGAATAATTGGAAATAGTGTCTAGATTCATACAATTCACCAGGTTTTGGGCAGTAGGAGGATGCAGCTGTGTTAGATGCAATTTTCCAGCAAAGGATAGGAAAGGAAAGGTTTCTGGGACTTGCTGTACCTTGCAACACAATTCCCTTTTCTAATCAACATGGGATTCTAAAGTTTCCCTGCTTCAGTGGAAATGGAAGAGCTTTGAAATAATAAATCTTTTAAAAATATTGTCCCAGTTACAAGGCAAGCAAGGAGAGCTTTCTAATGTAATTACTACTGAGACTCATCTGGGAGAGGAAATCTTCCATTGGAACAAAACAAAGTTTCTAAACTTCAATGCATCTCTGAATGTCTGACTAGCATTTCTATCACTTGGGAGAAATAAATGGGGGAAGGAGAGAAGAAAGACTGCTTGACTTTATGTCCAGATGGGATTTTTGAGTCTGATTCGGCTGTTAACTCAAGTAAGGCTAACATGGTGTTCCTTATGCATTCAAATAGTTCTCAGTGGCAGACAACCTCTGTGAGAATAATGTTCCATCGGTGAAACATTCAATGCACAGGTAATTGTACTCAGTAGTATATTGAGGAGCACCAAAATAAAAGATTACCTTGGTAGGCTCAATGTTAGGTATATTTCCTATAATTTTATTAGTATGTAGACAGCAAAGGTGGAATTATGGAACTCAGTGCATTGGATGGCACACAAAATCTGTCAATGGGAGAGAGCAATGTGAAAGGTTCCGTCTATCATGGTGTCATCCATAGTTAATTTATATGTAAGAGATACACACTGAGCCTAAGAGAGGGGTCAAACATGTCATCAGTCTCTAGTCCCTTTGCAACCACAACAGATCTAAGTCCAGCCCACCTTGAATTCCACTGATTCATATCTACCACCAATTGGCTTTCAGAATTTGTAGTTTAGATTCTTGTAGAGAGCTTAAGATTGCAACAAACTTTTATATTCATTTGAACTGCCCAGATTTCCTGATTTCCCCATGCTTGACATTATAGTTTGCTAAATATATTGAAAGCAAAAAGGAAGTAAATCCAGTTTTCATCACCACAGTGTAAAAAAGATGTTGAGAGTCTAGAAAGAGTGCAGAGGAGAGCAACAAAAATGATTAGGTGACTGGAGGCTAAAACATATAAAGAACAGTTGCTGGAATTGGGTATGTCTAATTTAATGAAAAAAGGACTAGGGGTGACATGATAGCAGTGTTCCAATATCTAAGAGCTGTGGTGGCGCAGTGGTTAGAATGCAGTACTGCAGGCTATTTCTGCTGCCTGCTGGCTGCCTGCAATTTGGCAGATCAAATCTCACCAGGCTCAAAGTTGACTCAGCCTTCCATCCTTCCGAGGTCAGTAAAATGAGGACCCAGATTGCTAGGGGCAATAAGCTGACTCTGTAAACTGTTCAGAGAGGGCTGTAAAGCACTGTGAAGGCCTGTCCCACTGCACTTACGGATGAAAAGAGGATGTAAAATGTTAAAAAAAGCTTGCCATCCATTGGAAAACACTATGCACCCATTGTGTACTCACTGCATATGTGTTTCATATGCTCTATCTGTTGAGCATCTGTCCACTGCGATTTCATCCATGCAAAAAGTTTTGAGCTGCACAAAACTTTTTGAACGGATGAACTTTCCATCGCGTATGATGTACATCCGCGACATATATAGACAACAAATGTTCTATGTCTGTTATCATCCGTTAAACATCCACTGTATCCTCTCTGCATCCTCTGGCAATCCCCTCAACTCACATCCGCTGCAGCTGAAAATAGAAAGAGGGAGTAAACAAAAAGTACACGGAACGTCTACACAGTGTTAGTAGCACAAAACTAGAAAGGATGTAAGCATATGCATCTCGTATATAAAGTATTAAAAATGGACAAAACGTTTGTATCTGGGATGTATCTCGTATATTTAGGATGTCTGGAGTATGTCTAGAGTATGTAGAAGGACACCTAGAGGACAACTGATATTTCCTATAAAAAGGGGGAGGAAATCACCTGGATCTCAGTATGATTCCAGCAGCCGTGGTGTATAGACCTCTTCACCCTTGGTCTTGGTCTTCAACATCATCAATTGTTCTCCACCATGGATGATGAAACAGTCCACATGATAGCTGCGCTCATTCATCACCAGAACCAAAACCTGTTCAGACTGTATCAAGTTTTATACAGAAGGAGAGGAAGGAGACATCCAAGAGCTGTGTGGGTCCGAGGATGGATCGTGAGAAGAATGGAGTTTGGACTGTATGACCAGATGATGGTGGACCTGAGGAATGAAGACCCTCGTACATTCCATCACTTCATGAGGATGCCACCAGCCATGTTTGATGAAATTGTACAGCATCTGAGATCCAGGTTGACCAAGCCAACCCCAACTTCCGGCCCAACCTGGATCCTGGACTGAAGGTGGCACTGACTCTGCAGCACCTGGCCTCTGGAACCACATACAGAAACATGCAGTATGCATGGAGGGTGCCACACAACACCATCAGCAAAGTGGTCAGAGAAGTGGTACAGTGATACATGGAGGAGCTCCTCAGGTGCCCCACCACTGAACAAGGCTGGAGAAAACTTGCAGAAGAGTGGTATCAGAGGTGGAACTTTCCCCACACCATTGGAGCCAAAGATGGGAAGCACGTGGCCTGCAAAGCTCCAGCCAACTCAGGGCGCACTTATTTCAACTACAAGGGCTTCTTCAGGATCATCCTCTTTGCCATGGTTGATGCTGACTACAAGTTCATCTACATCGATACTTCAGGCAACAGGTCAGCTTCAGATGGCCAGGTATACAACACAAGTGACCTCAAGGATGGGCTGGAATGCAACCTCATCATGGGTTTTCCAGGTCCAGACCCCCTACCCAATGACACACAAGATGTGCCCTACTTCATCATTGGTGATGATGCCTTCTCCCTCAGAACCTACCTAATGAAGCCGTACAATTCAAGATACCTCACCCATGAAGAGAGGATCTTCAACTACAGGCTGTCCTGGGCAAGACAGGTGGTGGAGAATGCCTTTGGCATCCTGGCCAACAGGTTCCAGATACTTCTCACCACCATGCAGCATGAGCCACAGATTGTGAGGAGCATCGTGGAAGCTTGCTGCATCCTGCACAATCTCAGCACAATCCCGCTACCCAGTGTTGCAGAACAGACTTGTCGACCGTCAACAAGGGAATGGGGACATGGAACCTGGGGAATGGAGGCAAGGACGTAACCTGATAGACACTGTGGATGTACAAGGCTCCAACAGAGCTTCACGTGAAGGGAAGAAGCAGCGCAACCTCCTGAGACACTGGTGCAACTCCCCAGCTGGAGCAGTGGAGTGGCAAGAGAGGATGATAGATGATTAATGGATGCTTTCTTGAGGCTGTAGCACAACACTGATGAGATTGTGCCATGTATGTTGAGTGGTCCTACAATGAATAGGGCATTAATAAAGATTTTTGTTTATTTTAAAATGTGTTGATCAATGAGTAAATTGTTATTGATAATAAAGGTCCATATGTGTGGCACCTGGGAGGGTGGACCATACAGTCCCACTATGCTTGCACTGGAGGTTTATCTATCCCACAACTATCCTTATCTATCCCACAAGCATGCAAAGGCTTAACCATTTTTTCAAAGTTTTTACCAACATTTTATTAAGTAAACAAAATGAACCAAGTAAACTTTATTAAGTGTCTTAAGCAAAGATAAACTTTATTAAACAAATAAACAACTCAGTCTCTGAGACTATTCTGAGTCAAAATAGACTATTCTGCATATGTGCTACATCCTTTTATATCCGCCGAGCGGACACAATTCATATCCCCTACATGCGCAGTGAACGCTTTGCATCCGATATACATCAGCACGGCATCCTCTTTGTTTCCTATCGGCGTCTGTGATGCATCCGCTTCATCCACTTTGCATCCGCTTCATCCTCTTTGCATCCGCTTCATCCGCTATGCGTCCACTTCAAAATTCTCCCCTGGAACCCCTTCGGAGGTGTCATCCGCTTCCATCCACTTTCATCCGCTAGGCTTCCGATGAACATCCGTTTAATATCCTCGCTACATACTACCCACGTCCGTTCTTTTCCATTCTGTTTATGCAAATTTTCACCAATTTTTGGAGTGGATGAAAACGGGTGGAGCCACCCCCGAAATTTTGCTCGTCCGCTGTGTCCTTTATGCATACGTTTTGCGTCCATCAGCCAGTGGGACCAGGCCTTAGTCTAAGTTCTATTGCTAATGCTATTAACTAAGCTATCTAAGCAGTTGCCACAAATAAGAGGGATTCAGCCTATTCTCCAAAGTCCCTGAAGGCAGGACAAGAAGCAATGGATGGAAACTAACCAAGGAGAAAACCAACCCAGAACTAAAGAGAAATTTCGTGGCAGAGAGAACAATTAACCAGTGGAACAACTTGCCTCCCAAAATTGTTGGTGCTCCAACACTGGGAATTTTAAAGAAGGTTTTGAACATTTATCTGAAATAATATAGGGTTTCTTCCCTGAGCAGAGGGTTGGACCAGACAACCTCCAAGGTCCCTTCCATATATCTTATCCTTTTAGAGAATACAAATATTAATATGCTGGTGCCAATACTTCTGTGTATTTAATTGGGCAACCCGTAACCTGGGTAAGAGTTGGGAAGAGGGGGGAAAACAGGTTGGCTACTGCCTGCTGGCTATGAGAGAAGCCAGTTATGGAAGTTCAGTTGGATGGGGTGGGGTTAAGGACTTAGGGTTCTCAATAGTGCTGGCAAGGGATCAGGTTAGCTGAGGACTCCCTATTTCATTGATCCGTTCCATCCAGTTAAACAGGGAGAGTATGTTGTAGAGCCCGTTGGTTAAAGAATTTCGACTGTCTAGGAAAAGAGCCTTCTCTCCTGTTACTCCCACCCTATAGCAATCTTTCCTCTGGAGGTGAGGCAATCCTCCTTCTGGCCTTCTGAAAAGCCATCTGGACCTGGTCTGACAACTGGAGTATGGGTTCAAGAGTGCCATACAATCTTAGGGGTGTTCCTCCCTCCTTTTTTAATGCTTGTATTTTTAAAAACTTTTTGTCCTGTGCTGACTGCCTAAATCATATTTTTTTATATTTTCTTCTCTTCTCTTTCATAGAACTTCCTCCCTTGCAGAGGGGCGAGATTGTTTGAACAATCTCTTCCTAAACTGCTTTTCTTTGCCCTGATTAGTTAATTAGCATCTCTGCTGCTATCTCAAATTGGCAGGATCCTAATCAATTTCACCCTAAAGGCTTCCTTTTGTATCCTAAGTGGTCAGGAATGCATTAAGCAAATCGCCATGCCATTCCTTTCAGTGTGTTTTCCCCATTGGGTGCTTGCTTACTCTCTTGTAATCTCTTCATTTCCAATGAGTGTAAATGCAAACATTGATTTTTCCCTTGCTAATTAGCCCAGAACTGAGGCAAAGATTCCAAAGGGTGGAGAATGGGGAAAAAGCCAGTTTGATTAAAAAAGAAGTTTGAACTAGTGGTTAAGGATAGACAGTAGAAGACTCTAAGTTCAAGTCCTGCCTTAGTCGTGAAAGGATGACCTCGGGCCAGTCATTCTCTTGCAGCCCAACCCACCTCAAAGGGTTGTTGTTGTGGGGAAAATAAGAGGAGGGAAGTGTGTTGGATAAGTTCATTGCCTTAGTTAAGAGGGTGTGGGTGGATCTAAGCTCAAATTGGCTGATGTTCCAAAGAGTGGGAGCCATGGCAGAAAAGGCTCTTCTACTGGATTCTGCCGCTGTAATTCTGGGATCTGGAGCATGCTCTTTCGGCCAGAATGACTAGGGTGGGTCAAGCCCATTGGGATGAGAATTCTAGGCACCACAGAAAGTTCCACAATTCTTGGGACCAGGAGTCTTAATGTCCAAGGCCACTCAATTTTGCTAGGATTGAGCTGAAGCCTACTGTTCCCCATCCAAATTCCCAAAGCCTCCAGATACTTTTCATGGCATCACTTGGACAGCAGTGTTGAAGTTGGGTATCATCAACACACTCATGATACTTCACCCTATGCCATTGAATACCTCACCCAGCACTTCATGTAGATGTTAAACAGAAGAAAACTGAACCTGGAGGGAAGTCTCTCCTCTCCTCTCCTCTCCTCTCCTCTCCTCTCCTCTCCTCTCCTCTCCTCTCTTCTCCTCTCCTAGCAACATTGACTGGAATCAACTCTGGAGAAAGGAAGAGAACCAGCACAATACAATAGTGCCTATTCCCACTCTCCAGAATCAGTGTTGAAAGTTGCTGAGAGACCAGAAGAAGTGAAGATGGATGAGCTACCCCTTTCCCACTCTCACCAGTAGTCATCCACAAGGGTGATCAGTGTGGACTGAAACTTGAATATAAATTCTATCTGAAAGAGGTCCAGGTTATCCATTTCCTTCAGAGTTCTGTAGAGTTGCTGCACAATCATCTGTTAGCCCTGGAGCCATTTTCCACTGGCACCTTCAGTGCTGCCACAGTGGAGGAGTTGAGTTGTGGGAATGGGAGGAGAGAGGTAGAGAAAGTTGGGAATGGGAGGAGAGAGGTAGAGATAGTTGGGGAATTGTAGCCAAAATAAAATTATTTCCTCTGAGAACCAAGGACTTTCCCACCAGGTGCAAGGAGGTGGGATCTGAGACCAACTGAGCCTTGGATTGTGACCTGATTGGACTATGTGATGGACTGCATGGGCAGGGGGAAAGAAAACTTTACTTTTAACTAGGAGAAACCCAAATTGGGGTTAGAGTTGGGTTTCCCCAGATGTGCCAATATGACATGCCTAATAAATCTATACTTTGAGAAATGTGCCAACTTTGGAGTTTTGATTCTGTTGGGTGTGTTACTTGGAACTGTCTTCTCCAAGAAAATTGTATATCGAAGGTTCTGAAATTGTCTCCTCTTTTTTCATGTCAGTATAATTTTTAGTTATGGGAGGTAGGGACTGTATTCTGCCTCTTGTTTATTCAGGAATCATAAATAAATTTACAATTTACAATGAACAATTAAAACCAAATGAAACGATAACAAGTTACTTCTCTTTTAAAAAAACTAGCTCAGCAAAGCTCCTCCATTACAGAATGATGGTCTATATCTTTTTTCTTTCCTCTTTTTAAATCTGATGAACTGCCCACCATCTTTCTCTCATCTCTCATCTCCCTCTTTCCGTTGTGGAAAAAAGAAGCCAGAATTATAAACTACAATTTCATTATGAGACATAGGTGCTTATCTAAAGCTTCTGCTGGAAGATTTCAAAACAGGAAGTAGAGGTGATTTGAGGTCACTTAACAATTAAATTTATATGGCTGTCTATCTTGCCATAATGCCTCTGGGTGGCTAAGACCACATAAAAATGAACAGAAATATACAATATAAACAACAGTATAATGCTGGCAACCAAGGACAAAATCCACCCAATGGTAAAATAATATTTCATGGACTTCAGTTAACATCACAATTGTCATTATGAAAAGCCGACAAGGCTGGGTCCACCCTAACTTCAAGGAGATTGTGTTCCAAAGATCAGAAAAGAGACAGAAAAGGTCCACTTCCTGGGTTCTGCCAGATAAAAACCTTTAATGGAGCAAGACCTGTCATTGGGACATGTATAAACAAGCAGATACAGGCAGTTCCATGAATAATCTGGCTCCATACCAACCAAATTCTATTGCTGATTGGTTGAGATCTATTCTTTAATCTTTTCAGAACATCTGTAATCTGCACTGTGCTGATGGATCTGTATTTTAAACAGTAATTTTATTAAAGATGATCACAACAGTAAAATCTGAAAAAGACAATCTGAAAAAGACAGAAGAAAAAATAGAAGCTGCAGAAAAGGAAGAAAAAAGGGAAAAGAGAATTGGGAAAGAAAGAAATAAGAATGGGGAAAAAGAAACAAAGAAGTGACTTCCCATTTTCATCACAAATATTTTATAATTTATCACCTCTTAAAATACAACAGATTATTTTCTTTTCCTGTTCTATCTCTTATTTATAAACACATCCATAAAGCACTGTCATTTCAATCCTGACATTTCAATAAAGTCCACTGGCGTTTATTATTATTTTTTTAAAAAAAAAGCTTTAAAAAAACACTTATTCTCTCCCCCATTTTTAAAAGTTCTTAAATTTATAGCTAAAACCTCTTTCATTAAGGTTTGACAGAAAATCATCCAATGCTTCAAAACCTGTTAAGCCAAAGGTTCTTAATAATTGAAAAGCAATTAACAAGCAATTTCCAAATGTGTTTCTGAAAGAGTATTGATGTTTTTGAACTTGGTGTTGGAAAAATGCTTCTGAGAAAACCATGGACATCCAAGAAAACAAACAAATGGATCATCAGAGAAATCAATGCAAAGTTCTTATTCAAAACACAAGTGACCAGGCTCAATTATCCTACTTTGAACCCAGTACATAAATACCTAGAAGAGACTTTAAGGCTGGGGGAGGTAGAAAAAGAGAAAAGAAGCAAAGGAGATATTTGCAGTGGTAATGGGTGTACTGTTGAAAATCCTGAAGTACCAGATAAAAGACAGATTTTTGTGGAGAAAATCCCTCTATGAACTTGCTAAAAGTTGAACTAACTTGATGGCACACATTCAATCAACATTTTAAAAAAAATATAGGAATGTTATATTAATAAAATTTCTTCTCTAAAGATTTCAAGGTGGATCTTGGACAATGAGGATTAATTCAATGAGGATTAATTCAATGTATTAAACAAGCTTTTATTAGCAACATTTTGCATACAGTGAAAAGAAAATTAATTTGCTTTAAAGAAATCAGTTTCTCAAACAGCTTTAGCCTTCTCTATTGCAGCTGTCACTGTCCAAGCAAATTATAACTCAGGAGATAACAATGTCCTGGTCAGAAAAAGTATATGAAAAATGCATTCGGGACCCAGGAAAGGTGTTAGAAACAGTTTCAGAA
The DNA here is from genome assembly GCA_015471245.1 of Laticauda colubrina. Lineage (NCBI taxonomy): Eukaryota > Metazoa > Chordata > Lepidosauria > Squamata > Elapidae > Laticauda > Laticauda colubrina. The sequence continues at coordinate 16,115,399 of BLBF01000042.1, read as the reverse complement.
CCAAGAATAGCAAACTCGCAATCAAAGGAAAAATTATCTTCATCCCTATCTGGAGCAATTGACAGAATTATAGTCTAGTCAACTGAATTCTTTGGTAGATATACATTCTCATATCTTTTATCAAGGCTGAGAAAAAGAGACAAGGCAAAACTCAAGGCTATTTGTTATATAATCTTTATATAATTTAGCTATATATACATATATAGGTAAAAATCTCCTGGCTGGGGATCTGGATGAATAAACAAGGTGTCGGGCGGAGCTCCATTCAAAATCCAGGAAAGAAATACTTAGACTCTTTAGTTTAGAGAAAAGATATCTTTTACTGAAAGTGAAGTGGTAGCAACCAAAGAATTCTGAATCTGAGGATTTAGGCGCGCAATTCACATATAGAAAATGCTGGAAATGTTCCCACCCCCAATAGTTCAACTGACACTTCCAATTAGAAGTTGTGGATATGATCATGTGGGCATCTTCAGGTGATGATGAGGCCTCTGTCCATTGACCTTGGCATAGTTTGATAACGGGTTGCAGTTGCGCAGAGAAAGAAGAAAGCTAAGCGAGAAATAGAAACCTAACTCTATTTCATGCTCCCCCCTTCCATTTATACATCAGACGAATGTAACTCCTCCAGCTCACTTCCCCAGCTATTCCTACCTCCCTTTTCCAACCCCCCCGTTACTTATGGCAGTCGAAAAGATGCAAAGCAATAGCAGAAGATCTTGAAGACTGACATTCGGCCCTCCTAGAAAAAGGGAAATCATCAGTCCTAGAAGTCCTAGAAGAGAGAGAGAGGAGAGAATATAAAGACAATTATTAATCATTAAACAATTTCAAAACAATACACTCCTAAGGCTTATCAGGATACTTGGAACGAAATGCTTTGATCAACTTAGGGGTGTTAACGTCGGTCTCATTAACCCATTCGGCTTGTGAAGAAGGGAAATGTTTCCAGGCTACAAGATACTAGAGTCGACCCCTCCATTTGCGAGAATCCAGAATTTCTTTAACTTCAAAATGTTGTTCGCCTTCAATCAATATTGGTATGGGAGAGTCAGTCCGAATGGGCTTAGGTCAGAAGTACGCTCAGGTTTTAGCAAACTAACATGGAAAACCGGATGAATTCGTCGAAGAGTTTTTGGTAAGTTCAGCTGGACCGTTACAGGATTTATAATCCGTTCAATTGTGAATGGACCAACGTATTTAGGACCAAACTTCTTTGACTTTTGAGTGGTCTGCAGGTATCTGGTGGACAGGAAAACCTTGTTGCCCACTTTATATTCCTTCTGTGGGGATCTTTTCTTGTCAGCAAATTTCTTATGAGCTTGATGGGCCTCATCTAATGCTTTGCGTGTTACTGGCCAGTTAAGTTGGAGTTGAGTTATCCATTCATCCAACAAATGGATATTTGGCTTTTCACGAGGAAGTTCAGGTATGGGAACGAAATCTTGTCCCGAAGCCACTTTAAATGGAGTAAATCCAGTACTGCTGTGTACGGAGTTGTTGTATGCCACTTCAGCAAATGGTAGTAATTCGGACCAGTTATCTTGTTGATAGTTTATGTAACATCTGAGATATTGTTCTAACACTGCGTTAGTCCTCTCACAAGCCCCATTGGTTTGGGGGTGGTGGGCAGAGCTTAGCCCCTGGGAGGAGCCTATTAACTTCAGGAACTCTTTCCAAAAATTTGAAGTAAACTGGACCCCTCTGTCAGAGATTATGCGTTCCGGGATGCCATGTAACCTGTAGATATGTGATATAAATAGTTTAGCCAGCATCTTAGCAGATGGAATCTTGGAACAAGGTATGCAATGTACTTGTTTGGAAAACAAATCAGTCACTACCCAGATGACCGTGTTTCCACCACTTTCGGGTAGTTCTACTATAAAGTCCATAGAGATTTCCTTCCAAGGAGTCGTTGGTCTAGCTACATTTTGTAACAATCCTACTGGCTTACCAGGAGGTCTCTTTGCCGAAGCACAAATCAGACAGCTAGCTACGTAAATTAATGTCCTTTTTTAAAGTAGGCCACCAGAATTGCCGCTTGACTAGATGTAAGGTCTTCACAAATCCGAAATGGCCAGCTGCTTTAGAATCATGAGCCTGTTGTAGTATTTGGCTCCTCAATACTTGTGGCACGTACAACTTGGCCCCCACCCAAGCCAAACCATCTCGAATTGTATAGTCACTTGAATGAGCCAGGAACCATTCGTCCAGTTTTAAAGCTTCTTTTAATTTTTCGGTAAGGTCATTCGCTAAAACCACTTCTTGGTTCTTCCTTTGGGCTCTGGTAACCACTGGGGCAGCTAGGTGTTTGGCTGAGACAATTGGGCTTATCACCTCCTGATGCATACTATTATATTGAGGTAGTCTAGAGAGAGCATCCGCCATGAAATTCTTCCTGCCCAGAATGTACTTCAATGAGAAATTGAATCGCTTGAAATACTGGGCCCACCGAACTTGTTTAGGGGACAGCTTCCGGGGTGTTTTTAAGGCTTCCAGATTCTTATGATCAGTCCATACCTCAAACGGGTGTTTTGCTCCTTCCAGGAAATGTGTCCAGGTCAACAAGGCCCAATGAACTGCAAAAGCTTCTTTCTCCCAGACGGCCCATCTTCTCTCTGTTTCAGACAGTTTACGGGAGGTATACGCACAAGGCTGTAAGGTCCCTTTCTCGTTGATTTGCAGTAATACCGCTCCAATAGCTACATCACTTGCATCAGCTTGAATCACAAAAGGAGTGTCCATATCCGGGTGTTTCAGCACTGGTTCTGCAGCAAACAGTCGTTTTAGCTTTTCAAAAGCGGCTTGGCACTCCATGGACCACTCCAGCGGCTTTCCTGGCCTCGGCTTCACCTCCCCTTTTGTTTTTAAGAGATTGGTGATGGGCATTGCTATCTTAGCAAACGTCGGGATGAATTGCCGATAAAAATTTGCAAATCCCAAAAAGCTTTGAAGTTGTCTTCTACTGCGTGGTGGAGCCCATTCCAGAATGGCACGCACCTTCTCTGGATCCATCTCTATGCCTTCAGATGAAATGCGATATCCCAAATAGTCAATTTTGTCTTGGTGGAATTCACACTTTGACAATTTAGCATACAACTTAGCAGCACACAGTTTTTGTAAAACCGACCGCACTAACTTCATATGTTCATCCAAGGTCTCTGTGTAGATAAGGATATCATCAAGATAAACCAAAACCCCCCTGTATAAATGTTCATGTAACACTTGATTGATCATTTGCATGAATACAGCTGGGGCCCCTTGTAAACCAAAAGAAAGAACGTTGAATTGGAAACATCCCATTGGGCAGTTAAAAGCGGTCTTCCACTCATCCCCTTCCTTAATTCAAATCCGGTAGTAAGCTTCTCTCAAATCCAACTTGGTGAAGATCTTTCCTTTCGCTAAATGGGCCAACATGTCCTTCATCAAAGGAAGGGGGTACACGTTTTCCACAGAAATAGCGTTCAAATTTCTGTAATCCACCACCAAGCATTTGGAACCATCTTTCTTTTCACGGAACAACACTGGGGCCGCTACCCGGGGTCTAGCGGGTTGAATAAAACCACGTTCCAAATTTTTATCAATAAACAATCTTAGCTCTTTCAATTTCCGTGGGGTCATTGAGTACAATTTTGGTTTCGGGAGTTTCACCCCGGGCAAAATCTCAATAGCACAGTCTGTTGGTCGGTGAGGCGGAAGCTCATCCAAGGCCCTCTCACTGAACACTTCTTTTAAATCCCAATACTCTTTAGGAATTTTCTCCTCATCTTTTATGGGCTCAGTACTTGTGGAAGCTATTTCAATTAGGGCCCCAGGCTTCGGCTGCGATCTGGCCCCTCCTCCCGGTCGCTGCTTTGTGCGTATGCGCAACAACCCCTTTCTCCAGTTAACCTGGGGGTTCCATTTCCAGAGCCAGGGAAATCCCAGTATTAATGGTTGCTCCATTCCAGGGACCACAATAAACCGCAGAGTCTCATCGTGCTCTCCCATGATCATTTCTATAGGTTCCATGACATAACGTGCAGGGCAACCTCCAGCCACTGATCCATCTAATTGGCAAAAGGAAATGGGCATCTTCAAAGGTTTTAACTTTAGGCCCATTTTCTTCACTACTTCCGTGTTTATTATACACCTGGTGCACCCAGAATCTAACAGGGCCAGCATTTCTCCTTCGACCCCTGAATTGGGTACCCTCAACTTCACCGGAATGGTCATAGGGCCCACACTTGGACTTACCAGGAAGTCGTCTTCCGAGTCAGAAACCTCCTCTTCAGGGGTCACTGGGGCTTCTGATTCTTCTGCTGCGGGATGGGCGACCTCTGCTGTCTCTCTCGTCTTTAGTGCTGTTTTGCGAGGCTTCGCTGGGGATTTTTCAGGTTTCTTTCCTTCCTTGGGCGCCCCCTTTTGCTCCAACTTGATTCTGCAGTTCACAGCCCGCTGACCTTCTTTCCCGCATCGAAAGCAGGCTGAGGGGTTGGGTCTTGCCACCACTCCTCCCCTCTGAGGTTTAGGAGCCTCTTGAGGGCACGAGGGGGAAAACTTGCTCCACCCATAACCTCCCCGCCGTTTACTTCGGATTAAATCAATTTCCACTTCTTCTGCCAACAGGTACCACATCTGCAAGTTATTGGGGTCTCTTCTAGCAGTGCATCTCTGGTACACATCTTCATTTAAACCATCTTTAAACAATTCTATCAGAGCTTCTTGGGGCCAGCCTCGGAAATGGCCTGCTAACTGCCTAAATTCTTGAGTGTAATCAGCCACAGACCTCCGCCCCTGTCTTATGGTTTTCATCCTAATTCAGGCCTTGCGCTCCGCCAGTGGGTCCTCAAACCTAGCCCGCAGTGCAGCCATAAATAGGTTATAATTCAGCAACTGAGGAGTATTATCATTATGCAAAGTCACCATCCACTCTGCCGCTATTCCCTCCAGAGCCCTGGTAACACACCTCACTTTGGCTGCTTCTGAGGGAAAATCCTCCCCATACTCCTCCATATGGCTCCATACTTGAGCTAAGAAAAATCCCAAGGCTTTGGGATCCCCTCCATATTTTACTTCTAACAGAGGCAGCCTAGGAGCTCTACGCCTTCTAGGAGTCACACCTCCCGCCGAAGGCCCCGGGGCTGCTGCTGGATCGGGTTGATTTATGGGAGAGGGAGTTGCTCTGCTTCTTCTGGCTGGGGCTGCCTCCCCTCTCCCTTCATACCTTTGTGGAGCTTGAGGTTGTTCAAAGGCTTCATTCAGGAGTTTCCTGGCTTGATCCAGCAAGAGTTCCCTCTTTTCCTTCTCTTGCCAAGGCTCCTCTTTTCCATGCCGACAGGTAGTTGTGACCCCAGGGGGGGGGGTCCTTCTCCGGATCTTTCCAACCAACTCCCACCGACCATCTGGGCTTCACAGCTGGATCCTCTTCCAGACTGAGCTCTGCTAGCGATTGGGCTTCCTGCACCAGCAAAGAATCTTGGCCTCCAATGGCTCCCAGATCCTCCTGGTCACTATTTGAAGATGACATGATGTCCAGGCCCCCTCAGAAGAAAATTGGGTATTCTCTCCGGGTGGGCCGGTGGAAAGAGATTCAGAATAATGTCAGGCGGAGCTCCATTCAAAATCCAGGAAAGAAATACTTAGACTCCTTAGTTTAGAGAAAAGATATCTTTTACTGAAAGTGAAGTGGTAGCAACCAAAGAATTCTGAATCTGAGGATTTAGGTGCGCAATTCACATATAGAAAATGCTGGAAATGTTCCCACCCCCAATAGTTCAACTGACACTTCCAATTAGAAGTTGTGGATATGATCATGTGGGCATCTTCAGGTGATGATGAGGCCTCTGTCCGTTGACCTTGGCATTGTTTGATAACGGGTTGCAGTTGCGCAGAGAAAGAAGAAAGCTAAGCGAGAAATAGAAACCTAACTCTATTTCATGCTCCCCCCTTCCATTTATACATCAGACGAATGTAACTCCTCCAGCTCACTTCCCCAGCTATTCCTACCTCCCTTTTCCACCCCCCCGTTACTTATGGCAGTCGAAAAGATGCAAAGCAATAGTAGAAGATCTTGAAGACTGACACAAGGATTGAGCTTAAAGCCCATGTCACACTGCACCAACGGATGCAAAGAGGATGTAAAACATTAAAAAAAGCTTGCCATCCATTGGAAAACGCTATGCATCCGTTGTGTACTCACAGCATACGTGTTTCATACGCTCTATCCTTTGAGCATCCGTCCACTGAGATTTCATCCGCTCAAGAACTTTGAGCTGCACAAAACTTTTTGAGTGGATAAACTTTCCACAGTGTATGATGTAAATCTGTGACATCCGAGCAACAAACGTTCTATGTCCATTTATCCTCTGTTAAACGTCCGCTGTAACCTCTCTGCATCCTCTGGGCATCCCCTCAACTCACATCCGCTGCAGCTGAAAACGGAAAGAGGGAGGAAACAAAAGGTACACAGAATGTCTACACAGCATTAGTAGCACGGAAATAGAAAGGATGAGCAGTGAACGGTTTGCATCCTATATCCATCCTCTAGGCTTCCTATGAACATCCCTTTAACATCCCTGCTACATACTACCCACATCCGTTCTTTTCCTTTCTTTTCCATTCTGTTTATGCAAATTTTTGCCATTTTTTGGAGTGGATGACAACGGATGGAGCCACCCCCGAAAATTTGCTGGTCCGCTGTGTCCTTTTTGCATACGTTTTGCATCCGTCGGCCAGTGTGACCTAGCCTTTAGTTGAATATGATGTCCAACAAAGTCTACTATAAGGGTACTCACTACAGTTTTGGGGATGAATTATAGAATCCAGGATAAGGCATTGCCTAAGAGAGATTAGGGAATGCAGGTAGTCCTCGATTTACAACAGTTTGCTTAGTGACTGTTCAAAATTACAACAGCATTGAAGTGACTTATGACCATTTTTCACATGTATGACTGTTGCAGCATCCTCATGGTCACATGATCAATGTTCAGATGCTTGGCAACAGGCTCCCATTTATGACAGTTGCAATGTCCTGGAGTCATGCAATCACCTTTTGTGACTGTCTGACAAGCAAAGTCAGTGGGGAAGTCTGATTCACTTAACAACCATATTACTAACTTAACAATTGCAATGATTCCTTTAACGACTATGGCAAGAAAGGTAATAAAATGGGAGCAAAATTAACTATCTCACTTAGCAGCAGAAATGTTGGACTCAATTATGGCCATCAGTTGAGGATGATCTATAATTTCATTTGTCTATGAAATTGGTCAATAATAAAAGTGTTTGAAAGACTCCAAGCCATGATTCTCTGGAGCAGAATAACAATACCTCTTCATTATGCTCTTTCCTGGCAGCTTATTCCAGGGATCCAAAGTATGGCTCATGGTAACTTGTATCCAGGCAACCTGCTGTATGCTTCTAGCTGTCTGCCCTGATTACTGAAAACCCACTTCTTCTTGTGCATTTCTTCCCTCTTTTCTCAATTCGTAGGTATGACCACAGGGCCACTTTGGCCTCAAAATGACATTTTTACATGCTAAATTATCCAGAAAGAGAAGGCTCAGGAATCCCAAAGCAAGTATAGCCACTCTGTGTGCTAATCTTTCTTGCTTTACTCTTTTCATTTTCCTCCACAGCTCAAAGCACTGATCTACATTATAGGCTGCTCATATTTATCTTCCAAATAGATGGATGTTTTGAGTTATTCAAGCATAACGCAGATACTGGAAACCAGAAAAGAGGGAGTCCATCCTGTAAACCCTGCCAATCCTGTTAACGTGATTATGTCCCAGGCTACCAGCAGGCATTTGTCATCAATTTCCAGGTCTTCCCTTCATGGTACTGCTGCTTTCTCTGCATGCTTCAGATGTTCTTAAATTGGTTTGAAAGAGATACCTATAGGACAAACTACTGGAGCTTCAGGAGCTCAGTGTGCATTGTGTTCCACAAAAGAATAAGCTCCTGGAAGAACTTGATGCTCATGCGGCCTTCTTGTGGATGCTGAAGATACTATTGAGTGATTTCTTGTGTTGCTTGTCCATGGCTGAGCACAGAAGCCCATCTTAATGAGTAGGGAAGTTCTTGACCAGATCTTTTCCTCAGTATTTTTCTAGTTTCCAAAATTCTGTCTCAGTAAAGCACCTGATCCCAAATACATTGGTGGAAAAGCAGGCTTCCAGGAATTCCCTTTCTCTCCTTGACTTTGCCTGGAAGCAGAGGTGGTATTCAGCAGGTTCTGTCCAGTTCAGGAGAACTGGTAGTGGAAATTTTGAGTAGTTTAGAGAACTGGCAAATACCACCTCTGACTGCAGATTCTACAGTATCCTTCCCCTGCCATGCCCACCAAGCCATGCCTGCAGAACCGGTAGTAAAAACAAATTGAATCCCACCACTGCCTGGAAGCCTGACACATTGACATTGACCCAATCTACCAACTACTTAAAATGAAAGAACAACATCAACCACAATCCTGAAGGCAGCATTTAAAGACCAACGAACAGCCATGCTGCAAACAAAGTGATAACTTGACAGATCACAAGAAATCGGACCACATTGCACACAGCCAATCAAATCAACCCGAAATGAGACAATCAGAAGACATTCCAAACAACAACACCAGTACTAATTTATACCACACATATGGTACTTAAAACCAAGGACTATGACTCAGCAATTGCAACCAGCCAATCACACAACCTGAAATCAGACCAGGACTCAGAAAGGTATTTAAAGGCCAGGGCTGCCCCAGACAAGCACACTCCAAAGTGCATTGAAGATGTCTCCTTGATTGGGGATGAAACATTTGCAATCAAATCACCAAGCTCAGTGTCAGCTTTGAAATTCAGCTGCCACTTTTTTTTTTTTAGCTCGAGGAATTGAAAAGTTCAAGATTATTCTGAATGTATTAAGAATTTCCAGTTGCAGTTAATTGGTTCTCATGATTTATGAAGTGTAGAAGTGTGAGGAGAGAAGGTAGATTCTGTGTAACGCACGAAAAACTTCCACTTGGGAAATTGCTTTTGACATGCCAGATTCGGTTTCTAATAAATCAATTGGAGAGATAATGTCTCAGAGTGATTGATATCATGGATACTTTCTGGATGCCTGACATTTATTTCCCAAGTCGCACTTTTATTTTTTGAATGGGCTTAGATGATGCCCCAGAGTTCTTTTCCCAGAAATGGAGAAAGAGCAGCAATCAGACAAAGTTGGAGATGTGCAGGGGGGAGCATGTGGAGGCCCTCCCTCCGGAGCATTAATTGAACCTGCCAGCCCTTGTTTGGAGGAGATGATGGATGCTTTCAAGATGGCAGTAGGAGAAAGAGATTTTGGAGCTATACCGAAGCGTTTCAACTCAAGAAGTTGTTATAACCCAGAGGTAACCCAGCTGTCTGTAGAGGAATCTTTCTCTAGCCCCAGGCATATGACTATTCTGTTGGATTGGAGGGAAGAGAGACAATTGGGCTTGGAATTCTCTCAAGAAGACTACCCCCAGATTATTCCTGGAAGTCCATCAAGAGCAGATTTATACCAACAATTCCAGAATTTAAAGGCGACAGGTTTGGTCTCACAATCTGTATGGACAAGTGGAAGCTTGAGACCACCAATATTCACTTACCCAAGTACCGTGAAGAATGAGGAGACTATACAGATGCCAATTGGAGGCAGCCAGAAAGAAGCATCAACTAATAGAGGTATGTTGCAGCCTCAGAGGCAATCCCCTCATTTTCAAGAAGGAATTTTGCTCCCTGCAGAGAGTATCCCTCCAGGGTGGGGATTTTATCCAGGCCAGGGGTGGATTCAATGCCAATGGCAGCCAGTACCAACACAGCCCTGGTCTGAAGGGGGGTTGCCCAAACAGCAGACTGCAGCCACATCCCCTCCACCTGACCAGGGAACCAGGCCACACTCATCTTCCTCCTCGCAACCACAATTGCAGCCCCAACTGGCAGCAAGGTCACAGGGACCCCTATTCCAGAGAGGCACCACCCAGCCAGGATTCAGGTGGCCTACCCAGCCTATGTTCGCCACCTGGCCTGTTCCTTCCATTCCAGTATAACCTGCAGGGACCTGGCATGTGACATCTCCGCAACCACAACCCAGGCCAGATCGAATACCCTTTGAGGCCGTATTCAATCGCCGCCATGAACATTTCAATTGCTTCCTCATTCGAATCCAATCCCATATAGAACAATTTGGAGATCAATATGCCACAGAGCGTGATTTGGTTATGGTCAAAACAAATGGGATGGATGAAGGGGATGCTTCAGACTGGGTGGCCCAACTACACAATAAGCAAGCCCCCGAATTTTACAATGTAAACAGATTTATTCAATTATTAAAATTCAGATTTGAAAATCCAGACAGGGTAGCAGAGAATGAAGAGAAGTTAATGGAAATGAGGCAAGGCAAGCAACCCTTGTCAGAATTCATTTGGGACTTTAGAAGGGTCGCAAGCCACCTCATAGATTGGCCTGAAAGAATGACTTTATACTATTTTTAAAAAGCCATTGATCCAGAAGTAAAGAAAGCCTGTGAAATTAGGAGAATCCCAGAGACCTTACAGTTGTAGTATGCTGCCTCCCTCCGCTTAGATCGCAGCATCACCCACACAGAAAACCCCTTCTGGCAGCCCCGACTAAGAGAATTGTGGTGAGGAGACCGCTGACCAGACCAGCTGAACCTGCTCATACCCGACTCACCAGGGTGCTGAAATGTTACTGATGTGGACAAGCCAGTCATAGGGCAGCAAACTGTCTGGCCCCTGCTCCTGTGTCACAAGCTCTGCAATCAAAGCCTAATACAGCTGTTAGAGGTCGGAAGAATCAAGGAAGACCTCCCGGCAGGGATGGGTTCACCAAACACAGCTGGGAAAATCCCCTCTGCACAGATGGGAGCAATGGACCACTGGACCAACACCATGTCCCTGAGAACTTGACCTGCGAAGATGACCCAATGGTGAATGAGCCCATCATATCTTTTACAGTCAAGGTCATGTTAGTGGTACCAAACATGGGGGAGGCTGGAGAGTTAGAAGCTGTCATTGATACTGGGTGTTCTAGATGTCTTATCGGATTCCCCATTGTTGAACAATTTGGGCATAAAGACTAACCCGCTAAAATGTTCAATCAGATTTGAGCAAGAGGATGGAACCTTAATTGGGGGGGGGGCAGCCACTCAATTGACAGAATTAATCAAGATGAAATTAGGGCCCCATCGCAAACTCAAATGCTTCATAGTGGCCCCCAAGATGTCAGAATCAATCATTGGGACTTGAATCATGGGACTTTTTTGGTTAGACAAATGGGCCCCGACAATCAAATGGGAGGATGGATTCAGAAAAATCCTCATTGGACTGAGCCCACTGCCTCCTCTACCATCCACTACAAAGCCACCAGTCAACTCAAACCCAGAGCCTGAGCCAGCATCCATGGCATCCCACCTTCTCCCAGATAACCCCCAGGTACTTGACCAATACAAAGATTTGGCTAAAGCATTCATTGAAGAAGAGTGTAATGTTTTACCTCCCCATCGAGCCACTGATTACACCATGGAATTTTGGGGCAAAATTACCAAAACCAAAGATGTATTCCATGACACCTGCTGAAATGACTGAATTAAGGAAATACATAGACAGCAATTTGGAACAAGGTTTTATTGAGCCTGCCAAATCAAGATTAGCTGCCCCTGTGTTGTTCAAGGAGAAGAAAGGTGGTGGACTGAGATTGTGTATTGACTTTAGAGGCATGAACACAGTATGCATCAAAAACAGGTATCCTCTCCCTCTTATGAAGGACTTATTGAATCACCTGTCAAAGGGCAAAGTATTCACCAAGCTAGATCTCAGGGAAGCTTATTACTGAGTCCGCATCAAAGAGGGAGATGAGTGGAAAATTGCTTTTAACTGCCCTCTGAGTAGCTTCCAATTCAAAGCCATGCCTTTCGGACTTCAGGGGGCTCCTGCAGTGTTTATGCAGCTCATCAATGAGGTGCTACACCTGCAACTTTACAGGGGGGTCCTTGTGTACCTGGTGACATCCTTATCTTCAGTGAAACCATGGAAGAACATGTTCAATTGATCCGACAAGTTCTAGAAAAACTTCTAGTCACCAAATTATATGTGAAACTCTCAAAATGCGAATTCCACAAAGAGTCGCTAGACTACTTAGGCTACCAAATATCCAACCTGGGGATTGAAATGGACCCCAGAAAGGTGAAAGGAGAGCTGGACTACACAGAACCCAAAAACAACTTCAAAGTTTCTTGGGGTTTGCCAACTTCTATAAACAATTCATTCCGTCCTTTGCTGAAGTTACCCTCCCATTGACAGAGTTATTAAAAACAGGCCCATCACCCAACAAACCAAAGCCAAGTCAACCCCTGGCTTGGACTATGGACTGTCAGAAAGCTTTCGAGACATTAAAATGCCTCTTTGCAATGGAGCCTATCCTCAAGCACCCAGATGTGACCAAGCCTTTTATTGTTCAAACAGATGTACAAGTGATGTAGTGGTGGCAGCCATTTTGCTTCAAAAAGACTCTTGAGGCCGACTGATGCCTTGCGCTTATATGTCCAAAAAGCTGACAGACACAGAGTGAAGGTGGCTGGTCTGGGAGAAAGAAGCATTCACTGTACAATGGGCTTTATTGACTTGGAGGCACTTTTTAGAAGGGGCGCAAGAGGCCTTTGAGGTATGGACTGATCATAAGAACCTCGAGGCTCTAAAGACCCCTAGGAGACTATTGCCCAAACAAGTCTGCTGGGCCCAATATTTCAAGCAATTCAATTTCAACATTAAATATATCTCTGGATGGAAAAACGTAATGGCGGATGCTCTGTCCAGAAAACCTCAGTTTGACAGCCACTGAGAGGAAATAGTACAAGCCTTAATTTCAGATGCTTGGCAGGACAAGTGACCACTCAAACCAAAACTAACTGCAACCCCAAACACCTGAAAAATAAGCTGACTGTGGAATTGAAAATGGCCCTATTGACTGATCCTTGCTTCCTGGACCATCAAACCGAGTTGACAATGAATGATGGACTAGCTTGGAAAGGGACTAAGCTGTATATATCCACAACCTAAGACTACTGGTACTAAAGTGTAGCCACGACTCCCGGGTGGGAGGCCACTTCCGATTCCTAAAAACCCTACATTTACTGAGAAGACAGTTCTGGTGGCCAAAGTTGAAACCTGATGTCGAGGACTATGTAAAAAGTTGTTCAATTTGTGCCACAATGAAACACAGAACTGGAAAAACCCCTGGCCTCCTGCAACAAGTTGCTGAACCAACCCAACCTTGTGAAGAAATCACAATGGACTTTATTGTTGAATTACCTAAGAGTGAAGGGAATATGATCATTTGGAATACAATTGACTTATTCTCTAAATAGTCCCATTTTATAGCCTGCAAAGTGCTTCCATCTGCAAAAAAACTTGCAAAGCTGTTTGTGAAACATATCTATAGACTACATGGTGTACCTTGTAGAGTAATATCAGACAGAGAGGTACAATTTACCACAAAATTTTGGAGGGAATTTCTGAAATCCATTGGTTCCTCTCAAGGGTTATCCTCAGCTTTCCATCCTGCTTGTAACGGAGTAGCGGAGAGGGCTAATGCCATGATTGAACAATACATTAGATGCTATGTAAATTATCAACAAGAAAATTGGGTTGAGTTATTTCCTTTTGCAGAGTTTGCTTACAATAATGCAATACATAGCAGCACGGGATTGACTCCATTCCAAATCAACACTGGAATGGATTTTGTCCTGATGCCAGAGTTTTCTAGACAACCTCCCTCATCCATGTCCCTGAGAGAATGGATGAACTCATTAAAGAAAGGGTGGGAAGATACCAAAAAAGCTTTGAACAAAGCTACAAAAATTTATAAAACACAGGCGGATAAACATAGATCCCTTTAACCGCCTTTTAAAGTAGGGGACAAAGTATGCTTGTCAACCAAGTATCTTAGGTTGAAACTGCCCAGTAAGAAGCTGGGTCCAAAATTCTTGGGTCCATTCCCGATTTCAAAGATAATCAATCCGGTCACTGTCCAATTACGTCTTCCTTGACTATTGGGGAAAATTCATCCAGTGTTCCATTGTAGTTTACTAAAACCAGCTACTACAGCGATGATAAGATCATTGCCAATCGCTCCCCCTAAACCATTAATGGGACATGGGGAAACACATGATGAGATTCAAAAATTTCTCGATTCTAGATTATACCCTGGCCAATTGCAATATTTGGTTTTATGGAAAGGATACCCCTTCTCAGATGCTAGTTGAGTAAAGAGTTGGGATGTTCATGCTGATCAGTTGGTTAACCAATTCCATTAGGATTTTCCCCACAAACCGAAGGGTCCTTGTGGGGGGGAGAAGGTGTTAAGGAAAATGTATTAACCCCTATATGTGTTTTTTTTCTTTTCTTTTAGGAGAAAGAATTTTCAAGGGGGGATGCCTGTCAGCTTTGAAATTCAGCTGCCACATTTTTTTAGAGTTAGAGGAGTTGAAAAGTTCAAGGTTATTCTGTATGTCGTATAAAGAATTTCCAGTTGCAGTTAATCAGTTCTCTTGATTTATGAAGTGTAGAAGTGGGAGGAGAGAAGGAAGGAGAGAAGGTGGATTCTGTGTAACACATTAAAAAGCTTTCACTTGGGAAATTGCTTTTGACATGCCAGATCTGTTTCTAATAAATCAGTTGGAGAGATAATGTCTCAGAATGATTGATATCATGGATACTTTCTGGATTCCTGACACTTGGAACTCAAGCCAACATAACCACCAACCCAATCTACTAATATTCAAAGATATTTCTTTTCTTTTTTTTTTTATAAATTTTTATTGGTTTTTAAAACAAACATAAACAAACAAAACATAAAAACATCAAGTCATCTTCTATATATATATACGTACAGTGTGCCGGTTGGTTTACAAATTGTTTTGTGCTTCCATTTCGTAGTCTTCAATTACAATTACATTGAAAATACTCTCATATTTTCAATCAAATATTAAATACATAAATATCATTATTAATCAATCATTTGACTATACTTTTATTCATTCATGTTTTATGAAATAATCATATTTTACTTAATTTGTTTTATGACGGTTCATATTATCATCCCAAATCTATCCTAGAATCATTTTGTAGATATAATAAGAAAAAAAATACATCTTTATATATTTATCATTTTCTAAGAGTCTACATATTTCATGACTATATTTTATTGTCTAACCATTGATAGAATAGATCCCAAATTTTGTAAAATTGTTTATCATCTTGTTCTCTAATTTCAAATGTCAATCTACTCATTTCAGCACATTCCAATATTTTCTTAATGATTTCCTCCTGTGATGGTGTTTTCTCATTTTTCCAGTTTTTAGCAAATACAATCCTAGCCACTGTTAATACATTTACAATCAGGTATTTCAAGTCTTTACTGTATATTTCAGGTAAAATTCCCAAGAAAAATATCTCTGGTTTCAAATCTATATGCTTTTTTGTCATTTTTTCCAACCACATGTGGATTTTTGTCCAATATTTTTTAGCATCCTCACATGTCCACCACATATGATAATATGAGCCAGGTGTCTGATGACATTTCCAACATTTTTTGGATTTATTCTTGAACATTCTTCCTGTTCTTGTCGGGGGAAAATGCCACCTGTAAAACATCTTATACAAATTTTCTTTATATGCTGATGACATTGTCATTTTATAATTTTGAGTCCACAATTTTTGCCATTTCTCTAGATCAATCCCATATCCAAACTTCTTCCCCCAAGCAATCATTGTTTCTTTAACTTGCTATTCTTCTAGTTTAATTTCTAATAAATATCCATACAATTTTTTCATCACCTTTTCATTAGTACCTGTCAAAATCTTATCTAAGTCAGTCAGTTTATCATAGAAACCTTCTGTTTTAGAGTCTTTATCATACCTTGAATGTATTTGCACATATGAAAACCAATTCATCTTTATACCTTGTTCCTCTAGTTTTTGTATAGATTTAAGTTCACCCTTTTCATTCAGTATTTCACCATATCTAACTGTTTGTTCCTTTTTGTATATTATAGGATAAGAAAATACTTCAATAGTCAATAGCCAGACTGGAATTTTCAAATAACATTGTCTTTTAGTCTTCTCCCAGTTTCACCACAGAGACTCCCATATATAATGTCTTCAAAAATACCACTGTATTTTAGTTCCTTTATACCATAGAAAAGCATGACATCCCAACAACAGATCATGTCCTTCTAATATCAACAATCTAGTATTTCTTAATGTTATCCATTCCTTAACCCACATTAAATTTGTACCTGGTTAATACAATTCCCAATCAGGCAAACCAAATCCACCTCTTATTCTGGCATCTTGCAAAAGTTTTAATGTTATTCTCGCTTTCTTACCTTGCCATATATATTTCAACACAATTTTATTCAAATCTTCAAAGTAATCTTTTCCAAGCTTAATTGGAATTGTTTGGAACAAATATAAAATTCTGGGTAATATATTCATCTTGATTGTTGATATTCTCCCTATTAATGACAGTTGTAAATTTTCCCATTTCGCCAAATCTAGCGCTATCTGCTGCTTAAGTTTGATATAATTATTCTCTTTTAGTGTACTGCATCTTGCTGTCAAGCATACCCCCAAGTACTTGATCTTATTCGTGACCTGAATTTTCAATAGATCTGCCAGTTCTTCCTTTTGTCTTGATAACATGTTCTTTGTCAGAATCTTTGTCTTATCTTTATTTATTTTCAAACCAGCCACCTTTCCATATGTCTCTATCTTTTCTATAAATTTTGATGCTGTTTCTTGTGGGTCTTCTAAAATGAAAACCAGATCATCTGCAAATGCTTGCAACTTAAATTCTTCCTTTTCAATTTTCATCGCTTTTATATTATTTTCATCTCTAATATTTCTATTTAGCACTTCCAAGGTTAACACAAACAACAGAAGTGATAGTGGGCACTCTTGTCTTGTTCCTTTTCTTATGTCATTAGAGTCTGTCAGTTCTCCCTCTATCATGACCTTTGCCATTTGCTTATGATATATAGCTTCTATTGCTTCAATAAATTTTTTAGCAAAGCCCATCTGTTCCAGCTGTAATAACATGAATTGCCAATTCACATTATCAAATGCCTTCTGTGCATTTTGAACTCTCAAAGGCATTTGTTTTTCAGGATGTGCCTTGTAGTATTCCACAGTGTCCAAGATTACTCTCATATTGTCTTTAATTTGTCTCTTTGGCAGAAATCCATTTTGATCAGGATGGATAAAATTGTTTAAGTATTTTTAAAGTCTTTCTGCCAATATTGAAGCAAATATTTTATAATCTGCATTTTGTAAGGAAATAGGTCTATAATTCTTGATTTGTAATGGGTTGTTTGTTTTGGAATAAATGTAATATAAGATTCTGACCATGATTTAGGTCTCCTCTTCTTTACCATAACTTCATCTATAACTTCTAGCAATGGAAGGTTCAACGATTCTTGTAATGTTTTGTAAAATTCTGCCGAAAGTCCATCTGGGCCTGGTGCTTTTCCATTATTTTGCTTCTTGAGTGCTTCAGTTAACTCCATCATCGTTATATTGCTTTCTAACATTGTTTCAATGTCTTTAGGTATCTGGGGTAAATTAGCATTCTGTAAATATTGTTTAACTCTTTCCTCATCAATATTCTCTTGTGTATATAGTTTCCCAAAATAGTCTCATATGATTTCCTTCTTCTCTTTACTGCCATAGCAAACTTGGCCTTGGTCATCTATTAATTGCAATATTTTCCTTGATTCTTTCTCCTTTCTCAGTTTATATGCTAACCATCTACCTGGTTTATTTGCATCTTCAAAGTAGTTCTGTTTAGCACCTCTAATTTTCTGTGCTAGTTCTTTTTCTTTTAAACCTATTTTATGTTTAATTATATCCATTTTTAGCTTAATATCCTTTTCCTGTGGCATTTTCTGTAGCTCTATTTCAAATCCTTTATACTCATCCTCTCATGCTTTAGAGACTAATATTTTCATGGTATTTCTTTTCCTTATATAGTCTATTATCAAGTCTCTGGCATATGCCTTCATTGTATCCCATACGTTCTGGATTGATGTATGTTCTTTTTTGTTTTCTCTAAAGAAAAAGCCAGTTCTTTCTCCATATACTATGTGAAGTCTTTTTCCTTTAAAATAGTATTATTTAACATCCATCTAGATCTTCTTCTTTGTTCTTTCCATTTAATTGTCATTGGATTGTGATCTGCCCAAGTACTTGTTTCAATATTTATTTCTTGAATATTAGTTAACAATTCTGTTGACATCCATGTCATATCTATTCTGGACCATGATAAATGTCTATTTGAGTAGAAGGTGTATTGTTTTGTTTTAGCATTTCTGTCTCTCCATGTATCTTTCAAGTTTATTTCATCTACCATTTTAAAAAAAGATTTAGGGAGGGTCTTTCTGTTTTGCTTTATTGTTTTCTGTGTTGTATAGTCCAGTTTATTGTCTACAATTCCATTAAAATCTCTCATCAAAACTATATTAGCATAATCCAGTTCAATTATTTTCATATGTAATTTTTGATAAAATTCTTCTTGTTTGTCATTTGGGGAATAGATTGCAATCAGGAGTGTTTTCATGTTATTGTCCATTATTTCCACCATTAGTATTCTTCCATCGTCATAAGTATAAATCAATTTCGCTGGGATAATATCTTTAATGTATAAAACCACTCCTCTTTTCTTGCATTGTGTCAAAGAAGTAAATATTTTCCCTAGTTTTGGCTGCATTAACAATTGTTCATATTGCTTTTTAATATGTCTTCTGGTTAAATCGCAGTAAAAATTCAAAAAATGGAGGAAAAGACCATAAACACACACAAAAAAGAAGACAAAGTTGTAAAATCCTAAAAAAGGCGGAGAAATAAAAAATAAAAAGCTAAGAAAGGGAAAGGAAAAAATTTTCAGGTTCTTTAACACCTTAATCCAATTAAGAGGTCTCAGATATAAAAGGATGCATAAGAAAAAAAAGAAGGCCAAAAAAAACAAAAACCCACAACCAATATGGAAGCTAGATGGAAAGACAAAAATACCAGGGAGGGACAGAGAAAAAAGAAAAAAAAAACTACTTCCTTAAAAAGAAAAGGAAGGAAATCATTAATACTAAAACTTTTCCTTTAAAATAAAAAGCAAACATAGAAATTTAACTTCCAAAGACAAGAAAAAAAAAAAAAAAAGACAAGTTCCAAGGGGCCAGAAATCCAAATAGCTATTACAAAAATTAAACTGATGAGGAGGGGTAGCGCAGCTTAGAAAAAATCAAACACTGCACCGTGTTTGGTTATTCAAGGCTTTTGTTAAAATTTATAACTCTCTTGTCCAGAGTCTTATCACCTTTTTTTCTGTTAACTTCAACACCAGACTCCAACTATTGATAAAAACCCAGAAGAGCACCTGCAATAATACTCTCCCATGCTCTTCCCTCTATCTTATCAAATAGCAATGTCCTTGAAAAGAAGTCTCGGTTCATTCTCAGCTTTGTCTGGTCAAAAGAGAAACAGAATATTTCCAAGTCTCTAGTTGGCAGTGTTACAAAGTTTCTTTTGCTTTCACTTTCCCCCTTCTTTTCCAAACAAAATTTAATAAGAATTAATTAAAAAATGAAAAAGATATTTTAAAAAAATAACTAAAGGGGAGTCTCTAGCCTAGAATATTATAAAGTCAAAAAGGAAAAAATAAATAAATGAAAGAAGAGAAAAAACCAGTTCAGTTTCAAAATATAAGATCATGTGCAGAAAATCCAACAATGAGAAAAAAAATAAAAATATTACTTTGACATTCCTGTTTAAAATTGCCGCTTAGTCACTTCTGTCAAAACTTTTACAGATTCTTTCTTTTCCTTAGGGTGTCCTTTCAAATCTTAAAATAAAGAAAAAGTTCTCACCAAACCGGCACACTCTCTCTTTCCATTCTCTTTCGTTTCAGAACTGTCCCAACTTTGGCAGCTTTAATGGCTGCCACTTTGCCGCTGGCAAAAAGAGCTTGTCCTGTATCTACCAGGGACTTTGCAGTGTCCCTGGGATTGACAGGATGCGCTCTTTACATTCACCATCTCTTTGGGACGGTTTAGATCCGACTGGACCATCCAGGAGCAAAGATATTGGCAGCTATCTCAGACCTCCAAATCGCATGCCATATTGTTGCGACGCCAGCTCCACCCTCCCTATTTAAAGATATTTCATACCAATTCTAGTCTAAAACATCTGGCGGACTCTGTGACCAACCATAATTTATGAAATCTATAAGCTGGCTGACACCCTGTGACTTCTCCTACACTTAAATACATGCACATACCAAATAAAAATGCTAATTACTAAAAGTCAGAGAGGAAGAATATATGAAGAAAAGATTCTACAATGAAAGACAGGACATTCCTGTTCAGTTCTTGGCCATCTCATCACCAAGTAAAGGGCAGGATATTTTACAGAAGTGATATCCTTTGGAAAATTAATTAAAAGTCATCTCATTCCTTTAAACTGAAGGGAAATAATTAGAAAAACACAGAACAAAATTTCAATATGACACTGCAGCTAGAGCTAATAAAATTTCATTCTGCTCTTCTAAAGAAACAAGCTGAAAAAGTACATGCTTGCTGTTCCTCAAAATTGTTCCAAGAATAATCCTCTAATAAAGGTGGGAAAGCTCTGTATTAAACTCACCAGAGATCTTCCTAAGCAGACTGACATGTTCCAAGAGCAGTTAATCTTAACTTGGTCCCAGAGATTTTTACAAAATTGAAAATCTTTAATTAAAATCCATGTTTTTTTTCAAAATAGATTTTTCTTTAAAAAGTTATTAATCCCACAAGTTAAGCTACTGCTGTGGAAACCCTAGCAAAGCAAATAAGAGATTCACACCATCAACTCTTTTGATTTTGTTTTCCCTTTCTGCAGGAAATATTTGATATTTCTCTGCCTCTTCTCCTACACTCACTTCTCTTCTGGGTAAACAAAATGTTGATATTGTCTTATTTGTACATTTCTTATTTTGGAAATACAGAGTGAGAAGGGGCTTCTAAATGGAATGATGCCTATCAGTCAGGTGACTGAAAAGGAGATAGAAACCTCCAAAATCTCCCAAATTGTTTTGCTACTCTGAAGGAACATGTATATTTCACTCACTGTCTGGTGTGAAGAATTAGAACCATACTTTAAGTTCCAGTTAAAAAGAATTGTTGTTACAAGCCTATACACAAGGATCTAGTTAACCGTACTGTACTAAATTGGTGCTAGAAAAGAGTCAACAGATTTACAATAAAGGGGGGCTGGACTTGGAGTGTTTGTGGATACATAATGATTCGAGGCTGACTCCTCTCTTGACTCCATCCCAAGGCTCTGCCTCTTCTCCTACACTCACTTCTCTTCTGGGTAAACAAAATACCATTCCATTGAGGTTCTGTTCCTGTTATGCCTCTGTCGGAGCCTGAATCCACAGAGGATGAGTCGGAGCTGGGGCCAACAGAAGTTGAGTGGGCAGCCTCATGGGGAGGAGCAGGATGAGGCAGCCCTGGGCCTCTTGGGCTTGGGAAGACTTTCCGGCAGGGAGGAACAGGAGCAGGATGACTGAGAGAGGGCAGGTAGTGGAGATGAAGAGCAATGGAGCTCAGGCAATAAGCAAGGACTGTTCCCTCCTGATCCCCGAGCACAGAGAGTGGAGAGGAGTTGTGAACAGTGTAGGCTGATCTGATGATTCAGAAGAGTGCCCTGCCCACTTCACAAGGCACACCTGGGGACTGAGACTTAAGAAGATGCTGTTTTTGTAGGGAACAAATGCTGAATTCGTGGAGTTTTGTGTGCCCTTGCTGATGTCTGGAGTTTGAAGGACTTCTTGCTTTGTTCCTTGCTTCATGGACTCATTGCCTTATTCCCTGTTTCATTGACTTCTTGCTTTGAAGCCATTGTGTTAACAGCATTTTGCTGGACTTGCAGCAAGAGGTTGCTGGAGGTGTGAGTGTGTGTGAGAGAGAGAGAGAGAGAAAGAGAGCTTTTTGCTCTGGGACTTGCCATAAATTTGGGAGCATTTGGGAGAAAGTTAGAGCAATAAAGGGGAGTTTGAACTATCAGCTGACTGCATTGCCTCTGTGCCTTGCCCCGTGTCATCACAGTTCCATTATCTGGCAACTAAATCTCTCTCTGCTAAGTTAATTAATACAACTCACATTGTGCTTATGGTATTAAAAAGACTCAGAAATGCTGAAAAGTGGACAAGGACCAAACATGAAAACTGGTTGAATTTTGGCGAGATATGTAAAGTTTTTTTTCATTTTTGTTCTTCAAAATTAAGGATGGGAATGGTAGCAAGAGGTTACTGGGAGGTAAATTCCCTTGAAACCTATCCTTTAATCCTGAAAAAAATAACAATGGACCTCTGGGGTTGGATGCAGAAAACTGCAGATGCTTACAGCTTTTATCAGAATGATGATAGACACATGCAATGGCATATGGAAATCTTCATATTTCTTCTGTTTAAACCCATCCCTACAAATAAGAGCAGAATACTTTCAAAGCTCTCACTTTTAAAAAAGTTTTATTAATGTCCTTAAAAGCTACAAATGAATAGAAGTAGATAAGTAAATAATTTAATGAATAAGACTCCAGACCATTTCAAGTTAAGTTTCCAGTTACAAATAAGAATTAGAAATATACCAAAACTGTACTCACAACTTAAGACTCCAGGCCATTTCAAGTTAAAGTTAAAATTACAAATGAGAATTAAAAATATACCAACAACTGTACTCACAACTTTCAATATTTGTTGTATTCATAAATTTGGGTGTTTTTTTTAAATTATAATTTGCAGTCTTACTCTTTCAGCTGATATCATTACATGAACAAATGGACTTATGTGGTTCTTGGAAGGTCAGAAGACAAAGTTGGAGTTTCTGATCTGAGAAATTTTGTTCACTTCATCTTCAAACAGAAGAAGTCAAAATAAGGGTTCAAAGGAGACTAAACAAATCTTTCTGGTCCCCTAGAGCAACCAAAGGGATGAGAAGTACAGTTTTTAAAAAAAGGTCCATTGTTGGTTTTCAGCATCTATGCTTAACATGGATATCAGTTGGCAGAACCTGGAAACCTCTGTGAGACCAGGTTAGATTTGCCAAGCAGAAACATCTGGGCAACTCATCAGTAATCTGACAAAATATATGCGTGCTTCCAGGGGTGGGATTCAAATTTTTAAACAACAGGTTCTGTGGGCATGGCTTAGTTGGTGGATGTGGCTTGGTGGTCATGTGACTGGCTGGGTGTGGCCAACTCAACATCACTCACATTGAGGAACGCATCTCCTCACCTGGCCTCTCAAGACTGTGGGATGCTGCAACAGTTGTAAGTATGAAAAATGGTCATAAGTCACTTTATGTGCCATTGTAGCTTTGAATGGTCACTCCACACAAGCAAAGTACCAGCAAAGGAGGAGAAAAAAAAACTCCAGAGACATTCCTGAGACAGAAGTCTAGTCCTGTCAAGAATGTAATAAAGGTTAATCGAGAGGCAGTTTCTGTAAGCAACACCAGAATGTTTCCTTCCTGCCTTCCTTACAGGATTAGGCCAGTAATTTCTTCTCACAGCCGGTTCTTCAAACTGCTTAGAATGTTAACAACTGGTTCTAGCAAATGAGTGTGAACCTGTAGAATCCCACCCCTGGGTGATTCAGATAGTCACAAAGGATGTTCAAGAACCGTAATAAGAAATATTTTCAATCTTGCATGTTTTCCCAAAGGTGCTTTTTTCAAGAGACAACTGGACTTTCTTGTTTTTCCTTGAAGATTTTCTCATCCAAGAACGGATGAGACGGTTGGTTATTTGCATTCTTTTTTGACCAGCTGTCTGCAAGGAGTATAAATTCTTCCATTCCCACCATCCAGTCAGACCTGAAGAAGCTTCTTGGATGAGGAATTTCTATCTTGACAGCTGCAATCTATACTATGGGTTCACAATTGCCTACAAGTTGCATTTGTTGTGATTTTAATTGTGATTTTTTATTTATTTATTTATTTTTCTTATTGATGTAAGCCACCCAAAATTACATTTGTCTGAGTTGGGTAGCTATATAAATCTTATACATAAAGTAAAATAAAATAATTAAATGACAAACAATTTTATCCAATCATGAAGCTTTTTGGGTAACTTTTGTTTTCCCATAGTTTAACTTGCAGGGTTTATATGAAAATAACTTTGGAAAGTCACATATATTACTTACAATTCCTTAGGAAAAAAAATAGGAATAGCAAATGGGGAAATAGAAGCTTTCTGAACTCCCAGCAAGTACTAGTTGATTAATGGTGAAGGATGCTTGGAGATGCTTTCCAGGAACTCTTTGAGAGCCACAGATTCTTAATTCTAAATATAAATGAACCTAAAACAATACAGATAGTCCTTGAATTATGATAGCTTGAAGTTACAATGAACCTATCTTTGGGATACTTACCTGGATTTGAAGTTCTGATGGTTGGGGTCCCTTGGCAATCATATGATTGAACTTCAGCTGTTGGGCAACATGAACACTTTTTTGGCCATTTTCAGGGTCCACCAGTCATTTGACCACGTTTTACTTCCAATTTTTGGCAAAACCACACTATACTGAACAATGGCTTCATTTAACAACTGGGGCATACACTTTATGACTACAGTATACACACTTACAATGAACACATTCACTTAAAGGCCCCTGGAAAAAAGGTCATAATATGACCACCATGACTTTTGATTGTAATGGGCAGGCCTCCATTATGGTTGTATGCTGAGGACTTCCTATAAGGTAAAACTTGAGAGTTTTACATCTAGTGCCCTGATGGTCAATCTATGGCACTCATGCTGGAAATTGTTAGGAATTGATAGACACCTAACCGTTGGGTTGGAAATATATAAACCAGGGCAGACATTCAATACTGTTTATTTAAGGGAATGCAGTAATTGTAATGGGGTGTGGTTCCTCAAACAGGCATAAGATGGAGCCAGAAACCTGGGTTGTTCTATTCTGTTGCTGCTAGATGTTCTGATGTTGGCTGGTTTTGCTTCCTACATTTTTCCTATTGACTGTTGTTGATCATTGTTCTTCTTGGATTGCTGTAAGTCTGTTACTGAACTGTGTATGATACTGGACTTTGTTATTTGGATTGTCCCTGGACTGGAAACTGTCTGCTTTAACCTTGTATAACTTGGGACTGTTTCTTGGATTTTGCTTAATTATTTACTGGAAATAAAACCTACATTTTACTATTCAGTGTATCTGTGTGCTAGTCGTGTGTTATTTAACACCACTCTCACTACGTCTCCCTGTGTGCACTCATTTTCCTAATGGGGAATTACCTCAACAGAAGTGGCACACAGAGCCATGTCTGCTGACACACTAGCTGTCACCCCAGATCAGGTCCACTGTGCATGTATGCATGTGTGCATGCCTCCCACCAGCCAGCTGATTGTCAGGTATCTGTCGCACATGTGCAGATGCACAGGGTGTGTGTATGGGGTCATGCATACATGCACAGAGGTGTAGGATGGCCAGGGGGTTGCATGCACATGTGCAGAGATGCACAGTGTGCACGAGGGGTGGGGGTTCATTGCATTATGGGTGCAGGCACGCAAGCACATGCATGCGTGCACTTTTGGCATGCGAGGACGAAAAGGTTAGCCATCACTATTCTAGTGATTTTATCTCCCCTTAACACTGACCCAGATCCCAAACCAAACCCAACCTCCTACTCCTGATGGAAGAGGCTAGAACAAAAGAAGTCCATCAAGGACATACTGGTAGTGTTCAACTTACAACCACAACTGAGCCCCAAATTTCTGTGGCTAAACCAGAGAGTTGTTAAGTGAGTTTTTGCCCCATTTTATGACCATTCTTACCACAGTTGCTAAGTGAATCACTGTGATAGATTTCAATTATTGTGCAGGGTGCCAAGATGTCTAACTGCCTGGGCAGCAATTCAGTCATTGTGCAGGGTGCCAAGATGTCTAACTGCCTGGGCAGTGTTTATTCTTTTATACCATTTTTACAAGCAAGGAAGAGTAACATAGATACAGCATTTAGATTGGAGAATAGATACCACATGGGTGAAACCTCCCAATCACATTGGTACAACCTCCCAACCAATCCTTAATTAGTGGTGATGTTAGTAAAATGAGATCACCTATAAGCCTGGAAAGTCTGGGACTTTCCAACCCAACAGTTAGAGGATGAGATCATGTGGTAACAAAGAGGCCCCCATGGGCATTAGAGACACTGCAGTTTGCTGCTAGAATCTAGCACGATCTATAGGATCTCAGTAGCTACTACATCACTGCAGTTATTAAGTTAGTAATACGGTTAAGTCAATGGGTCTTCTCCATGACTTCATGACTCTGATCAGGGGTGGGATTCTACCGGTTCTGTCAGGCTCCACAGAACCGGTAGCTCTGGAGAAGCAGCAGACACAGAACCGGTTCTGTGTCTGCTGATGTTTTGGCCCACCCACCAACCCAGGCTCTTACCTGTCCTTTATTTCCTGCTTTTTCAACTGCAGCTGTGGTTGGAAAAGCAGGAAAAAGGGGTTTTTCCAACCTCTGCGGACCTGCATGCAGCACTGCTCAGCAGGTCGTAAATTGCACTCGCGCGACTCACGCAACTCAGCCTGTCAGATGTTCACAAATGGTGATAACATGACTTTGGCTGGCTGCAACTGTCATAAATGTGGACCAGTTGTCAGACATCAGAATTTTGATCACATGAGCATAGGGGTGCTACAATTGTCATAAGTGTGAAATACGGTCATAAGCCACTTTTTCCAGTGTACCTTTGGTCACAAAACGAGTGGTTGCAAGTTGGGGCCTGTCTGTATTCACATGTTAATAGAAAGTAAAGAAGGAACAATGGTGGGGTTTTTTTTAAGTTTAAATCCCCATCCTCTCCCCACTTTTGAAGACTGCCTTGTTTTCCAGTTAGGCTGATTATTTAGCAGACTACCCTGTGATTTCTGTCAAAAGGTCACTGCAAAAGGACCCGCTAATCACAGTGTGTTTCTCTTTCCTGATTTGCAGTCAGCGTGTGCCATCTGTCATGGTGTATTTTGCAGCCAGGGAAACCCAGGAAGGATCCTGTCTGCTGTGTAATTGAACCCCCCACAGCGAAATGTTTCCTATGTGTCGATTGTAGTTCAATGTTATTATTATGCTCTTGGGCCAAGAGGGCCAAGAGGGCCTGTAAAAATGAGTTGGCACTCAGAGCTACCCAAGAGAACCGAGAACCTGAGTGGATTATCCTTCTCAGTTTAAATTTCCTTATCTGAAGGAAATGTACAGATTAAAAGAGTTGGAAGGGACCTTGTAGGTCATCTAGTCCAACCCTCTGCCCAAGCAGGAGACCCTACACCATTTCGGATAACAGATAATCAGAGTTGGAAGGGATCTTGTATGTCATCTAGTCCAACCCCCTGCCCAAGTAGGAGACCCTACACCATATCTGACAGATGGCAGCCCAATCTCTTCTTGAAAACCTCCAGTGATGAAGCTCCCACAACTTCCGAAGGCAACTTCTGTTCTATGGGTTGATTGCTCCTACTGTCAGAAAATTTCTCTGGCTTTGGGCCAGAGTCTGGGTCTGGCTGCATTTTTGTAGGGAGCACAGCCTTTAACTGCTGTGGCTCGAGGTCATAACTGATGTTGAACATTGATGTTTGATCATCAATTTTTTTTGTAAGGATCCCATTGTTAATACTCAAGTCCTTCAGAGTGGTTCAGAGAAGGAAAGTATTTAGAGTTAGGGTCTAAAGAGGCTATTCGAATGGAAATTTATCACAATGCACAATCAAATTATGGGATTTGCTGCCATTTACTAGAGGATTAAACAAATCCACACAGAATAGGTCAATCAGTGGTTACTATCTCCAGAATGAAAGACCATGCTTGAACTAGTAATGAACAAATAGGGCTTGCTCTTGACATTTGGGCAGACTAATTGCCATTCAATCTCTTCTTAAAAACCTCCAGTGATTGAACACCCACAACACGGAAGGCAAGCCACTCCACTGATTAATTATTCTCACAGGAAATTTCTCCTTAAACCTAGATTGGATGACTCTTGGATAAGTTTTCACCCATTTTGCCACTTTTTGCCTTGCCACCAGCCATCAGGTGCTTTGGAAAATAGGTTGATCTTTTCTTCTTTGTGCCACCTCTAGTTGCTTTCTTCATTAGACTTCTCTTCATTTTTTCCCCAGAGAGAAAAAAAAAACTTGCTTGTTTCAATAAATTTTTCTCATAGGTTCAGCCAAACCAGCAAGCAGGTCTTCTCAATATTGCTGAACAAGCTTCTTAAGATTTAGAGAAGAAAGCAGCCCAACTATGCAATCTTTTGCCTCGGTGTGAAATAAAATTATACCCAGAAAAACAATAGTTATTACTTACCAATCACGATTAGGAGGTGACTGATTTTCTTTTTTAAGTACAAGATTAAGTTTTAAAATTTGCAGTATAATGAAAGCAATGATGGTGGAAATGGCAGAGAAGAAGAGATGGGGAATAAAGATATAATAGCAAAGGATTAGCCCATAGGAAGCAAATGGCCATTTTAAACAGCAAATGCCTTTTTCATCATCTAAGGAAGCCGAGGATATTCAAGGAATAGCACCAGAGGCACTTCATCCCGTTCCAGAGTTGGTTTCTAATGAAAAAGTTAAATTAATTGCATGTAAAAGGTGGCATTTGACTTAGATGGAGTGAAGAGAGGTGGAACCTCTGCTCTGTTTTGTCCAGGCAGAAGGACAAGTGGATGGGGAATCAATTAATCCTCAGTAACATTTGCTCTCTCAAGTGTGAAACAGGTCTTTAATTAGCTTAGTGTGAGTGGTTGTTGCTCATTGGAAAGAGCTGTAAAGAGACCTCAAGGCAACGGGAGAACCTTGATGAAAGTTTCTTGCTTGCCATTAAATTGTCATGGTTACCCCATTTCCCCACTATTTATAAGTCTGGCTCATAATCCAGAAGGAAATATCTTAATGCCAAGCCCAGATACCCTGAGCAGAACTGTGCTTTTGGGGTGATATGTCTCTTTCTGATTGATACAGTATGCTAGAGGCTGATCAGGTTTTATATATAGGATTGTGCAAGAGCCTGCCCAGATAAAATGGCTTATGGGAATGACCTTGAGAGACAGCAAGAAAAGATGCAGTCAAGGGGACAATCAGATAAAAGGCAACTTAGCCTGCAGCAGGAATGTAGACCGGGTGAATGGCTCAGAACAGACTCTCTCTAGTTTCTTGGGTTGTAAAGGGGAGGAGAGAGACATATACTTTTAGTTCTGCAACAGTCTATCAATATAACCTTAAAATAAAGTACAATTGGATCATTTGACTGTGCTTCTTGTCTGGTCTATCTCACAAATTGGAAGTTAAGTGATATTTGATTGGATGTTTTGAATGTGGAAATATCCTAACCTTCCAACCAAATTTCCACATCCATTTGGGGGTATGGAAATATTCCAATCCACAAAGATCTTTGTGACCTGATGTTTCACTCAAGAAATATCCTAATTTCCCAAATATTGGTCTAGAAGATGATCAATAAATCAGAAAAAAAGTTCATCTTTCCCATAATTTACTATAATCATAAGCTTAAAATACAGAAGGATCTTGATAGACTTGACCATTGGGTGCTAATAAAATGAAATTCAATGATGAAAAAAAGTAAGGTTCGACATTTAACCAAAAAAGAAAACCCAAATGCACAGGTATAATATAGGTGTTACCTGGCTCAATGGTAGTAACTGTAAGAGGGATATTGGAGTCCTAGTGAACAATCATTTAAATATGGACCAGCAGATTTCTGCAGCTGCCAGAAAAGCCAACACATTTGTAGGCTGCATTAAGAGGGATAGAATCAAGATCACATGGTGTTAATACCACTTTATAATGTCCTGGCAAGACCACACTTGGAATACTGCATCCAGTTTTGTTTGCCACAATGCTAAAAAGATGTTGAAATTCTAGAAAGTGTTCAGAGAAGAGCAACTAGGGGATTGGAAGCTAAAACATATAAAGAACAGTTGCTGGACTTGACTATACCTAGGGGTGACATGATAGCAGTGTTCCAATATCTCAGGAGTTGCCACAAAGAAAAGGGAGTCAAGCTATTTTCCAAAGCATCTAAAGGCAGGACAAGAAGTAATGGATGGAAACCAATCAAGGAGAAAAGCAACATAGAGGGTAGCTTTTGTATTTTTTCAAATATTATAGAGCCTCATAATCACTCATGCTCAGCATTAGGAGCTCAGGGAACAACTAGAGGAGAGCAGAGGGTGGTATGGTTGTGATTTTTTTTATTATTTTGCCATGGGTTTTACTTTGAGGATCCGTGGCAAAATGAACATTAGGAGGAATAAATCCCAGCTGTTGTTTGCCATTCCCTAGAGTGCTAAAGGTCATTCCAGGATGTGCTGTATAAGAATAAGCAACTTCTTAGGAAAGTCCTGGGCTGATGAGAGTGAATGGGTTGTTTATGCTGTGAGAAGAAAAATAATGAAAGTCCCATGACTGTATATTTTCAAATGTAAATAAAATCCCTTTGCCAACTGGAAGATTGGATTTATATTTAAATTATTCTAATTATAATATACACATAAATCTGCTGGACATAAATCCTCCAGTGCAAAAATCTGCTCTGTTAAAGGGGAGATCAGTTTTCTAGCAAACTATATGCTGATGATAATTGTTGATGGAAAGCAAGGGGGACCATTTCTTTGTGAAGAGGCAAACAACGTTGACCCTACAAATGTCCCATTGGATGCAAGTAAGTAAACAAAAGCAGTAAGAGGAGCTTCTAAAAATCATGCACTGCAACATACTTATGTCATCCTTTTCAGCCAGATGACTCTGTGGTGTCTTGATTGCTTTTTGCTGGACCGATTCTTTAATCCATCACTGGAAGTCAATTGTGGCAAGCAGTTAGCATCCCTCATTAAAATAACTTGCTATTCCTAACAGGAGATCCAGCCCTCACAAACCATTGATTATTCGGAGCAAGAATGACAGTGAAGTCAGAATGAATTTCAAGCATCTCTGGGACAAAATTATGCTTAATTATTCATCCATCAAACAATGTTAATTGTAACCATCCAGGCTGGTATAAAAACATATTGGTGACTGTGCACCTTCTTTTGATATATACAACTTAATGTTATCTTTTTCCTTCCTTCCTTCCTTCCTTCCTTCCTTCCTTCCTTCCTTCCTTC
>BLBF01000042.1:16054966-16084139 GCA_015471245.1 Laticauda colubrina | reverse complement strand
TCCTTCCTTCCTTCCTTCCTTCCTTCCTTCCTTCCTTCCTTCCTTCCCTCCCTCCCTCCCTCCCTCCTTCCCTTCCCTCATCTCACCTAAGTAACTCTTCTCAAAGAATACCCACCATTATTGCCAGTGCTTCATTGTGCAAGAAAGATTCAGGCCATTGAAGAAGTTTGTAAAAATGAGAATAGTGCCTGTGAAAACTGAAAACATCATTAATCAAAACATGCAGGCATTATGACAACCCAAGGAATGCTAACAACCCATTGGCATGCATTATTTCTGGATGATCAAAAGGGGTGTCAAAGTCATAACTTGAATCAATTATAACTCTCAAAATTATAATAATCAAGATAATCAAATACTAAGTCAGCAGTGCCAGCATTTCTGTATATAAAAAGCAGCACCAGCATAATGAAAATAGCAGAACTGACAGCCACATACACAATGAATAATCAAAGATGGTATTAATATCAGTTCAGTGATTTAAAACAAATCAAAACTTTCAAAACATATTCAGGAAAGTCCCCCTTACCCCCCCTTTTTTTAAAAAAATAAAGGAAATTAATACTAAGTAAGGGAGGACTCTAATGTTTATTTCTCTCTATTGTAAAAATCTGTCTATTTCTTTCTACCAATTGTTCCCAGTTCTTTTACCAGCTGCTAACTCATAAAAGGGAATTCTCTATTGATTTTATGTGGTCCAACTTTGCTTGGGGAGCTTTAATAAGAGAGCTTTGTAAAAAGTTTTTGGAAAAGCGAAGGAAACAAGGAATAAAAGAAAACACGTTTCCATATGCTTTATGACACTCCCCAAGAATTCTAAAAGGTTACCGAGAAAGTATTTACTTTTGCAGAAGTCAAGTTGATTTTGATTCAGCAAGTCATGTCCCTTTAGTATGCTTACCGTGTTTACTTTTAATGAAGCTTTGTTCCAACATTATTGGAACAGATGTTAAGCTAACCTGTGGTCTGACTTGCAATTTCCTGGATGTCCATAGATCCCTGTTTTAAAATTGGCATCACACCAGCCATTCTCCATGAAGGGAGCAATATTAGAGGCATTATATAATTTTGGTGGGAGTACCCACTGTGTCCCTTTCACCTCCATCTTTGCTAGAGCTTATTGAATGCTATTGAGAGCCAGGCTTTTATTTACTTTCAGTTTAAGAACCAGACATTACGATTTGCTGATTGTCACCTTATTTGCTTCAATTTTTCAGATTTTCAGATTTTTTTTTTCCTGGGAGGAAAAAATACCACAAATATTTGTAGCTTCTTGTTAGGAGAATTTAACATCCCTCCTATAAAGCAGAAATCCGCACATCTTCACCTTGCTGAGGTTGAGAAATGCCACTATAAGCTATTGTGATTGAAAAGTCCCATTAAAATACTTTATGTCTCTTCCCAGAATGAATGTAGAGGTGGAACTCTCGCCTCACTATCAGGAGGCTGTGAGTTCAATTCTAGGTAGAAGCAGATATTTTTGGACACACTGAGGATATATCTGCTGAAAAAAACTCCGCATTGGTTGCAGGAAGGGCATCCGGCCAGTAAACACTCAGCTCCATTCAGTTGGCCAGACTCCACTCTTCAAGAGATTATGGGGTCATTAAAAGAGAATAATGTCTCTTCCCAGAATCATCTTGGAGATCTTATATTAGCATTCCTTATTTATTTATAGTCCAAGATCAAGTGACAAAACTTAAGGTACTCTATCAATGTTTAAAAGGTAAAGATTTCCCTGTCCAATCGTGATTAACTCAAGGGCAGAATGCTCATCTCTGTTTCTTAACTGAGGGAGCCAGCATTGTCCAAAGACATTTCCATGATCATCTGGCCAGCATGGTTATATGTCAAAGGTACACAGAACACTGTCTATTTCCCACCAAAGTGGTACCTATTAATCTACTTGCATTGGCATGCTTTTGAACTGCTAAGTGGGCAGGAGTTGGGGGTAAGAAGTAGGAGCTCACCCCAGTTGTGTGATGCTTGAGTCTCAAACCTGGGCTGTCAGATGGCAAGCTCAGCATCTTTAACCATTGAGCCATCATGCCTTTTTAATGCTTACTTATGTAATAATGCATATTACATAATGATAATACGGACATATATAAGAGGGAAAAATTAGCAATTCATTGAAGTCACCAAACAATTTCTATAAGCTAAAAGTATAAATTCAAATGTTGCTACTGTCTTCAAAACACCCAAGTATTCATCATTTAGTAAGGATATCTAAATCTCCTAAATATGTGGAGTCTTCTGGAGAGGGTGTATTAGCTCTGATTGCCAATGAGAATACAGTGGGAACTTTAGAAGGATGTGTGAAACAGCCTCAACCCCTATGCTTCAGCCCATGAAAACCATGCAGAGACAAAATTGTTCCCTAAAGCCCATGTCACACTGCACCAACGGATGGAAACAGGATGTAAAACGGAGAGAAACACTTGCCATCCATTGGTTAACGTGATGCTTCCGTACTGTACTCACTGCCTCCGTTTTTCATCCTCTCTATCCGTCCAGCATCCGTCAACTGAGGTTCCATCTGCTCAAAAAGTTTTGAGCTGCTCAAAACTTTTTGAGCGGAAAATGTATCCAACGCGTCCGTTCTGCATCCGCAACGCATATGGGGAACATCCGTTCTACATCCGTCATCATCCGTTACGCGTCCGCTATATCCGCTCGTGCATTCCAGAACTTCATGAGGATGCCTCCAGCCATATTTGACGAAGTTGTGGAGCGGCTGAGACCCAGGTTGACCAAGGCAAACACCACTTCTGACCTAGCCTGGACCCTGGGATCAAGGTGGCACTGACTCTGCGCCACCTGGCCTCAGGGACCACGTACAGGAGCATGCAGTACGGCTGGAGGGTGCCACACAACACCATCAGCATTGTGGTCAGAGAAGTGGTGCAGGCCATCATCGAAGAATACCTGGAGGAGCTCCTCCAGTGCCCCTCCACTGAAGAAATCTGGAAGAAAGTTGCAGAAGAGTGGTATCAGAAGGGGAACTTCCCCCACACTGTTGGAGCCATAGATGGCAAGCACGTGGCCTGCAGAGCTCCAACCAAGTCAGGGTCCACTTATTTCAACTACAAGGGCTTCTTCAGCATCATCCTCTTTGCCATGGTCGATGCTGACTACAAGTTCATGTACATCGATGCTTCAGGCAACGGGTCTTCTTCAGATGCCCAGTTATACAATACCAGTCACCTCAAGGAGGGGCTGGAAAGCAACCTCATCATGGGCTTCCTAGATCCAGACCCCCTGCCCAATGACACACAAGATGTGCCCTACTTCATTGTGGGGGATGATACCTTCTCCCTCAGAACTGACCTCATGAAGCCCTACACTTCCAGATGCCTCACCTGTGAAGAGAGGATCTTCACAGGCTGTCCAGGGCAAGGCGGGTGGTGGAGAACGCCTTTGGCATCCTGGCCAACAGGTTCCAGATACTTCTCACCACCATGCAGCATGAGCCACAGATTGTGAGGAGCATCGTGGAAGCTTGCTGCATCCTGCACAATCTCATGCGCACCCGCTACCCAGTGTTGCAGAACAGGCTCATGGACCTTGAACAAGGCAATGGGGACATGGAGCCTGGGGAATGGAGGCAAGGGCGAAACTTGATAGACACTGTGGATGTGCAAGGCCCCAACAGAGCTTCACGTGAAGGGAAGAAGCAACGCAACCTCCTGAAACACTGGTGCAACTCCCCAGCTGGAGCAGTGGAGTGGCAAGACAGGATGATAGATGATTAATGGATGCTTCCTTCAGCCTGTCTCATCACACTGATGAGATTGGGCCATGTATCTTGGGTGGGCCTACAGTGAACAGGGCATTTAATAAAGAGTTGTGTTTATGTTGAAATGTGTGGATCAATGCTTACATTGTTATTGATAATAAAGGGCCAAAGGTGTGGCACCTGGGAGGGTGGACCATACAGTCCCACTATGCTTGCACTGGAGGTTTATCTATCCCACAGCTATTACCCATCCCAAAGGTATCCCTGCCCATCCCACAGATATTACCCATCCCAAAGGTATCCCTGCCCATCCAACAGCTATTACCCATCCCAAAGGTATCCCTGCCCATCCCACAGATATTACCCATCCCAAAGGTATCCCTGCCCATCCCACTGCTATCTTAACCCATCCCACAAGCATGCAAAGGCTTAAACCATTTCTAAAAGTTTCCACCAAGACTTTATTGACTAAAATAAATGAAGCAAGTGTGTGAAGCAAAGATAATCTTTATTAATAACAAGCTGTGAAAGAAAAATGACCCAAGTCAAGTGTCCCAAGCAAAGATAAAGTCAACAGGTAGCCAACCAGTCTCTGGCACTCTTCTTGGTCACTCTGAGGCGTGCCCAGTCTCAGGGGTGAAGGGTCCAGGTGCTGTGGGGATGGCTGCTGCTGGAGTGCTGGTCTGAGGCACCATTGGGGTGCCTGGCCCCAAGAGGACAACAGGGACGGTGTGTGGAGGAAGCTCTCAAACAGCTGGCTCAGTCCCATGATGTTGAGAGCCCCTTCCTCCATGACATGGGGTGTCAGCCCCAAAACCAATGACAGATGTTCTGAGGCCAGGCTTGGCTGTGGGTGGAGGAAGGAGCAGTGTAGTGGGGATGTCTGGTCTGCAGCTGAGCGAGGTGAGGCGTGGGTGGCATCTGTGGCGTGGGTGGCATCTGTGGCATGGCTGGCATCGGTGGTGTGGCTGGCATCGGTAGCATCAGTGGCACTGGTGGCGTCCGATGTACCTGTGCCTGGACTGGGAAGGGCTGCCTGTGCTGCTGGACCTCCTGGTAGCTGTAGCCTTGGTAGATGAGGGCCTATGGAAAGCCTTGGAAGGGCAGTGACATCACCTGGGGTGGAGGAGCAGGCCTGGACTGGGTGGGAGCAGGTTCAGCTTGGTCTGGAGGGTTGTGAAGAAGATCGGTGATCCTGTCCTTCACCACCTGGTACTGTGTTTCCGACATGTTCATGAGGGTCTGGTTGACGTAGGTGAGGAAGGCCTTGTGGTTGGAGGAGGGGACGTCAGTGTGTACCAGCTGAGAGAGGAGATCTACGCTACTTCTGATGGTGTCCCTGATCTCCAGCAGGACAGTGTGGCTCTGCCCCTCCGGTCTGCCTCTCTGCCTTCCAGTGGAGGTGGACCTGGGGGTGGATGCGGGTTGGGCTGTGGTGAAAGTGCCCTCTCCTTGCTCCCACTGCGTCAGGGGGTCGTCCACGTGCTCCGCCACGGGTAGTACAGCTGTCGGGGGGGGGTCTCCATCATGGCACGCTCCACAGATACCTGCCTGGACACAGGAGCTGACTCTTTGCCAGAAGAGGACTGGCTCTCAGCAGGCTGCCTGAGAGAGAGGGTTGTGAGAGGGGCTGCTCCTCGGTGGTGGATCTCACCCTCTAAGAAGCTGCACTTGGCCATCACGTAGGTCTCTCTGTCTGTCAGCTTGACCGCGGCCTGGCCAGATTTCTTGAGGTGCATCTTCATGTACCAGGTGTGCATGTGCTTCCACCAGCTGAGGAGCACCTCCGAAGTGTAGCCCAGGCTCTCCGCCTTCTCTCTCCAAGCAGCCTGTTTCCTCTTGGTGTCTCGATAGAGCCTGTGTCCCTTCCGCCAAAGATATTCATTCTCCCTCAGCCACTCCAGCACCTCCTCCTCATGTTCCTCTTCTATGGTGTATTGCCTCCTCTCCCGTTCACGCGTCTGCCTCTTCCTTCCTCTGGCAGGGCCATATGGGCCCTCATCAGAGGGGCTTCGAGGTTGTAGGGGCTGCTCCTCCACATCACCACCACCAGCAGCAGCAGCAACAACAACAGTAGCAGCAAAAGCAGGACCAGCAGCACCATCAGCACCAGCAGGACAAGGAGCACCAGCAGGACCAGCAGGACCAGCAGCACCAGGAGCAACAGCAGCAACAGCAGGACCAGGAGCAGTGCCAGCAGAGTAAGCACCAGCAGAAGCACCAGCACCAGGAGCAGTGCCAGAAGAGTAAGCACCAGGAGAAGCACCAGCACCAGGAGCAGTGCCAGCAGAGTAAGCACCAGCAGAAGCACAAGCACCAGGAGCAGTGCCAGCAGAGTAAGCCCCAGCAGAAGCCCCAGCACCAGGAGCAGCGCCAGCAGAAGCTCCAGCACCAGAAGAGCGAGCCCGAGCAGCAGAAGCCCCAGCAGAAGCAGAGTCAGGGCCAGGGGGTGGGATGGTGGCCCTGTCCCTCTTGCCAGGGCTGGCAGCAGATGGCTGAGGCTTTCTCTTCTTCCCCATGGTTGTTGGGTTGTTGGCTTGTTGGCTGGCTGGCTGGCTCGCTGGAGAGCTGTGTCTGGAAGCAGGTCTTTCCTCTGAATGGTGACCTGCTTGCGAGCTGCTTTCCTGTATATGCACGGGGCTGACGCAATGCATCCTCCCCGCATGCACAGTGAACGCTGTGCATCTGCTAGGCATCCGCTAGGCTTCCGCTAGGCTTCCGCTCTGCATCTGTTTCATCCACTCTGCATCCACTCTTTCCGCTGCGCGTCCGCTTTGCTGTGCTCCCCCGGAAGCCCCGTGGATGTGCCTTCCGCTCCCATCCACTTCCATCCGCTAGGCTTCCATGAAGCATCCACTTTCCATCCCCTCTACATCCTCCCCCCGTCCGTTCCTTTCTGTTGTTGTCCGCTCTGGTTATGCAATTTTGGGGCACTTTTGAGAGCGGATAACAACGGATGGAACATTTTCTCGTCCACTGTGTCCTTTTTACAAACGTTTTGCATCCATCGGCCAATGTGACAGGGCCTTTACCAGCAAGTAAAACTGTAACTCAGAAGTTACAGTTGCTTTTAGAATACAATGACTGGAGTAAGTATGGCTGTGGCTCATTTCAACTATAGGAGCCAGTTCTTTTGGAACTACTGAGCATCTGAATGCAATTCAAGTTGCTTTTTTCCACCTTTAAATCCTACAAGGTTTAGCATGTGTCTATTTTAGAGACTGTCTACTTCCAGTAGCATCTGCCTATCCATTACATTCAGAAAGAGAGGACTTATTCTGGGTCCTAACCCTCTTGGAGTGCTGCCATCAAGACCCATGGAAGCCTTCTTTATGGCTAACTTCTTTCTCTGGACCAGAATTCCTTTGATGCTGATAGGATTTCAGAATGTCATTAAGACTTGTTTTTTTAAGAGATGATTTTAAGAATGATCTGTGTGAATCCTTCCTAGAGAAGAGAGGTTGAGTGGGTGGCAAGAGTTTGTTTTGGTGCTACACATTGCCTTATATTGAACATATTTTTTAGAAATGTATTCTGATCTTGTGATTTGTCTTTTTTGAAAAAATCTGCCTGAACTGAACTGAAACTATATGGTATTTGGAGTTGTTTGGAGTGGAGTGGCATGTAAATCTCAGCAGCAAATAAAATATCAGTATTCTCAGATTAGTAGTGATGCCTCATCAGAGTCTGTTTTGATTCATTTTATAAGAATCTCATTTCAAATATCCAAATCAATTTGTTCCAGTTTGAGATTCAGCCACATACAAAACACCGATAGATGGGGAAGAATACTATTGGGAGCTTTGAACACAGAAGCTGAAAAAGAAGGAAAAATAGCAAATTAGCAGGCAAGTTTGATGGTGTGCATTCCAGTTAAGGAATGAGAGGGTGGGGCAGGGCGAGGTGGGGCACGATTTGCTGGTTCTCCGGCAGGTAGAATCCCACCCTTGGTGAGAGTGCATTTTGTGTGTGTGTGTGTAGATCATTTCCAAAAAACCTCAGCTGTGCTGCCCGGACAGCTGACAAGCTCTGCACATGGGCGCACAGTGTTTCAAACACCTCTTCTTTCCTGCTTTCAGCTGTGTTGCGCAAAGCAGCTGAGGTTGAAAAAGCAGGAAATAAAGGACAGCTAAGAGTCCAGATGGTCGGCTGGGCCAAACAGAGCAGCAGACACCAAACTAGTTCGGTGTCTGCTGCTCTTCAGAGCTACTGGTTCTATAGAACTGGGCCGAACTGGTAGCATCTCACCCCTGCACATGATCTAAAATTGGGTGCTCCACAGCCAGTATCTGTTTACAATGTTTGCAGCATCCCAGGGGGATGTGATCACCATTTCTCATCTTCCCAGATAACTTCTGACCAACAAAAACAATGGGGGAAGCCAGATTCACTTAACAACCATGTGATTCACTTCACAATTGAAGTGTTTCACTTAACAGTCATGGCAGAAAAGGTTGTAAAATTGGGCATGACTCATGTAACAGTCACTTTGCTTAGCAACAGACATACTGATCCCAGTTGTGGTCATCAATTGAGGACTACCCATAATTGAAACCTTGTGAATAGTTAAATGAGGTGGCTTCAGTCCTCCTTGTCAGCCTTCAAGATCTTCTACTATTGCTTTGCATCTTTCAGCTG
Organism: Laticauda colubrina; assembly: GCA_015471245.1. Classification (NCBI taxonomy): domain Eukaryota; kingdom Metazoa; phylum Chordata; class Lepidosauria; order Squamata; family Elapidae; genus Laticauda; species Laticauda colubrina. Next base: position 16,075,762 of record BLBF01000042.1, on the reverse strand, counting down.
TCATAAGAAACGGGGGGCGGGGGGGAGAAGGGGATGAGTCTGGGAAGTGTGCTGGAGGTGTTACATTTTTCTGTTGTGTAAATGAGGGGGGGGAGCATACATCAGAGTTAGGTTTCTATTTCTCGCTTAGCTTTCTTTTCTCTGTGTAACTGCAGCCCGTTATCAAAGTATGCCAAGGTAAATGGACAGAGGCCTCATCATCACCTGAAGATGCCCACATGATCATATTCACAATTTCTAATTGGAAGTTTCATCTGAACTATTGGGGGTGGGAACACTTCCATCACTTTGTATATGTGATTTGCACACCTAATTTCTCAGATTCAGAATTCTTTGGTTGCTACCACTTCATTTTCAGTAAAAGATAACTTTTCTCTAACCTAAAGAGTCTAAGTCTTTCTTTCTTGGATTTTGAATGGAGCACCTCACGACACTCCTCCTCCTTTCCACATGAATTGTTTGTAAATATATTAGGGACGACAAGGTCTTTTCTTCTTGGGAATTTAGGAGAACACAAAACCAGACACCAGGATTACAACTCAATCAAAGAAGGAGAAATCAGTGCATCTTGCCTGGGTTCAAGCAGCAGCTTCATTCATTTTAATTTTGAGGGAATGATGAACACAAAACAAGGGAACACAAAAAAATTGTGGGGACAGGAGAAAAAAAACAAGGCAGGAAACAAGAAGAACAAGAGGAAAAGTCACATTTTGAGCTGATTGCAAGCAACCCAATGGGAAGCTCAACTTGCTAACACGGTGTAGGAAAAGCTCACAAAGATTTGAAGCATCAATTACTGCTTTTCAACATTTACCAGGATGCAAGACTGTTTTACGTGGGTGAATAGCTTGTTCACCTTGAAGCAGGCTGGAATTTAATTAATGTACTCAGGGGGTACAACTGTACCAAATTATCAGTGGATAATCCATAAAACATAAGTTGACAGCAAAAGAAATTTCTTAAGAATTTCAGTGGACTGGTGTCTGAGAGGTTCTTTTGTTAACTCCCTACATGCTTCTTTTTGTTTAGGCTTAAAGACAGGTGTTGCTTTAACTCAAATTGCTATTATTTGCTCTGTTGGATATATAATAGCCCTTTAGGCAATATGTGTGCTGGAGAAGGGAAAAGGAACAGAATGGATAAATGTGTGAAATTTGCCCCTCTACAGACTCTCTTTCCCCCTTGAAAATAAAGTTTAACCATGGTGACTTTTATGAACAATATGACCAGGGGCAACCTATCCATCTCTGAAACACAGAACATATCTGGCATTTTATGCTATCTTGCAAGCATGAAGGCTGGAGATGTCCCCATTGTCACTGACTGTAAAACTAAAAACATTTGCTGCTTTGTTCTATAATTCTGGGACAATGGGGACATCTCTACTCTCCATGCCTGCAAGGTATCTGACTTCTATCTGACTTCTCTATCAGAAGTAGTGTGTCTTTGAATGCCAGTTATGAAGACACTATTGTGCTTGTGTTCTCCTGATAGCTTTTCAAGGGTTCCACATTGGCTTGGAAGAATGTTCATTTTCTTTGGGCATGGTGCTTCTTAGGTTCTGAGGACCAGAATGGAGTCAGTAGCATTGTCCTGGGGGTATGCCAGACTCATAAAACAATTATTACCAGAGACACATCAAACAAATATTCTCCTTTGGCTTTCAACTTCAATACAGACCTTGAGCCTCATTGATTTCTTGCATAAGCACCAATCATCTCTGGATTCTTCCTGGAAAAGAAAAATGACAGGAGGTCATTTGACCTGTCTTCAAAAGCTTTGGTTGCTGGCCTCCAAAGTCATTGATTTTATTTTTGGGGGGGAGGGGAGAAATATAGCAACTTCTCTTGCTTTTTCAAAAGGCAACTAGATTGTTTTTCCTTGAGGAGGAAGAACATGTTTTGCTCCTTGTCTAAGAAGCTTTATCAGTTCTGGAGATCTTCATAAATTCTGGAAATCATAGATTTTGGAGATTTGAATCTCCTGCTTGTGATTCCAACTACTTTACCTGAAACGCAGGGAGAAAACTTAATGTGCTTTGGTTTCTTAAATGGAAGCTGAAAATCAGAGGTGGTATCCAGCAGGCTCTGCCAGTTCTGGAGAACCGGTAGCAGAAATTTTGAACAGTTTGGGGAAGCAGAAAATACCACCTCTGATTGGCCCCACCCCCATCTATTCTCTGCCTCCTGAGTCCCAGCTGATTGGCTGGGTCTTCTTTTGTTGGCCCTGCACAGGAAAACGGAGCTGGAAAGCAGGTTAATGGGGTGGGGAGGGAATGGAGATTTTGCAGTATCTTTCCCCTGGAGTGGGGTGGGCATGGAGATTTTACATTATCTTTCCCCTGCCACACCCACCAAGCCACACCCACCAAGCCGTGCCACACCCTCCAAGCCACACCATGCCCACCAAGCCACTCCCACAGAACCAATAGTAAACATTTTTGAATCCCACCACTACTGAAAATATATCTTTGTGGTTTAGATTTTAAACTCAATTGATTTTATGCCATAGTCTTTCAGTGTGCAATCTATAAATTAGCCTCATGATACTTGGTGATTAATTCCTTAAATGAATTGATCTTTCAGATGCAACAAAGGCCATTAAACACAAATGTCATATTGTTAGCTAGATAGGGAGGTTCCTTAACCCCCACGTGTAATCAGTGCTTTTCCTTCAAAGAATCACTGGTACTGATTATATTATTTTGAGTTGAAGGCTTCTGTATAAATCTCTTCAAGCATCACTTTTGATCAGGGACAAGGAACACCTGTTGTTGTTGTGAAAGGCTCCATTTCTTTGTCAGAAACCACAGTAGTTTGAAGCTTAAATTGGTCAGGACCACTTACTATCTCTCTCTGTTTACCCACTTACCCATTCTAGCTCTGGTGAGTAGCTGCACATTTTCTAAATGTGGTGGGGTTTTTTCCCCCTAAAATAGGATGTCAACACATCCTATAAATCTCTGTTAATTTTTTGCATGGTACTTGTTTAATCAAAAATATACTGTGGTGCTTTTTAGTCTCAATTAAACAATGCAATTAGCTCTTATCAAGTAGGGGACCTAATTGTATTTTATCCAAATTATTTAAAAAGGGAGAAAAAGCATCTCAGTTTGTCTATTTGCTTGATTTCTCTATTCAATGAGTTGGCCTGAAAAAGACAGGTTATTGTATCAAAGATCTAAACTGATCATTTGCAGAGAAGCCCTGTCATAAGACAAGACCTGTGACCGTCAAATTGCCTCTCATTATTTTAAATTTATGTTCTATATGCCTTCTCAAGCATTAAAAAGGGAGGGTTTTTTTTTTGTCCTTAAGCATAAATTTATAATCTTGATTTACAACCTCAATTGGGATTGCAAAATGATCCAGTCATTAAGTGAGTTGCACCTGATTTTACAAACTTTTTTATTGTGGTGGTCACTAAACAAATCACCGTGGTTGCAAAATAATTCATGCAGGGTGTTCTGTATAAAAAATAGTAGACTCCTAATTCATGATTCTGATTGGCTAAGAAAGCCAGTATAGGGATTGGTTCACTAGGAACCAATCCACGAAACTGCTTAAAGGTGGCAAGATTAAATATCTGTCATTGGCTACAAGCCGGCAGGCAAACCGCGATAAAAGGGCTTCCGCGGCTTGAGCCAATGTTCCGTTCTGCAACTACTCTTAACAAACAAAGACCTTATTGTTGGAACCCGGTCTACCTTGCGTTTTTCTGGACGGAACACTGGTGACAAGGATGGGATCGTCCTAAAACGCGAGACTGAGCATGCGGCAACCAAAACCAGACTGAAAACAATGGCTGGAAATAACGCGCCGCGCACACCCTTCAATCCCAATGAAGAGGATTGGGAATCCTACGTAGACCGTTTCCAAATGTATTTGGAAAGTAACGAGATGGAAGAGATCTCAGACCAGCGTAAGAGGGCTGTTTTCTTAACACATTGCGGGCCCACAATCTTCAAAATGGCCAAGGCATTAGCGAAGCCCCAAGATGTGAAGCAAATGACTTGGCCTGAGCTCCAAAGAATACTGAAGGCTCACTACGCTCCAGTGGTGTCAAACCTTATCAAGCGGCATGAATTTTACCTAAGAGACCAGAAAGAAGGCGAGATCATTGCTGATTTTGTGGCAGCTCTCCGACAACTGGGGGGAGCATGTGAGTTTCTGAACTTAGATGAAGCGATGCGAGATCAAGTGGTATTGGGTTTAAGAGACTCTAATTTACAAAGCAAGCTATTAAATAAACCCAACATAACCGTAGCCGAAGCCATCGCAGAAGCCACAGCCGCTGAAGCCGCGAAAAAAATCGGCGTTCAAAATGAAACAGATGAATGCGAACAACGAAGAAACGAGCCTAACCAGAGGGAAGAAACAATTTCCCGCCACCACACACCACGAAGATTTTGATGAGACGTCAAAATCCGGAGAGGAAGACGACGAAGTCCACAGCCTATACGCCAACAAAAAAGTGTGCAAAAAAAGAAATTGGCGGGAATGCGCCGGCTGCGGAGGAAACCATCCTCGAGCCAATTGCAGATTCCTTGATGCCATCTGCAGAGCTTGTAAGAAAAGGGTGCACATCGAGAAGGTCTTCAGAAATAAAAAAAATTACAGCCCAAACAGACGCAGCAACTCTCCCCCACAAGCTGAGCCAAAACAAACCGAGAGAAAGTGGCAGCGGAACAAACGAGCCAGTAACCGAGAAAAAACGCATCAGACTTTCACTATTGGAAGCACTCAGATGGAAAGCGGGAAGAAAGTAAAAATAATAGTAAAAATAGAAGGCAGCCCCTGCTAAATGGAGGTAGACTCAGGGTCTTTCCTATCAATGGTGTCATGGGACACCATCAAACAACTGGTTCCAAATATCAAACTTAAAGAGCTCCAGAGACAAAACATAACCCTAAAAGACTACCAAGGAAACCGAATTCCTGTGGTAGGCCTTGGACATTTCCGAGTCGCCTACAAACAACACGTCGAAGTACTACCGTTGACAATAGTCAACCGAGACCGACCAAGCCTCCTGGGCATCGAATGGTTCGCACCATTGGGCATCGGGATGACCAGAGTAGACCGGGTAGCCGCAACCGACTGGGAAGAAAAACCTGATCCACAAGTTCCAGGACGTTTTTGACGGCTCCCTAGGCAGGTATCGGGAGACCCCAATTTCCTTTAGTTTAGACCCCCAGGTAGCCCCTAGAAGACTAAAGGCCAGACGAGTTCCTTTTGCTCTAAAAGCAAAAATAGAGGAACAACTTAATAAATTAATAGACCAAGGGGTTTTGGAACCTGTTGACCATGCTAAATGGGAAACACCAATCGTAACACCAATTAAACCTGACGGGTCAGTTCGCATCTGCGGAGACTACAAGGCTACCCTGCACCACGCATTGCAACAAAGCGCATACCCGGTGCCAGTCATACAACATTTATTACATTCACTTGAGGGAGGAAAAGTTTTCACTAAACTAGATCTAGCGCAAGCTTACCAACAGCTTGCAGTAGACCCCTTAATGGCTGAGGCACAGACAATAGTGACCCACAAAGGTGCATTCAAATGCAACAGACTCCAGTTTGGAGTGAGTGTAGCCCCAGGCATTTTCCAAAGCCTTATGGAACGGATTGAATCGAATAAAAGGGACCGTAGCATATTTTGACGATGTCTTAATTTCGGCCAAAGATATGACCCAGCTAGAAAAAAGACTAAGAGATGTACTAAAAAAATTCAGAGAATCTGGCCTAAAAGTAAAAAAAGAAAAATGCTGTTTAATGATGAATCGTGTCAAATTTCTGGGCTATTTAATAGACGGAGAGGGTATACACCCCACCCACAAAAAGGTCAAAGCCATTAAAGACGCACCAGAGCCAAGAAACAAAACTGAATTGCAGGCATTTTTAGGATGAATAAATTTTTATAACGTATTCCTACCCCACAAAGTGACAATAGCGGAACCATTACACCGATTACTAGATAAAAAAACAATTTGGACTTGGGGTTATAGAGAAAAAAAAGTCTTCCAAAAAATAAAAAAATTATTAACATCAAACACCGTTCTTATCCAGTTTAGTAACACACTTGCATTGACGGTGACCTGCGACGCCTCACCGTTTGGAGTCGGTACCATCCTGAGCCACCAATTGCCAGATGGGAGAGAGGCACCCATCGCCTATTATTCAAAAACTCTGTCTAAAACTGAACGTAACTATAGTCAACTAGACAGAGAAGCCCTGGCAATCATCGCCGGAGTGAAACGCTTCCACGAATATCTATATGGAAGAACATTTTTGATAGTAACGGACCATAAACCGCTACTAGGAATTTTGGTGGGAAACAAGCCCACACCGAACATTTTGTCCCCGCGAATGACTAGATGGTCGGAATTCCTAGCAGCCTACTCTTATACATTGACACATCACCCCGGGAAGCAAATCTCCCATGCAGATACATTGAGCAGAGCACCATTACCGACTACAGAGGAAGACCCGGCACCGATGATGACCACTTTGCCAATAGAGACATGCCCCGATCTACCGATATCTGCAAACGATGTTACCAGAGCTACCGCAAAGGATCCATTGACTGCCCGCATACTGAACTGGGTAGGTAATGGCCGGAAAACCAAAAAACTGAGAACTTTAAACCTTTCCGGAACAGACAAGCTGAACTCTCGATTCAAAAAGGTTGTTTATTGTGGGGTGATCAGGTTGTTATCCCTCCTAAATTACAAACTAGGGTACTGGGTATGCTTCATGAAGGCCACCCTGGTATTGTTAAAATGAAGTCTGGCTAGAAGCTATGTCTGGTGGCCGGGTATAGATAGGGACATCGAATACTGGGTAAATTCTTGCAGCAAATGCCAAAGAACCAGGCCTTCCCCACCACAAGCACCTATAAAGGACTGGGAAACCCCACGAGGCCCCTGGTTGCGAATCCACATTGACTTTGCGGGTCCGACTAAGGGACATACCTTCCTAATTGTCGTATATGCATACTCAAATTGGCTGGAGGTTGTAATCATGCCACCTACGACAACTGAAACCGTCATTAAACAACTTGACAAACTCTTCGCAACCCATGGCCTGCCGGACGTCCTAGTGTCCGACAACGGGCCACAATTAATGAGTATCCAATTTGAACAATACCTAGCCTCCCTAGGTATACGCCGTGCTCTAACTACACCGGCTCACCTGGCTGCAAATGGTAGAGTGGAGAGAATGGTCAGGTTTACCAAAGAAGGTTTTGGAAAAATGGACATTGGGGATGTCCAAGATAAAATTAACCACCTACTCACCCTCCAGAATATCACACCCAGTACTATAACAAATAAAAGCCCGGCGGAACTACTGATTGGAAGAAAACTTAGGTCACAATTAGACAGATTGCACCCAAATTATACACCAGAGAAACCCCCCGACTCCTCCACCTGTTTCAGGACATTTGAACAGGACATAGACCTAGTCTCTGCTAAAAATTTCACCGGGGACTCTTTATGGCTTCCAGGCACAATCACACAAATTACAGGCCCCCGGTCTTACCGACTAACCATAGATGATGGCAGGGAATGGAAGCGGCACATAGACCAGCTTCGATCCCGGAACATTGAAAGAACTACAAACACACAACCGCAAATAATAAAAAACGATGAAAATCAAACCAAAGAAGGGGGGGGGAAATACAAGAAAATAATAAAGAACCGTTTAAATTAAACCCAGAATACAATAACAAACAAAAAGAGCAAAAAAGAGACTTACAGTTAGAAGAAACTTGCAAGAAGAGTCCACTCGAAGGGGCCAGCCAGGCCAGCTCGATCTGCCCGGAGAAACCAGGAGGGAGCGGCAAAACCACCGGCCTGAGAAACTCAGGCGGCTGTAAAATGGCTGACTCACCCTTTCAGGCGGTTCCATGGGGAAGAGCTGGAGAGACAGCAATCCCATCCGAACGGGTCGAAGTCTTCAGCAGAAATGAACCGCGCAAGTCCAGTAGAGTCAAAAGAAACCCCACCTACCTGCATGACTACGTCACCACGTAGGACTAAACCAAGAGGGGAGGGGTGTTCTGTGTAAAAAATAGTAGACTCCTAATTCATGATTCTTATTGGCTCAGAAAGCCAGTAAAGGGATTGGTTCACTAGGAACCAATCCACAAAGCTGCTTAAAGGCGGCAAGATTAAATATCTGTCATTGGCTACAAGCCGGCAGGCAAACCGCTATAAAAGGGCTGCCGCGGCTTGAGCCAATGTTCCGTTCTGCAACTACTGTTAACAAATAAAGACCTTATTGTTGGAACCTGGTCTACCTCGCGTTTTTCCGGATGGAACACAGTCATTAAGCGATATAGTTTCTCTTATTGACTTGTCAGAGGTCCTCTATGAAAGTTCCAATGGCAATCGTGATTGTGAAAATTCCAACTAATGAACCCCTCACATTCTGAACATAAACCGTTTCAACTCCTACTCTCAAAATGATGCTATAGAGCAGTGGTCCCCAACCTTTTTTGTACCAGGGACCAGTTTCACGCAGAAACACTTTTTCAAGGACCAGCAAAATCAATTCTTCCCCAATGGTAAAGGGCTTCTTTACTATTTCTTTACTAAAAACATATTTTTATATATATTTTAATCACGATTATTCATTCTTTGCGGCCTGGTACAAAATGACCCACGGACCAGTACCAGTCTGGGGCCCGGTGGTTGGGGACCCCTGCTATAGAGCACTGCACACCAGAACAACAAGACACAAGGACAGTTTTTTCCCCGAAAGCCATCACTCTGCTAAACAAATAATTCCCTCAACACTGTCTAACTATTTACAAAGTCTGCACTACTATGATTATTAATCTTCTCATCACTCCTTATCACCCATCCCTCCCACTTGTAATTGTATGACTGTAATTTGTAGCTTGTATCCTTACAATTTATACTGACTGTTTCCTAGTACGATTTGATTGCTTATTGTATGATTCTTGACTCTTATGATTCTTGACTCTTGATGAATGTATCTTTTCTTTTATGTATGCTGAAAGCATTTGTACCAAGACAAATTCCTTGTGTTTCCAATCACACTTGGACAATAAAGAATTCTATTCTATTCTATTCTATTCTATTCTGTTCTGTTCTGTTCTGTTCTGTTCTGTTCTGTTCTGTTCTGTTCTATTCTATTCTATTCAAGCAAATCAGAACTCTGTGACAAGAATCCTCTTCAAAGATCTTCTTTATTGAGTATATCATATCGACACAGCTCTAAAGGAAAATCAATTCTAAATCTTTCCCACAGTTTTCAGTATAATTAAAATAGGAAATAACCCCATCCCCAAATATCTTGGGTCACGTTGGCCAATTGGGTTAATTGGTGGGCTTTCCAGGCACTCCTTCCCCAACATTATTCGTTGCCAGTAGAGATGACCTTAGTTCTCATGAGAAAGCTATCTGCTGTGTCTAGTAAGCCATTCCAACCTCCTTTCCCCCTCTGTGTGGCAACTGAGGAACAGGAAAATGGTTGTTGTCAGGTTCAGTTTGAAGTTAACAGTGACTTCAGGATGCTTCAACCATCATAAATACATATCTGTTACCAAGTTTGCTAATTTTGATCAAGACCATGGAGATACTGTTGTCATTTCAGTAGTTTAACAAACCGTCAAGGACTACCTGTATTACATCTATACTTACCATTACAGATAAGAAATTTAGCTAGATGTAATTTCTGTGGCCATAATGCATCCTCCTCTCTCTATAATTGTATCAAGTCCATGATTAATGCATCTCTTGTCACATTTTTTCCGTACATGAAAAACAACCACATTTCTCCTCCCTATGCAAAGAGTGAAAGGCCACTGCCACTGGTTGCTCATTTGCATCTGAAAATGTTGCTCATGAATTTGTGGAAACTGTGACTGAATCCTTAATGCTAAGTGGATCCCAACACTGTCTGTGTTTGGCTAAAAGACAACTCTGGAGATTCTTAAAACTACTTGTTTCATAATCATAATCCGCACCATGGTTCTTATATAGGGTAACTAACAGCCAAATTTAATTTGGGTATGCATTGATATCGAGACCTGGAGTGGGAAAGCATTGACACAAGCATGTGTGACATAAAAAAGGTGTTGAGACTCTAAAAAGAGTGCAGAGAACCAAGATGATTAGGAGACTGGTGGCTAAAACATATGATGAACTGTTACAGGAACTGGGCATGGCTAATCTAGTGCAGAGAAGGACTAGGGGAGACCTGATAGCAGTATTCCAATATTTGAAGGGCTGCCACAGAGAGGAAGGGGTCAACTTATCTTCCAAGGCACCTGAAGGAATAATAGAAACTGAACAAAAAACCCCAAAAGCCTTCACCTTAGACTGTCTACTATTGACCTCACCCCCTTCCTAAGAGGTCTGTAGGGGGCGTGCATAAGCGCACCAACGTGCCTACTATCCCTATCCTATTGTTTCTTTTATTTTTCTTATAAGTGTCTATCTCATGTATTCAAAACTGTATTTATTCTTATACCTGTATCTTGTAAGCAATTGACAAATCAAATAATACTAAATACTAAATAGATTCAACCTAGAAATAAGGAGACATTTTCTGATAGTGAGACCAATCAGCCAATGGAACAGTTTGTATTCAGAAGTTGTGGAAGCTTCATCACTGGAGGGTTTCAAGAAGAGACTGGATTACTATCTGTTAAAAATGGTGTAGGGTCTGCTTGGGCAGGGGTTTGGACAGTGTTGGGATTCAAATTTTTTTACTACCGGTTCTGTGGGCTTGATGGGCATGGCAGGGGAAGGATATTGTAAAATCTCCAGTCAGAGGTGGTATTTGCCGGTTCTCTGAACTACTCAAAATTTCCGCTACCAGTTCTCCAGAACTGGTCCAACCCCTGAGGTTGGACTAGATGATCTACCAAGTCCCTTCCAATTCTGTTAATCTGTATCTCAGGAGTGGGATTCAACTGGTTCTGTGGGTGTGGCTTATTTGGTGGGTGTGGTTTGGGTATCATGTGACTGGGTGTGCATGGCCAACTCAACATCACTCATGTCAAGGGGTGCTTCTCCTCGCCTGGCATGTCATGATAGTGGGGATGCTGCAACAGTCATAAATGTGAAAAATGGTCATAAGTCACTTTTTCAGTGCCATTGTAACTTTGAATGGTCACTAAATGAACTGTTGTAAGTCAAGGATTACCTGTACAAAAATACAAAAAGCTTCTTTGCTTGCAAAAAGCTGCCCTAAATACCAATCATTAAATTAAAAATACCTACAAGCCAGAGTTACAAATCAGGTAGGGTGCCAGAGCACCTGAGGAATGAAAATAGTTAAAATGCAATGATAACTATCAAACAGCCATCTCTTGCTCATAAAGTGAAACCCTTTAGCAGAGAGATCATTTAAGCTCTCCAGAAAAAGAAGACCCAGGAAAAGCAATCCTTAGATCCATTTGAACACTTAAAAATACCAGCTGGCCTCACTCACCTCACAAGATATTCTAAGGAAATCATCCAGATTTAAGGAAAGGTCACATGTTCCCCAAAAGGCAGTAAAAAAAAAAATCAGTGCCAAGCTTGCAACCTGTCTCTTGGAAGTATACCCCAAAAGGACAGTGCCAGATAGTATTAAAGCAAGACCCCCTCCCCAGATAGAAGAAGAAACCATGTGACAGGAAAAAATTCAAACACAATACAAATAATTAAATCACAACAGTAGTTGTTGCTTGTTGAAGCTGAATAGGGAAAATTATCCCATCAATAAACACAGGATTAAACGTCACCAAGCACAAAATTAACCTTCACCAAAAATCAGTTTTCGACCAAAACTCAGAAAGGGTATGTAAACTCATGTTTGAATGTCAATCTTTCTAGCTAGTCCAGAAACCTTGCTGAATGTCACTCATCATGGTTCCCTATCACTAAAAGCTTTGCTTCCTTCTTCAATTATTTCTTCAAAGTGCTGATTGTCCAGGGAAGTATTTCCTCCCAACAGCAGTATAAAAATCTTAAAACAACCTTTCCCCTTTAAGAAAGTCAAGCCTCAGAAGCTCTGGAGACAGGAAGTCTAGGCATATTGGCAAGAATGTAATAAGGGTGGAAAAAAACAAAAGGAGATTGCTTCTAACTATGGGCTCTCTGAACTGCTTAGAAAGTTAACAAGGGGTTCAGTGGTGGGATTCAAATGTTTATACTACCAGTTCTGTGGGCATGGCTTGGTGGGCATGGCAGGGGAAGGATACTGTAAAATCTCCAGTCAGAGGTGGTATTTACCGGTTCTCCAAACTACTCAAAATTTCCACTACCGGTTCTTCAGAACTGGTCAGAACCTGCTGAATACCACCTCTGAAGGAGTTCTATAGAGCTGTACAGAACCAATAGAATCCTACTCCTGCAGTATCTGTATCTGCCAGGATTAACTTGAAGAGTCCTTTACTGAAGTTGGGGAACTTATGCCTCTTCAAATCTAGGACACTTGGGAAATTGGAAAATCTCCAGCATCTGTCAAGAGATAAACATCTGTACTAACGCAGAAGCAGATAAAAAGGATCCGTCACAATCAATATTTTCAGAAGGATGTTAAGAGAAGGTGGCAAGAAGTAAGGTGCAGTGTGTGGTAGGGGATAACACCAGACAAGCTGTTATGGTTGGTTAATCAAACAAAATTTTGGGGATGAAGAGATACATCTATCATTTTGGGGGGTGGGGGAACACAGATAGTCCTGAATTTACAACCATAACTGAGCCCGGAATTATGGTCATAAAGTGTGCAGGTCATTAAGCAGGCCACCACATTGACTGCACATGATTTTACGACTTTTTTTGCAGTAGTTATTAATTGAATCCCTGTGATTGTTAAGCAAATCTGTTATCTGCCATATCTCATTTCTTTGCCAGAAACGAGAGGTTAATGCTGTTTTCTGGCACACACAGAAAAAGGTCGTACATCATAGTCACCTGACTGCAGGATGCTGTAAATGTGGGCCAGTTGTCAAGTGCCCAAAATGTGATCATGTGATTGCAGTGTGGATATGTAGCTATTGGAATTTCGAATCCAGTTTGTAAGTAGCCCTGGGGAGGGCTTTGTCATAAGTACCTGAAGATCATAAAGTTTGGCACTAAGTATATGTGTCAGATTCAAAAGTCGAAAAATGGTAGAGATCTGTGTAGTTAGCTTGAAATAAAGACATAGAAGAACATGAAAATAAGTTAATAAGTTTGATTGATAAATAAAATGAAATAAAGTAAAACAAAATAAATTAACTTTCTGGAAAGTGATTTTATGAAAACCTTATGAGAGATCTTGGAGTCTTAGTGGACAACCAGCTAAATATGAACCAGCAGTGTGCAGTAGCAGTCAAAAAAGCTAATGCAATGCTAAATTGCATTAACAGAGGGATATAATCAAGATCAAGTTTGACAGCTCTGCAGTATTATTTGTGGTCTCTTTTTCCTGACCAGGCCTGCCTCCAAGGATTGATAACAAGCATGTGGTTGCATATGGAGGGGGAAAAAAAAACCCCATAGACCTTCATTCTGACTGAAAGGATGGTTTAGTTATGTTAATTCTGCATTGTTAAAAAGGGCCAGAGTAACTGCACATACATTGAGAAAACAATGGAATGAGCTGTTGTGCCTCCCAAATGGGAGAAGAACATGTGTGAAATGTGAGAGAAGACAGAAGCCTCTTCAATCCCTGTCAAGATTAAATAAAGAAAACATGGCAAATTAAATTCCTGATGAAGATGGAGTGGGCTATAAACTTCAGTGGAATGACAACTTATCACTTAGCAGAAAATTAGACAACTCTTTGGTGGGTGACAATAGTTTTCTTCCCACTGGATGATGGCATTTGGAAAAATCTTCTCTTTGACATTGCAGAGAAGGTAGTGCCCATGGGACCCCCTAATCTGCTTTGTGTGAGGCACTTGCAAAACAAGCGAAGATTGACAAAGTAATAAGTCTTCTTGAAAGACAATGACAGACAATGCACTTTTGGAGAGGAACTTGCCTAACAGCTGGGGAAAAAATGATTATTCCGGTTGGTGGGATCCAGGAGAAGGGCCTTCTCTGTGGTCTGTCCTGCCCTCAGGAACATCTTGCCCGCTGGTGTGAGGTAGGCCCCAACCCTCCTATCTTTTTGTAAGGGCCTAAAGACCTGATTTTGCCAGTTGACTTGGGGCCCCAAAGAGGGAACAGAACAGTAGAGATGGTTGATCAAGTAATAACAGATTTCAGCTATCCCCCATTCTGCTCACACCATTCCCATGTGACCTTAGGTTTTAGCTAAGAGCTGCAGTGATGCAGCAATTAGAATGTAGTACTGCAGGCTACTTTCGCTGACTGAAATTTGGCAGTTCAAATGTCACCAGGCTCAATGTTGATTTAGCCTTCCGTCCCTTCCAAGGTCAGTAAAATGAGGATCCAGATTGTTGGGGGCAATAGGCTGACTCTGTAAACTGCTTATAAATTTTATAAATAAATAAAAATGCCTCTGAGCACCTAATCATAAAGATTTTTCATATCTTAGTCCTCCAGGAATTTCATCCAGTTCTCCCTTAATGCATTTAAACCCATAGCCATCACTACATCTCATGGCAATAGATTCTACATTTCGTTTATGTGTTGGGTAAAAAGTTTTATCTCTTGAATCCCTCTTTGCATTATGAAGGATGTTTTCTTTCAACACCGTAAGATGACGATGAAGAAAAAATCTATGCACATTATCCATTCTACAGGGACAGTATGTTAATAAACTTTTGTAAACTTTTTCAGGGTTTTCTCCATGGTATAAACTTCAGGTGCTTTAAGATTTCATTATGGGGGATTTAGTTCCTGAAATTTTGATTGCTGCTTTTTGTAGTTTTCTATATTCTCTGTGATATCCTTTTTCAAGCATAGTGTTTTGTGCTATGCATAATATTCCAATTGCAGTTTCACCATAAATCCATATGAAGATGTAACTGTGTTGGCTATTTTAGCTTAAATTCATATCTTAAAAATTCTAGATATGAAATTCACCTTTTTGATGACATCAATTTGACATGTTCATCAAGTTGATAGTCAAGTGTTTCACTGATATATGTATGTATATGTGTGTGTGTACACATACACATATGAACTTTGATTATTTAAAAATAATCTCATCATCTTCATAATCATCAAAAACATAATCATAAAACAACATAATTATAATCACAAAACATCGTGGGCTGTTCCCTGATATCATTAGATGACATCGCTAGGGCTCGCTGCCTTAGAAGATTGAGGAAAATTCTCAGGGACGACTCACATCATGGTCAGCACTTCTTCACTCTCCTACCATTGGGTAGGAGATATAGAAGCATCACCAGCCGCACCAACAGGTTGAAGAACAGTTTCTACCCGTGGGCTGTCAGACTCCTGAATGGAAAATAACTTCATGTCAACATAGTAGGATAGACTTGTGGGGCTGGCACGTTATGCAACAAGATCACATGGTATAATAAGATTGGGACTTGGTTAGGGACTTCTCACTGTGAGTTGTGTTGGGGTGTGTGTGCATGAAGGGAGGCTCAGCCAATCTCACTGAACACATGTTGTACTCTGACAATAAAAGTAATAATAATAATTCTTTTAAAAACTATGTTATATTGCAATGATTGACAAACTTGATATCAGCCTGATATCAAATAGGCTGGACCAAGAATCAACTCCACAGTAATGTTAAGGCTACTTTAAAAGTGGCTACAATAATATAATCTTGCAGGTCTGATTATACTGTGCTCTTCCATTTCTTATACCTCTATAAATTAGGGAGGTTTCTTTCTGGGCTGTTTTATTCATATTTTCTGCTTGTTTTGAACTTCAATCATGTTTTTCTTCTTGTTGCTTTGCTAAGAAACTGACTTCTCTCTCTCTCAAGATCAGCTTCCCTTTCTATTCCTAATGCCATGAATTATATGTTTAAAGTATGAACAACTCAAAATGTATTGATCTCAGCCCTGATGGAGGGATCCCATTTTCAACTGCTGTAAAACGCGAACCTGGCCCATTCATTGTGACTTTATAAATTCCTGTCTAAGGGACAAAATGGATGCCTTTACCTTTAGAGACTTAAGGCAGTGATCAGATCCCCATCGTGGACCAGATGATTTAATAAGAAACATAATGGGCACCTTAAATCCTGCAAAGCTTATGGCATGTTTTCCCTTTAACTTCTCTTCAACAAACAAGCAATGTAACAGTCTGAAAAATGTAGGCTTAGTTACTTTTAGGAAGGGGGAATGTCTTTTTTGGCAGCAAGATTTGAAAAAAAAAGTGTTGAAATTCAATTCTTCATGCAATTACTTGCTTAGATCAGGTTCATGCTTACAGAGCAGGAAATGACAACCAGGGCAACTCAGTTGCATGTAGCGCTTCATCCATTTTTTTCACAGCTCTGAAAATCCTCCATGATCACTGCACCAAATATAATAAACATTGTTTGAACTATTTTGCTCCCTGTTCAATCTCAAAATACATGCAAAATTCCACCCCCCTTCAAGCTACATCATTGCATTGCTATTCTACCCCTTCAGTTTAAGCCCATGTCACACTGAACCAACGGATGCAAAGAGGATGTAAAACGGACAAAAAACCTTGCCATCCGTTCGAAAACGCGATGTACTCACTGCCTCCGTTTGGCTTCCTCTCTATCCGTCCAGCATCCATTTATGGACGTTTCATCCGCTCCAAAAGTTTTGGGCTGCCCAAAACTTTTGCGTGGAAAATGTATCCAGTTTGTCCGTTCTGCATCCGCTACGCATCTGTTACGCATCCGCTATATCTGCTAGGCGTCCACTACGCATCTGCGGAACTCCATCCGCCCGGACGCAGGGAGGAAGCGGAATGGATGCAGAACGGATGCAGAATGGATGCAGAACGGATGCAGAACGAATGCAGCACGGAAACAAAGCGTTTAAAATGGAAAAAACGTTCACAGAGGGGACCTATCTCGGATATTAAGGATGTCTAGAGGATGCCTAGAGGATGCCTAGCGGAAAACCTATACTGGCTATAAAAAGGGGGAGCAACTCATCTGCATCTCAGTTTCAGAACAGCAGCCCAGCAGTGCAGACCTCTGCAGCCTTCATCTGGCTCTTCCTCTTCCACAGCATCCAGTCATGTCCATCATGGATTGTAACAAAGTGCTTTCGGCAGCCACCATCGTTCTGCAACAGTGCGAAGCCATCTGCAGGCTCTGTGAACTCTACTGCGAGAAGAAAAGGAGCCACCCAAAAAGAGTCTGGATCCGAAGATGGTTCGCCAGAAGAGCAGAGGACGGACTGTACAACAAGCTGATGGTGGAGCTCAGGAACGAAGATACTCGGGTGTTCCAGAACTTCATGAGGATGCCTCCAGCCATGTTTGATGAAATTATGCAGCGGCTGACACCCAGGTTGACCAAGGCAAACAGCAGCTTCCGGCCCAGCCTGGAACCTGGGCTCAAGGTGGCACTCACTTTGCGCCACCTGGCCTCAGGGACCTCCTACAGGAGCATGCAGTACGACTGGAGGGTGCCATCCAACACCATCAGCATTGGGGTCAGAGAAGTGGTGCAGGCCATCATCGAAGAATACAAGGAGGAGCTCCTCCAGTACCCCTCCACTGAAGAAGAATGGAAGAAAGTTGCAGAGCAGTGGTATCAGAAGTGGAACTTCCCTCACACCTTTGGAGCCATCGATGGAAAGCACGTGGCCTGCAAAGCTCCACCCAACTCAGGGTCCACTTATTTCAATTCCAAGGGCTTCTTCAGCATCATCCTCTTCTCCATGTTCGATGCTGACTACAAGTTCATGTACATCGATGCTTCAGGCAACGGCTCATATTCAGATGCCCTGGTATACAACGCCAGTCACCTCAAGGAGGAGCTGGAAGGCAACCTCATCGTGGCCTTCCCAGATCCAGAACCCCTGCCCAACGATACACAAGATGTGCCCTACTTCATTGTGGGGGATGACGCCTTCTCCCTCACAACCTACCTCATGAAGCCCTACACTTCCAGACTCCTCACCCGTGAAGAGAGGATCTTCAACTACAGGCTGTCCAGGGCAAGGCGGGTGGTGGAGAACGCCTTTGGCATCCTGGCTAACAGGTTCCAGGTACTTCTCACCACCATGCAGCATTGCCCAGAGACCGTCAGGAGGATCATGGAAGCTTGCTGCATCCTGCACAATCTCATGCGCACCCGCTACCCAGTCTTGCAGAACAGACTTGTGGACCTCCAGCAAGGCAATGGGGTCATGGAGCCTGGGGAATGGAGGCAAGGGCAAAACCTGATCGACACTGAGGATGTGCAAGGCCCCAACAGAGCCTCACATGAAGCGAAGAAGCAGCGCAACCTCCTGAGACACTGGTGCAACTCCCCAGCTGGAGCAATGGAGTGGCAAGACAGGATGGTAGGTGCTCAATGGATGCTTCCTTCAGCCTGTCTCATCACACGGATGAGATTGGGCCATGTATGTTTGGTTGGCCTACAATGAACAGGTCGTTTAATAAAGAGTTGTGTTTATGTTGACATGTGTGGATAATTATTACATTATTATTGATAATAAAGGGCCGTAGGTGTGGCACCTGGGAGGCTGGACCACACAGTCCCACTATGCTTGCACTGGAGGCTTATCTATCCCACTGCTATCCTAACCCATCCCACAGCTATTACCCATCCCACAGGTATCCTAACCCATCCCAAAGCTATCCTTACCCATCCCACAAGAATGCAAAGGCTTAAACCATTTCTAAAAGTTTCCACCAAGACTTTATAAAAAAAAAGAAATGAAGCAAGTGTGTGAATCAAAAATAGACTTTATTAACAACAAGCTATAAGACAAAATGAGTCTCTGGCACTCCTCTTGGTCGCTCAGTCTCAGGGGTGAAGGGTCCAGGTGCTGTGGAGGTGGCTGGTGCTGGAGTGCTTGTCATCAGCTCCTCCAGAAGCAGAAGCAGCAGAAGCCCCAGTCCCAGAAGAGCGAGCCCATGCTGCAGAAGCCCCAGCAGAACCAGAGTGAGGGCCAGGGGGCGGGATGGTAGCCCTGTCCCTCTTGCCAGGGCTGGCAGCAGATGGCTGAGGCTTGCTGTGCTTCCGCATGGTTGTGGGGTTGCTGGCTGGCAGGGAGGCTGGCAGGAACCAAGGCTGGCAGGGAGGCTGGCACCAAGGCTAGCAGGCAGGCTGGCAGGCAGGCAGGCACCAAGTCTGGCAGGCAGAAATGAACCAAGGCTGGCAGGAAGGCAGGCAGCAAGGCTGGCAGGCAGACTGGCTTGCAGGCAGGCTGACACCAAGGCTGGCAGCAAGGACGGCAAGGAGGCTGGCAGGGAGGCTGGCAGCAAGGCTGGTAGCAAGGCTGGCAGCAAGGCTGGCAGGCAGACATGCAGGCAGGGCAGGCAAGGCAGTCGATGTGTCCGGCAGCAGGTCTTTCCTCTGAATGGCGACCTGCTTCCGAGCTGCTTCCGTTATATCCGCGGGGCTGACGCAATGCATCCTCCCCACATGCGCAATTAACGCCAGGCATCCATTAGGCTTCCGCTGTGCATCCGCTGTGCATCCGCTTCATCCTTTCGGCGTCCGCTCTGCATCCGCTGTATCCGTTCCGCGTCCGCTTTGCTGAGGTCCCCCAGAAGCCTAGCGGACGTGCCATCCGCTCCCATCCACTTCCATCTGCTGGGCTTCCGTTCCGCATCCGCTTTGCATCCGCCCTGTGTCCTCCCCGCGTCCGTGTTATCTGCTCCGGTTATGCAAATTTTTGCCCCTTTTGAGAGCGGATAACAACGGATGGAACATTTTGCTCATCCGCTGTGTCCTTTTTGCATCCGTTGGGCAGTGTGACATGGGCTTTAGGCAGCTTCAGTGATGTTACTGCCTTGCAATTATACCCTATAATTTAAGAAATCTTAAAAATAAACCAAGATATTAAAAGCATGCCCCACCTATTATGCCAATAAATTATCTATTATTGTATAAATTCCTCACAGATTAACAGAGTTGGAAGGGATCTGGTTGGTCATCTAGTCCACCCCTCCCCCGGCCAAGCAGAACCTACACCATTTCTGACAGACGGCACTCCACTCTCTTCTTGACAGCCTCCAGTGATGAAGTTCCCATAACTTCTGAAGGCAAGCAGTTCCATTGGTTGATTGTTCTCACTGTTAGAAAATTCCTCATTATTTCCAGGTTGAATCTCTCCTTGATCAGTTTCCATCCATTATTTCTTGTCTGGCCTTCAGGTACTTTGGAGAATAGCTTGCCACCCTCCTCTCTGTGGCAACCTCTCAAATATTGGAAGACTGCTATCATGTCTCCCGTGGTCCTTTTCTTCACTAGACTAGCCATGGCTAGCTCCTGTAACTGTTCATCGTATGTTTTAGCCTCCAAACCCCTATTCATCTTGGTTGCTCTTCTCTGCACTTTTTCTAGAGTCTCAACATTTTTTATAGTGTGGTAACCAAAACTGGATGCAGTAGATGTAGTCTTTATAGAATGGTATTAGTACCTCCCTTGATCTTGATTGTATCCCTTTGTTAATGCAATTTAGGATTGCATTAGCTATTTCGGCTGCCACCACACACTGTTGGTCTCACATTTCATTGGTTTTCCACTAAAACTCCAAGTTCCCTCTCACCATTCCTAAAATGGTCCTAACTACTTCTTGGATCTTTCCGGGCAATATCAAGAAAACAGAATAGTATAGATCGAAGAGAATATTTTTAAGCTCAGGGTTGAACTGTGTGTAATGAAACAGAATAGTATAGATCGAAGAGAATATTTTTAAGCTCAGGGTTGAACTGTGTGTAATGAAACA
>BLBF01000042.1:16038955-16049079 GCA_015471245.1 Laticauda colubrina | reverse complement strand
GACAGTCTGTAGTTGAAGATCCTCTCTTCACGGGTGAGGAGTCTGGAGGTGTAGGGCTTCATGTGGTAGGTTGTGAGGGAGAAGGCGTCATCCCCCATGATGAAGTAGGGCATATCTTGTGTGTTCTTCCAGCTCCTCCTTGTGGTGACTGGCGTTGTATACCTGGGCATCTGAAGATGAGCCGTTGCCTGAAGTATCGATGTACATGAACTTGTAGTCAGCATCGACCATGGCAAAGAGGATGATGCTGAAGAAGCCCTTGGAGTTGAAATAAGTGGACCCTGAGTTGGGTGGAGCTTTGCAGGCCACGTGCTTGCCATCTATGGCTCCAACGGTGTGTGGTAAGTTCCACTTCTGATACCACTGCTCTGCAACTTTCTTCCATTCTTCTTCAGTGGAGGGGTACTGGAGGAGCTTCTCCTTGTATTCTTCGATGATGGCCTGCACCACTTCTCTGACCCCAATGCTGATGGTGTTGGATGGCACCCTCCAGCCGTTCTGCATGCTCCTGTAGGAGGTCCCTCAGGCCAGGTGGTGCAGAGTGAGTGCCACCTTGACCCCAGTTTCCAGGCTGGGCCGGAAGCTGGTGTTTGCCTTGGTCAACCTGGGTGTCAGCCGCTGCACAACTTCGTCAAACATGGCTGGAGGCATCCTCATGAAGTTCTGGAACGCCCGAGTGTCTTCGTTCCTGAGCTCCACCATCAGCTTGTTGTACAGTCCATCCTCTGCTCTTCTGGCGAACCATCTTCAGATCCAGACTCTTTTTGGGTGGCTCCTTTTCTTTTCGCAGTAGAGTTCACAGAGCCTGCAGATGGCTTCACACTGTTGCAGAACGATGGTGGCTGCCGTAAGGACTTTGTTACAATCCACGGTGGACATGACTGGATGCTGTGGAAGAGGAAGAGCCAGATGAAGGCTGCAGAGGTCTGCACCACTGGGCTGCTGTTCTAAAAGTGAGATGCAGGCGAGTTGCTCCCCCTTTTTATAGGCTGTATAGGTTTTCCGCTAGGCATCCTCTAGGCATCCTGTAGACACCCTTAATATCCGAGATAGGTCCCCTCTGCGAACGTTTTTTCCGTTTTAAACGCTTTGTTTCCATTCTGCCTCCGCTAGGCATCCGTTCTGCATCCGTTCCGCTTCCTCCCTGCGTCCGGGCGGATGCGAGTTGCGCGGATGTGTAGCGGACACCTAGTGGATATAGCGGATGCATAATGGATACGTAACGGATGCCTAGCGGATGCGTAGAGGATGCAGAATGGACGAACTGGATACATTTTCTGAGCGGATGAAACGTCCATAAACGGATGCTGGACGGATAGAGAGGAAGCCAAACGGAGGCAGTGAGTACATCACATTTTTGAATGGATGGCAAGGTTTTTTGTCCGTTTTACATCCTCTTTGCATCCGTTGGTTCAGTGTGACATGGGCTTTCGTGGGGATGTGCAACAGCATATTGGCTTGCAAGACAAATTTTAGGATTAGAGATTCTAGCTTGCACAGAATAGTGTGAGCAGGCTTGGGATACAAGTACGCTTTAGTTGCATTTGTGACATACTGGCCATAAAAACAGTCAAAATTGACCAAGTTTCTAGTGTTACCAGGAAATTAACCTACAACCATTCATTTAGTGACCATCCAAACTTACAATAACTACTTTTCACAGTAACCACCGTTGCAGCATCACTCCATTGATTGGACCATTAATCAGGGTCACGTGATCAAAATTCAGTTGCTTGGCAACTGTCATGTATTTATGACAATTGCAGTGTTCAGAGGTCATGGGCAGCCATGAAAGATTTATAATCTTCCCAGCTAGCTTCCAACAAGCAAACTTAAGGAAGCTCGATTTGCAGTGATTCACTTAACCCTGACAAAAAAAGGTAATAAAATAGGCCTCAACTCACTTAACAACTGACTTGCTTTTAGCCATGGAAATTTGGAGCTCAGTTGTGGTTGTAAGTCAAGGACTACCTATACTGTTAACAGAAAATGCTGATCATGGCATAGATAAGACTAAAACTGGCACAAAGATTATTCTTTCTTTACCTGACTAAAAAATATTGTATAAAAGCCTTGTTTTTGGATGACTGGTCATGAAGAACAATGCAGTATTTATGGACAGCTGGACTGAAAATGTATAAATGGGAATAGAATAGAATAGAATTATTTTATTGGCCAAGTGTGATTGGACATACAAGGAATTTGTCTTGGTACAAATGCTCTCAGTAAACATAAAAGAAAAGATACATTTGTTAAGAGTCAAGAATCAGAAGGTACAACACTTAATGATCGTCATAGGGTACAACAAGCAATCAAATCATACTAGGAAACAGTCAATATAAATCATAAGGATACAAGCAACAAAGTAACAGTCATAGAGTCACAAGTGGGAGAGGATGGGTGATAAGGAGTGATGAAAAGATAAATAGTATAGTAGTGCAGATTTTGGACACTGTTGAGGGAATTATTTGTTTAGCAGAGTGATGGTTTTGGGAAAAAACTGTCCTTGTGTCTAGTTGTTTTGGTGTGCAGTGTTCTATAGCATCATTTTGAGGGTAGGAGTTGAAACAGTTTATCTCCAGGATGTTAAGATATAAATGAGGGAGTGGAAGCACATACCAATGAAAGAATGTTTTTGTCTGTTATTTTCATTTTCTGCCTTCGGTTTTCTGGAGAGAGTCCTAATTTGCCTACTTGCAGGAAACTGTCTTTGAGTTTTAACAGGGGTCATTGCTTTTCAAACAGAGACTCTGAGAAAGAAGGTTGAAATCAGAAGGGGCTGAGTAGCCATCTTCTGGGTGGCTGGTCTGAAGAGCCCAGTGGAAAGGATAATGTCTGAAATGATGGTCATGCTTTGGCTCAATGTCTTTCTGCTCAACAACCACCGATGTGACTAGTGGATTTGTGTGTGTGTGGCTTTTAATTCAACAATTGATGACCAAAGGTTAAATAGTTACATTAACTCATTCTTAATTATTTATATAGAGATAATTATGTGAGCCATTTACATGAAATTAACTCTAAGGATGTGCCACGATTCCCACTAATTGCTGAATAACTCCATTTCCCCCTAATTAAAGAGTGTTACTCCTAGAACATTACCATTTAATCTAGGAAGGAAGATCTCTGTTTTACAACATAATTTTGCTTCAGTGTTAATATCAGGGAGAGACAGAGAGGAGGCATTCCTGAGAGGGTGAAAAGGAGGAGAAGCCTGCATATATCACCCTCACACTCACACATACTGCTACTAGCACTTACACAGAGGCTTGCCATTACTGAAATGCAACATCTGTCTCAAGAATACTAAACGCGTCAGCTGCAGATGCCAGCCATAAGACTGAACCATTCCTTGCAAAATTGATAGTTAACAGGAACATGTGCTAGGGGCATGAATGAATGAATGAAAGAAATCCATTTGTTCCAAACACAGAACAGAACAACTCATATGGAGTGATTCATCAGAATGTTGCAACACTCAGTTGCAACATGTGGAACGTCCCATCAGTGACAAAAATTAAAATGTTCTGCCATAGGGAATAGTAGGAACTGGAGAAAAGTCTCTGTTTGTCTCTTTAAATGTCTATAGCCATGATGGTGAACCTATGGCACATGTACCAGAAGTGGCACACAGAGCCATTTCTGCTGGCACGCAACCGTTGTCACAGATCAGGTGCATTGAACATGTGTGTGCGCCTCCAGCCAGCCAGCTGATTGTCAGGTACCTGCTGCGCATGCATGGGGGGGGCACATGCAGGAGATGTGCATGCATGTGCAGAGTCACAGAGGTGCATGATGCATGCAGGGGCTTGCGTGCCCATGTGCAGAGGTGTGCAGCATGCCTGAAGGGCACACGTGCATGCACAGGGGTGGGGCCGTGCACAGTGCATCACTGGTCAACAGAGATTCTCAGTCATTCAGCTCATGGTTGTCCCAAAGGTGCTTTTTGAAAAAGCAATTAAACTTCCTCTGTTTTTCTTTGAATATGTTTTGTTTCTCATCCAAGAAGCTACTTCAGGGTCTCTCTATACTTCCTCCTCCTAAAACCACAAGGGTAGGTACAAATCTAGGCTGACTGCTATTTCCCACCCAAATTGTGGAAATATTGATCAAAGGGATTTTTTAAAAGAAACTAAAGCATTTGAAAACTTCTCAAATCAGAAAATGAAAAGTTCATTTACTTGCAGGAAGAAAGGGAGAAAAAAGAACATAAAGCTTGTTTTGAGCTGTCATTGTTCTCATGGCAGAACATTGAAACAATAATACAATACATTGTCCCAGACACGGCTCTGATGATTACTACCATTTCTGGGCTGATCCAAAATGCCCATTTTCTTACTAATACATTTGATGTGATAATTTGGGTAATCCATAAACAATGACCTGAAGCCACCCTACTATGTTAGTCAGAAGTTAGCAATCCAACACATTGTCCATGATTGTGGCGACATAATTCTTGCAAATTTCAATTAATAATCACCATGCTTATTTTGTGAGAGAAATTTGAACCATTTTTAAAAATAGAGAATAGATTAATGAGATGTGATTACAAGGAAGAACAAGGAAGAATTGCTAGACAATATATGAATTTAGCAAAAGGACTTGTTTAACTTGTTGCAGACAGACACTATCGGGGAATCTAATTTCACTTGCCAACTCAGTAGCAACAGTGATTATTTCCAGAATTTGTACAAGAATCTGCCTGAAGCACCCTTCAGAAGAAGATTCATCTTAAAAATGAAGGAAAAAAAAATATCAATGGACACTGTGGGTGGTTCTGCCATCTAGGCATATGCATCAGATTTTGATAACAAACAAACAAAACAAATCCTGACTAGTCTAAGTTTTATTCTGAGCAAAGGAAGAATTTTCTGAATTGTTCTGATTTACTTGAGTCCTCCCTAGCCCCTGCGAATATATCAAGACAAGGTAGAGGGAAATGTATATTGATGTATTCTCATCCCCCCCCACCCTGCTTATTTTATTGTTCTATTATTTTACTTTGGTTTTGTTTCCATTTTTTACATTTCTTCCTTTTTATTGTTGTAAATTGCCTAGAGTATCCACATGGTGAGATAGGTGGCAAATAAATTTAACAAATAAATGAAATATAATGGAAAAAAAATCAAGAGTTGAGAGAGAGAACAAGCTGAGATATATCTTTTTGTAACTGAAATAGTAAGACTAGGTCTGACTGTAGTTTTGTGGGTTATTTGGAAACTGGGCTTTCTGTGTGAAAGAAAAAAAAATGAAAATTTGACTTTGAATTTTGACAATTAAGTGGGTTACTGCTACAGAAATGACTAGTAGTTACTATGGAGTACAACTAAAAATGTTGATATTATAACTTTATTACATGTCTAACCGCCTTAGAAAAAAGTCAGAATTTATTGCTTTTTGTTTCCTTTATTAAAGTTCTTCCCCTCCCCTCACTTTATTTCTTCTATTCTGTTTCTTTCCTTAAAGGTGCTTTTTCAAGAGGCAACCGGACTTGCTTGTTTTTCTTTTAAGAGGTTTTGCTTCTTACCCAAGAAGCTTCTTCAGCTTTGACTGGATGGTGGGGAATGGAAGGATTTGTACTTCCTGCAGACAGCTGGTCATCTGCATTCTTTTAGAGCAGGAGTGTCAAACCTGTGTCATTATGGCCGTATTACATGACATGTCACGACTTTTTCCCCCTTCGCTAAACTGGGCATGGGCATGGCAGTGTGTGATACATCTGGACTGCAGGCCATGAGTTTGACAGCCCTGTCAGACTTTCAAGAAGCGATTGGACTGCCATTTGTCAGAAATGGTGTAGGGTCTCCTGCTTGGGCAGGGGGTTGGACTGGATGACCTACAAGGTCCCTTCCAAGTATGATTATCTGTTATCTGTTTTAGAGAGTTGTAGAGGCCACCTGGAGGTTTATCTGTGTCCTTAGAATCACCTGAGTAGTGCAAATAGGTGTGGAGCCTTCTTGGAACTGCTGAAAGGACTGTGCTGGGGCGCTGTTCTTTCTGCAAGATGTTGCACTCTAAAAATGCAAATGACCAGCCATCTGCAAGTAGTATAAATCCTTCCATTCCCCACCATCCAGAGCTGAAGAAGCTTCTTGGACGAGAAGCAAAATGTTTTCAAAGAAAAGCAAAAAAGTCCAGTTGCCTCTTGAAGAAGCACCTTTGGGACAACCATGACCTGGATGACTGAGAATCTCCATAGACTTTCCTTCCCTACTTTTCTCATTGTCTTTATTTCTATATGTATGTATTTTACATTAAGAAATTTTTATATGATATATATTTTTAAAAAGACTCCATCTGACTTACAAAGAATAGAATACTAGTCTCCTGGATAATGGATAGTGATGCAATGTCTTAAGCACTCTTTGAAATTATTCTGCCTCGGTTGAAAAGGAACAATGAAGGACCTATAGCAATTACTAATAACTAGCTCTCTTAAAGGTTCCTAGTGTTTTTTGTCAACATATTACTGTAGTTTTCTTACTAACTTTATGGATGAAATTTGCTATTGTCATTTACTCAGATGTTTTTTGCCCTCTTAATCTACTTATAGTACAATTCTGGGATTACCAGGTAGTATCCCTTCCAAATATTAATCAACCTTAACTTTCTTCAGACAAAGTCAGTTCAGGTAAAGCATGAGATGGAGATCCTGATACAGGTAGTCCCAGAAAATTCATTGTTAAACAGTGTGATTGTTAATTGTCGCATCATTGTGACCACACCCAATTTTAGGACTTTTTTCCTGTCATTGTTAAGTGAATCAACATAGTCATTTAGTGAGACTTCATATGACTGTGGGAAGCCCTCCTCCGAAGAATGAAATATTTTGGGAAATATTAAAAAGACAGAATATTCTATTTCCCTAAAGGAGAAATGGAGAAACGTATTTTAGAGGAAGAAAACAGCTCCTAGTCTTTCTTAATAGCCCACAGCACTTAAGGAGAGAAAGAGCTAATTGAAAGAGGAAACCAACTATCTAGACAGCTCTATTCATAAGCAAAGCAAATACTGCAGGCAGAAATCCATTCAAGACAGAATATTTTGAAACTCCTTGCAGCAAGTTTGACAGAGGCAGAATGGTAGGATTAGAAAGCAGTCCCTCACCCAAGATCCAACACAGAACAAAAGCCGTTAAGCCACAATAGGAATTGCACAACCCTCTTTCAGAACATAAGCTCCTTCATTGCACCAGCCCTAGAACAATTCAAACTTCAAAGTCATAGAAACTTATAAAGATCCATCTACTCATTCAACCATTTGTTCAGCTGACCCAGAACTGCTGTTGGTTCTGTTCATCAATAAACCTTTCTTTCCAATCAGCCCCCATGCTGTTTCCAGTGTTTTTCTCCCAGTTTGGAACTGAACCAGATGGATTTTTCCTTCTAACATGACCATAACTTGCCTTGCTGACTTCCTAATGGCTTTGCTTCTTGGAAGCTGGGTGGGAAGATCACAAATGTCAATGTCACTGAGGGATGCTGTGACCATCAAAAATGTGCAACAACTGCTTGGTGCCCAAATCATGAGAACATGATTGTTGAGGATGCTGAGCCAGCCATAAGTCTTTTATCAGGGCCATTATTACTTTAAACGATCATTAAATGGTAAGTTGAAAACTACCCTCTTCAATATTAGTCCCTTTCCTCATTCTTTCTGTTGTGTCCACACAGCTGCAGACACAAACAACCTGCCATGAGTAGCGTGGGAAAATACAAGAATATAATTGGCTAATAGCATGGCAGACAACCCCTACATAAGGGAGCCCGCCAGCTGTTAGCAGTTGTTGTGTTGCAGTTTGGAATGGTCATTACTCACAGCAGACTATTGTTGCAGATCCCTGTCTCTCTGGCTCCTTCTTCCCACGACACAAAACTTCTCTTCTTAATTCATTTCCATTTTAAAGCCCAATTCACAATATTTGAATTTATTTTTAGTGTTGTTTGAGTCTCTACTACATGAGAGTTGATAGTTAATGGTTATATATAAGCAATGCCATCTCCCATATCTCTACCTCTCTTGTCTCAATTTTGGCTCTAAATGTATGGCTTTGATTATCTTTTAAGCTGAGTGTTTTCTTTTTTGGTTTCATTTGTCTCCAGACTCTAACCTTCATTATACATTATTTTCTGACTGACTCTGAATTCTTTATGGTGAGTATAAAGTGTTACACGTACAGACACAAATATAGAGAGTGTTAAAAGTGTGGGGGAAGAGTCGTTATTAAACATTAATTCAGTTTCTTCAGTCTGTGTTTTATTCAGTACAACAGCTTAGAATTTTTACAGATTATATGTAACACTTCTCCTCATTCACTGCAAAACCATTGCCCACAAAACGTAAAGAGGGCTAACCATTACCTTGTGTCTTTTCCAATATCTTTAAAGATTCAATCCTGTGTCCCTTTATTTGGACACAGTCTCAATATACAATAGATAATAGGATTTCTTAATAGACCCGCATATGCTGTTGTGCTGTTCTGAACCTATCATTCTGAAATTGTATGGATTCTCTGTTCCTTCAATGGAAGCAGGGCAACAATACTAGAAAATGGATAAACAGATGCTTTTTATGATTTTAAAGTAATCTCAAATAGCAAAGATTGCTTTCAAATCAAATCAAATCACCACACGTGTATGAGATTTGGTAGCTTTCTGCTCTCAGAAAAGGCTACTCTCTGCCTGCAATTTCATCCCATTCTGATAAAAAGTGCGTTGCAGCCATTTGTTGATGACTGAGTTGTCATCAGTGGGGAAGCATCAACCCTGGATTTTCTCAACAAGATTCTGAGTTGGACCTATAAAGAAGCTCAAGCTGAATTGGGTTACTTTTCAGATCACTGAGGCAGGCTATGATTCAAACAGGACACACTCTTTTTGATTCCCAACCTCTAAACTTACTTGTTTTTAATCAGCTCCTAGGAGATGGCAATTTATATTGTGTTCAGATGCTGTGACAAGTCTACCTCTACAAATATGAGAATTGTGGAGGCAATGGTTGGCCCTCTGATACTAGCAGCAAGGTGAATGGACTTCATTAGAGCAATGAATGGGTTTACTGATGGGAACCGGAAGGAGCAGACTGGGGGCAGATCATTTTGAAGGAGGTCTATATTTGTGATTCTAAGTGAGCTAGTTTAGTGTAATGGTTAAGTCATCAAAGTAGAAACAGACAGACTGTGAGTTCTAGTCTCTCCTTAGACACAAAGCTTGCTGGTGACTTTTGGCCCATCACTCTCTCAGTCCTAGGAAACTTGCCAAGAAAACTGCAGAAAGTTTTCCAGGCAATCACCAAGAATCAACACTGACTTTCCTTTTTATTTTTTTATATAAAAACTGGGGAAAAAAAGAGAGAAGAGAACAGGACCTTCAAACGAATCCTTTCATTGGTTATATGTCATCAAGTTGGTAGTGTGTGTGTGTGTGTGGGCAGAATCTCATCTGCCATCATCAGGCTTCTGTATTGAGTTCATCTGTGAGTCAGGCTATCACAGCCGTTTAGTTTTAAATTTGAGGCTAGCCTACTGTAAAGCCAGAATGCTTTTTTCTTCATACTGATTGGTTGGGAGTCTTGGTCTGTGTTTATTGGTCTTGGAGTTTTCTGTGTTCTGCTTGATTGGTGTTTCTAATATCTTCTGTCTGTTTTGTGGCTTTTTTTTGTGTCTTGATTGGCTGGCCACATTGTGTTCCTGTATTGGAGGCTTTTAGTGCAGCTTGGCTCCGAGTAAATGGACGGCTATCATTTGTTAGGAAGCTAGGTTTCATCTGGGTGCTTGGTTGGGGTGTGTTTGAGCTGGAGGAATCAGAGGGGATGTGTTTGTGCCCAGGTGTTTGCCTACCTAGTGGTGTGGAGATTTTTTTGTTTGTGAGTGTAGGGTCAAATGATTGACAGTCTGGTGGAATCATCTCTTCTATTCATGCTTTCAGGTCTTTTTTCAATCTCTATGGCTCCTCTGATAAATCTGTGGCTGGGGCTTTCTATAGTGGCTAGGGTTTTGGTGCCATTGAAGTTGATGTTATGACCTATGGCTTTCATGTGTTGGACTACTGAGGAAGTGTGTTCCAGCTTTTTTACTGAATTTTTGTGTTCATCCAGGCGGGATGTGTGTGTGTGTGTGTGTGTGT
>BLBF01000042.1:16005897-16033955 GCA_015471245.1 Laticauda colubrina | reverse complement strand
GGGATATGCACCCATGCTGGTGCTCCAAATGTGTGCATGTAACTTAAATCAGGTTTTGTACCATGCCACAGTGTGAATGGTAATTCACCTGTTGTTGAATTAACAACATTATTTAATATATGATTACCACACATTATTGCTTCTCCCCATAAATTGTCAGGTAATCCTGAATCAGACATCATAGTTCGTGCCATTGATTGTAATGTTTGGCCTCTTCTCTCTATAAAGGCATTATGTTGTGGCCTATATGGTGCAGACATTTTATGTTGAATACCTAACATTCTTAGTCTGTTCTGAAATTTATTATTTGTAAATTCTGTACCATTATCTGTTATGAGAGTTA
Source organism: Laticauda colubrina (assembly GCA_015471245.1). Classification (NCBI taxonomy): domain Eukaryota; kingdom Metazoa; phylum Chordata; class Lepidosauria; order Squamata; family Elapidae; genus Laticauda; species Laticauda colubrina. The sequence continues at coordinate 16,033,612 of BLBF01000042.1, read as the reverse complement.
CTAATTTCCTTTTAGTTTTTCTTTCTGCAAATTTAATCCAATTAAAGAGATTTTGATATGTTTCAGTTTTGCTCTTCATTAAATAGCAAAACCCATATCTAGAATAGTGGTCCATTATACTTAGTATGTGGCGAGCTCCTCCTACACTTGGTTTTTTCGGACCTATTAAATCAGCAAATACTACTTCTAAAGGCTCTTTAGTAGTAAATCCATCAACTCTATTAGCCGGTATAACCCTGCTCTTACTTTGATTACAGGCATTACATTGCAAATACTTATTACAAGATTTCAAACTTATTCCCTTAGATAATTCAACAGTTTTCTTAAGCATTTTAAAATTTAAATGCCCTAGCCTTCGATGTAACAAGTGAATACATTCGTCATGAGGTTTCTTATTTTCATAAATTGTGTTAGCCACCTTTAAACCATCATCATTTAACACATATAATTCACCTCTTAAAGATGCAGTAATTCTCTTATCTTCTTTTTCAATTATGCAGTTATCTCCCCTAAATGTAACTACATATCCTAGTTTAACCAAAATTCTAACTGAAATTAAATTAAACTTAAGTTGTGGTACATATAACATTTTTACATTCTCTTTTATAAAAGAACAATATGCTATACCTTGACCTTTAGCTTTCAGTTTCCAGCCATTGGCTAACGAATCTGCTGTGTACTCTGGGACATTTTAATAAAATTTTTGTTATCATTTGTTATACAATGGGATGCTCCACTGTCAACCACCCATAAATTATTTTTTACAGCTCTGTTAGTATACATGGCTAACTCTAAATTTTTATTTATTTTTTGATGATTTTTAGTATTCTGGCCAGCGTTCTGGCGCTTTGCCTTTTTACAAAATCTTGCCAAATGTCCTCTTCCTCCACAATTAAAACACTTTTTAATTGCGTATGCAGTAGGAGATTCATTATCTTCTTTTTGAGGTTGCTCCCTCCTTAATTCATCTCTTTCATGCCTTCTTCTGGCCTCTTCGATCAATCTGCCAGTTATATCAGTTAAAGTTAAATTTTCCTTTGGCAAAATTTCAAGTGAAGTTACGTAGTTATCATAACTTTCATCAAGGGAAGATAGAATTATGTAGATTTGGTGTAGTTCAAAGAAAATAAGTTCTTTCTCGTGCAGTTCTTTAAAAATGCTTTGCATAGTTTTTAAATGACTCAGCATATCACCATTTGTTTGGAGATGCGTCCTGAAAAACTTCCGTGTTAGATTTATGTGAACACCAACATTATCTCGAACATAAATCCTCTTCAGCTTCTGCCAACACCCAACAGCCGTTTTCTCTCCGTGGATATAAATAAGCTGTTGATCAGTTAAGGTTAACCCAATTATGCAAATGGCTTGTTGATTTTTATGCATAAATTCTTCTATCTTTAGTCTGTCTTCCTCATCCTCTGGATCCCATTCTTCTACGTTTGGTGGATTTTCAATTATGTTCCACAGACCTTCTCTTCGTAGAAGTAGACTACATTTTGTAGACCATGTTACATAGTTTGTTCCATCCAGCTTGGATATAAGGGACAAACTTTGTAGATTGTCTTGTGCCATGTTTTCTTTTATGGATATAAAAATATAATTAATAAAACACAGCTGTCTGTTTACTGTAATGTATAACAACACAAACTCTCACTTTTTACATAAATCTGTTTTATCCTAGTTAAACTGACTTTGCAGCCTCTGGGCCCATAACCAGTGTTAAGCCTGGGTTCCCCAACCAGGGTTAGGTAGACAAGCTAAACAGAATGTGCAGCGTTAGTCAGATAGGCACACAGATAAATGAGTGAGCTAAGCTTGTATGTTTAACATACAGTAAAAATAACAGATACGCTTGTGCTATCAAGAATATAGTTTATTCCATTATAAGTTCATGGCATAGTCAAATATCAGTCCAATAGTCATTTATCATGTAGTCAGTCCATTCAGGGATATTCAGTTAACAAAGTCCATGTAGAATATCCTATGTCAGTTCACTTACAAATCAGTCCTTTGTTGTCTCTCCCGTTCGAGCAATGCAGTCTCGATTCCAAGCAGTAATCAGGGATCATCAAAGCCAGAGAGAGCAAGCTGTAGTCTTGCTACTTTTAAAGTGTTTTCATAACCACTCCCTTAATTAATATCCCACAGTTAAAGCTGCAGACACTTTAACATACACAACTATGAATCACAGTTATTATTTCACCTAAACCAGTTAGGGTAAACAATGTTATCCCTAACACTAACGCAGAAGATTCTTAAAATGAACATAAAGAGAAAACCAGAGACTTTTCTTTTGAGTTTAATGGAAAAAGACTTGGATTTTTTTTTTTTTTAGAACTTTGATGTTATATAGCAAGATTACATTAGGCAAAAAAAAATGGAAGGACCCCTCAATCTTCACAATGGATGAATGGCTGCAAAAATTGGTGGAGTTTGCAGAGATTGACTGCTAAGCAGCTAAATTGACTGCTTTGATAAAAGAACACAACATAAATACTTTTGTTTCTACTTGGAAACCACTGCTGGACTTTGTGCTTAAGGTGGAAAAAAAATAAAACTCTGGTTTTGGGGTTCACCGATTAGATAGATTTGTTGTTTTAGGAATGGCTAGTTTATACTACTATGCAAAAATAAAAAATTGAGGTTGGACGTTATTATCTTATTAAACTGCATCGAAGGGAGTCAGAAGTCAAATGCCTTTTTTTTCTTTTTCCCTTCTTTTCTGCACTCTTCCCTTCCCCTTTCCCTCCCCTGTTTTTCCTATTTGTTTTCATATTTTATGTATTTTATATTATAAACAAATAAAAAAGAAGACAAATGGTGATCAGGTGATCCTGGGACTCTGCAATTATTGTAAATATATGCCAGTTGCCAAACACAAATAACAATTTTTAATCACATGACTGTGGGGATGGTGCAATGGTCATAACTGCAAGGACTGGTTAGAAGTCATTTTTTTTAGTGTCACTGTAATTTAGACCAATCATTAATGAATAGCTATAATTCAGTGTCTACCTCTGCTCCCTGTTCCCAAATGCCCTGAGTTAAATCCACTTAATCAATTTCACTTGCAATGATTGTCCTTGAATCCCAGGAAAGGGGTTACTGGTATTCACCAGAGCATGTGCTAAAACTGGGATCTTTAATTAAGAGATTTTCCACATTAGGAATTGACTTGGGTATTACTTAGCTGCTAGGTAGGAAAGAGTATAAAAATTCCCATGGAAGATTCATTCCCCAGCCACTAGCATATTATGAAGCATAGCCCTATCCTGTTTTTCTGATTACAGGTAATTCTTGACTTATGACCACAATTGAGCCCAAAATTTCTTTGCTATGTGAGACAGTTGTTGAGTGAATTTTGACCCGTTTTATGACTTTTCTTGCCACAGTTGTAAAGTGAATCACTGCTGTTGTTAAGTTAGTAACATGGTTGTTAAGTGAATCTGACTTCCCCACTGACTTTGCTTGTCAGAAGGCTGCAAAAAGTGATCACATAAGCCCAGGACACTGCATTCTGTCAAACATGTGAGTCAGTTGCCAAACACCTGAGTTTTGATCACGTGACCACGGGGATGCTACAATGGTTGTAAAGGTGAAAAATGGTCATAAATCACTTTTTTTCAGTGCCTTTGTAACTTCAAACAGTAATAAATGAACTGCTGTAAGTTGAGGATTACCTGAACTCTCAAATTAACAAGAGTCTTCTTCGTGGCATAGAATTTAAGAGTACATACACCAGCCTATCCTGGCTGGTGCCCTCCAAATATGTTGGCTCTACAATGCCCATAAAGAAGCTCGTGGATGTCCAGGGTTGTAATGCACAATGGCTTCTACAAATCGATTTGCTTGTCAAGCCTGATTCAACTCCATAGCTGCTTTCACTCTCAGTTTTGCCAAAATGACAGGAGGTAGGTAGTGAATTTCTAAGTGGGGGGTGGGTGGGAGACTATGAAATGCAAGAGAACCTTCTACTACCAGAGAGACATTAGCTACCAAGGTCAAATGATGAAGGACGTTTGACCGGCACAGTTAGTTTTTCCCAAAGCAAAAGAACTGAACTCAGTTGGTGAACTATGACCTGTGGGTGGCCCAGAAGGGAAAAAAGGGAGTTACCTAATGTGTAACATTTCACAAGAAAATCTCAGAACTAATTTTGCTTCTGCTGTGCCCAGATGGATCTTTCAATAAATCTTCACTCTTGGGTCAATCTAAAGAGCTGGAAGTTTTTTTTATTGAATGTGCCAAATGGGATGGTTGACAACTCTCCTACAAAATTAAAGAAGGAAGATTACTTTCCTATCTCTGCACAGGGCATTTTCAGACATCCAGCTTTTCTGTTTGCCAACCTTTCTCAATCAAGTGGAAAACCCATCTAGGATTGATCTGGACTGGCTTAACTTTTTCAGGTCTACTTGAATGTTATTATAAGCACGTTTAGGTTTATCTGTCTGCCAGTCTACAATGCTTGCAAGAAACTATCAGTCAATCAGTATAAGCACTTTCTATGTAAGAGCTGAGCATAGATAAATGTTAAGCACTTAAGACTTGCTTAAGTGGCCAGTAACTGAATGCTTCAACTGGCCCTCTTTGATCCATTCCCAAGTACACATCTCTTTCCTTTTTCACAAAACTAGAATTGCAAGCATTTCTGCACATTTCTGCATTTGCTATGACTTGCTTCAAAAATCCCCTAGACTGGCAGTTCTCCATTTTCCACTGCAAGGCTTGGGTTATGATCTCGTGTAAGCAAGGAGAGATTTTCATCTGCTAGAAAAATAAAGTGCTTCTTTGATTAGTTCACTTTAAATGTGCAATTGTAAAACACCTCATCTGGATTTTAAATACCCTTCTAAGTGAATGCTATTCAGTGTTTCTGCCTCTCCAGGGGCTCACAGCATTTGGGCCATTTCAGGTAAGAGAGAAATCCTGCCTGCTCAGCCACTCACCCCATTTCATTTCTGTGACTTTGTAAACAGCTGTTTTTCATTCACTGCTATATCTTGCTTTGGCTTGGGGAGCTTAGGATAACTCTCCCTTCTCCATTTTTTCTTGTACAACTATTCTGTGAAGTATGTTGGACAAAAGGTAGAGAATGATTTAAAATCAGTGAATTTGTATGGCTGAGAGTGCCTTAATCCAGTAATCCACCATCCTAGTCTACCATCCTAACCTGGCTGTGGTGTGATGCTGGTTACTTTCTCATGTTCCCTGATGAAGAGCAGACTAATGAAAGGTAACTTCAGCCACCAGCAATTATGGCCATAAACAGGCAGCATATACATTTAATGCATGCATTAAATTTATATTTAATTAATAATAAGAAATGGAAGGCTAATTTCCCAGACATTTCATGTAGTAGCTAGTTATTTTTCTAAATGATGGGCTTTGTAGAGAACCAAAGGAGAAAATGTGATTCAGAGAGTGCATGCAGCAGCCTCTAGGAATTCCTCAAAGCAGTTGTATCTTTTCCTGAGCTCAAGCAATTGTCCTCTGCATTGACCCACAGTCTCAGGAATGTTAATTTTCAGCTTTCCAACAATGTCTTCTTCTAATGCAAACTCAGGAATGCATTTTGTCATTTGAATCCAGATCTCCACACAATCCTAATACATTGTTTTCAACTGTACAAAGTGCTTCATCCCTAACAACAGCACTGCAAAGTGGAAGATGACTGTATTCACAGCACAGCAATATCAGAAGAGGTGAACATTAAATGAATTTAGGTGACAGCTCAGTTCAAACAGGCCATTTGCTGCATCATGTTTACCCAACATGTGGCTGTTACACAAGTTTGCACAGGTAAAGTGTGTGAATAAAAGTCCGTGATATATTGGCATTCTGTTCAACAATCAACTCTTGTGCATGTGGCTTCAGTCTTGTCTGCAATTTATGTGAGTCCTGTCTAAAAGTTTTCTGCCAAGTGTGAGGCATTGGGAGACCATTGATCTATTGCTGAGCCTAGCTCAGGAGACTCAATACAATATATCAGTATAAGTTCAATTCTTCCCAGGCAGAATTCTAGGAGTTGAAGTCCATGCATTCTAAAGTTGTCAAGATTGGTAAGCCTTGCAGTATAGGTCATACCATTTCCCCTTTCTCATCTTTTCTACAAGGTATTTGTATCCTATTCTTTGAATATCTGCTTAGAACTTGGAAGACCTGTCAATAATATTTGGGTAAGAATAAAAAGAGATACAAAAGCGATACCATTGTGGGAGTTTATTACAGATTACCCAGGTGGGCAAAAGATACAGAATGAGGTTTTCCTGCATCACATGACCAGAATTTGAAAGAAACATACAATAGTGATAATGGGGAATTTCAGTTACCTTGATATCGGCTAGAAATCTTGAGACAGAGTACAAATAAATCTTGTCTGTCAGTAAAGTTGTACTGACAACTTTATCTGTAGGAAGGTGGAAGAAAGGACAAAGAGTTCTGCTAGCCTGGACCTAATCATCAAGAGGAATTGATTGAAGAAATGAGGGTGACTGGCACCTTGGGGAAAAGTGATGGTGGTTATTTATTTATATTTATTTAGAGCCTTTATTTGGCTACCCAATTCAGAAAGCCTGCCTCTGGGTGGTGTTCAAGAAATCATCAAACCCCAAAAAGCAAGTACCAATAAAAACCCACCCAATGTTATCCTCAGATGAGTGATATCTAGAGGAGGGACAACTGAGAAGACCTGCCTATTGAATTTCAGAAGAGTAGATCCTGAAGAATTCCAACAGATCTCCGTTAGCTTCTAATTCTGAAGCAGAAAAACTTTCATGAAGGATGAAAAAATCCTATGAAATGAGATACTGAAGGCACAGTTACAAACAATCCACACAAAAAAGGAAACAGAGAAATTAAACAGGACAATGTGAATTTGTAAGAGCTAAAACAAAGTAGATACACACACACACATACATTATTTTATTGTAACAAAAAGATTAGGCTCTAGATGATAGGAATTGCTAATTATTCTACTTTACTCTGCCTTTGTCAGATCCAGCTAGAAATATTATGTCCATTTATGACAACCAATGTTAAAAATGTACATTGACAAATTACAGCAAATTCAAAGTAGAGCCACTAAGATGGGAGAAAGTTTGAAGACTAAGCCTCAGGAGGACCACCTGAAGCAAGGGTCTTCAAACTTGGCAAGTTTAAGACTTGTGGACTTCAACTCCCAGAATTCCTGAGTTAACATGATTAGAGGAGGAATTCTGGGAGTTGAAGTCTTAACGCTGTCAAGTTTGAAGACCCATGAAAGAGTCGGGGTATGTTTAACCTACTGAAGGGAGAACCAATAGCAAATATGTCCCAAAGGTGCTTTTTCAAGAGGCAACTGGACTTTCTGGTTTTCTTTGAACACGTTTTACTTCTCATCGAAGAAGCTTCTTCAGCTCTGAGTGGATGGTGGCAATGGAAGGATTTAGTCAGAGCTGAAGAAGCTTCTTTGATGACAAGCGAAACGTCTTCAAAGTAAAACCAGAAAGTCCAGTTGCCTCTTGAAAAAGCACCTTTGGGACAATCATGATCTGGATGGCTGAGAATCTCCATAGACAGATAGGAGATATGGTCGTGGTTTTGAAGACTTCAACACAGAAGAAGGAATAGATTTAATTCTTTATTGCACCAAAGCGTAGAACCAGTAGATTACAACTAAAAGCTGGACATGAGGACTGTTTGAGTTGTCCTCTAATGCAATAGACTGTTACATGATGTCATGTTTTCTTTTCACTGGAAAGTTACAAACAACAAAGGATGGTCATCTACCAGAGAAGCCATTATGGATTCTGTACTAAGAAAAGGAATTGGAATACGTGATCTCAAAGGTTTCTTCTAGTTGACATTTTGACATATGATGCCTATATGTAAACTTTTCGAGAGTGTAGATTGCCCATGGCATTCTTTGTGAAGGATCAGGAATTTTTGTTTCTCTTCTCTTGAATTAGGTTTTCTCTCTCTGTCTTTCAAAATGACATGAAGCCAATTTTAGAATTTATAATATTGTGTTATATATTGCTGTCAATTTTCAAAATTCGTTGTCACTGTGGAAACTGTAATAAAAGGAATCGGGGACTTACATAGCCTACTCCTGACACAGGCCTTGTTTCCAGCTCTCTGATTGTCCTCAGTGGCCTGATTGTCTAAATCTGACAGTGTAGTATTTAGAGGCTTCCCTCTGACCATTGCAGAGCAAGGTGGAATTATAATTCTACAGAGGCAGCCAAAACTCATGTTTGCTTTTTGCAGAGATGTCAGGCCAACTCTTATTCGGTTTGGATCAACTCTGCTTCCCAAAGATTACTCACATGACCAACTGTGCCAACTAGACTATCATCTATAGTCTATCATCTATCATCAGCAAAGCCAGCACAAAAATCACCCCAAGTGGGATAATGTTGAATAAGAAGCTATTGATTTAATTGCAATGATGGCCTGTCCAGCTAGTGTGCGGGGATTTATAGTTCACGCTGGTGCCCTCTAATCAACCTTCAACTCCTAAATGTTTCACAGCCATCAGCACAAAAAGACCTGACCTTGTGAAACAGGGACAGACTATCAGAAGAAAAGCTGCCAGCCTCTCTTGCTAAGAAGAGGATCCTTTTGATTTCTTGCAGGGAAACTGGAAGCCACTTCAAACCAGGTGGTTTAATCCACAAACTGGCTCCAAGAGAAGCCCACAACCTTGCCTTGTTGATTTCCCCCCTTTTCATTCTGTTTGCTTCTTCTGTTTTTATTACAGCTGCAATGAAGCATGCAACTGACAAAGTGACCTTGGTGCTTTTATAGCGATTGAAGAGCCTTCAAAGCATCTCAAACTGGAAGGGACCACAAGAATCCAATTTTCTATCAGGTGCATTTCAACAGGTAATATGAAACAAAAGGATAGGTAATGCTTTGTTATCCTTACACGCAGCCTGAAGAGAGAAGTAGCTAGGCCGTCACCCGAGGTGTGCACGAATTGATTTTTCAACCGAGACCAAGGATCGCTCACCCTCCTTGCTGGGTCTCCCGTCCATCAAACTCGAAGTCCCATCTCAGAACTGCAAAACCAACAAAGCCACAGCCAAAAGAGCGTTATTGTTTCTCTCCCCTCCCCTCCCTTTGCATATAAAACTGCCACCTTCTCTATCCTGAAGTGGAAGAAACGCCCGGGAAAATTGCCGGCCGACCCCGACAAACGACCCTTAAAGTTCGCTGCCGCCGTCTTCATAGCACACTTCCGCCTGCGGAAACTTCGACGTACAGCTGTGCGCTTCCACCTGCCCGTCTCCCCCACCTCCCGCCCGCAGACGCCGGGCAGCGCGAGCGCGGCTTGGGAAAAGCGCAGCTCGTATCCCAGGCGCCCTTCGAGTTCGGGGGGGGGGGGGGAAGGGGCGCGCGCGCGCGTGTGTGTGTGTGTCTGTGTGTGAGAGGCAAGCAAGCGTCTTCCGTCCTACGGCTGAAGAGGAAGGGAAAACGGTTCCAGGCCAAAGCAACGGCCGAGGGGCCCTGACTCGCCAGCAGCAGCGCCCCAGCTGAGGTTGCTTCCCTCCCCTCCGACCAAGCAGGCTCGTTCTCCCTTTCTCGAGCCCCAAACGTCAAGCGGCGGTCCCATTCGAAGCAGCCTCGAAGCGAAGCGGCAAGCGCAGGAATACTTCGCCTGGTCTCTTCCCGGACGGACGTGAGGCGCTGCCCCAGGCAAAGTTTCCCTGAAGCGGCCTGGCACAGGCGGAAGAAGAAAGTAGGAGCGCGAGCCGGCCGGTTTAGTTGCCACCATCAACCTCTTCCTCCTCCTCCTCCTCCTCTCCCCCCCGCCCCCCCCCCCCCCGGCGTCATTGGTGTCCGGGCGCCGCTTGGGCGCGTCCAGCTCGGGCGCTTGTCGCCGAGTGGCGACGCGACTGCCCGGCATGGGTGTTTTTATTTGAGGCCAGGCGGAGCGAGGGCCGGCCCAAGCGGGCGGGTGCTCCTCCGCCTGCCCGCCCCTCGATATCCCGCCCTTCCCCGGCGGGCGGCGCTGGACGCTTCTCGTCTCCGCCACTCGAGCGCGCTTCTGACTGCGGAGGAGTCGCCGGCGCCAGCGCCGCCGCGGGAAAGCTTCATGCGGCAGCGAGGCGAGCGGCTTTCGGTCGGGCGGCAGCGACAGCCTCCTTTTCCCGCTCTTGCACCAGCGGCAGCAGCGCCGGGGATGGAGCTGGCTGCGGCGGGCTGCGAATCTCGACCGAGGGGCGTCGGAGCAGCCCAGACACGGGCGGGGAGCGTCCGGGCGTTGCTGCGTTGCTGCTGCCGCTGCTGCCTCCGCCTTCGTTAAAACAAGCGCCTGGCCGACGCTCCGACTCCATCGCTCCTCCTGTGCCGCTCGTGACGGCAATGTGAACGGCGGCAGCTCGGAAGGAGGTGGAGGCGCTCCAACTCGGCGGTGGAGCTCCGATCGGCGGCCGGGGAGCGAAGCGGGCGGCACCGGGTTCGTGGGTGAGCGCGGCGGGATTTGATGCAACCGGGCGAGCGGAGAAACCACCGACGGGTGCGTGGGGCAAGGTCACGCCCGGCCAAATTCACTTCCCGCCGCCGCCCCCGAAGCTTTCCATGGGGCGGGCGACGCGGCTTGAGCGCTCGAACCGAGCCGGGCGCTTCGGCCCCGACCCGAACATCGCTGACCGGCGCCTCTTACCTCTAGGATGCGGCTGCTGCTGATGCTAAGCGAAGCACTGGAGCAGGGACGTGGAAGGCGGCCGTGGGAGAAGGAACTCCCCGGGCGGTCGGATTCCCCGGGAGGCAGCAGGTAAGTGCCGCCGGCGGCTTCGTTTTGCTTTCTGCATTGCAGCCCCCGCGCACTTGCCGGCGGGAGAGCTGGGCTGGGCTGGGCTGGGCTGGGTGGGTCGGCGGAGCGGCGAGAGGTGCGGAAGGGCTCCGGGGAGGGGATCTTCCAAGGGGGTGGCATCTTTTTTTCTTTCTTTCTTTCTTTTTTTTTTTTTTTTTTGCCGCGATGGGAGCGGAGGTGAGGACGAAATGAGGCGGTTTCCCACCCCATCCTTCAAGAAGACGCGTCGGCGGAGCGAGAGGCGCCGCCGGCCCCGCCAGGTGTGGCCGCTGCGTCTGAAAGCGGTTTTCTCTACCGGGCCGCCGGCAGGGAAGACGGGCGAGAAAGTGCCGCCATCGCCGCCATTCAGCCGCCTGCCCTGTAATTCCTTGGCCCGGTTAAAAGAGGCGAAGGGAGCCTTTTGTGGAAAAGCCCCTCCTCGCGCCGTCTACATGGAGGGGGGGGCGGGCGGCGCGTCAAGGTCCCGCACCCCCCCCTTTCTCCCCTTCCACCCTCTCTCTTTAAACGGTTCTGGAGTTTTCTTGCGACTTCGGCTTTGGCAGACTGGGGGAGCTCCAGGGCCGGCTTTGGAGAGGATGGCTGTGCCGGCGCGTTAGACGGGGAGTCCCCACGGAGGGCAAGCACATAAAATCCGCTTTTTTTTTTTTCTTTTTTTTTTAACTCGTTCTCTCCCTGCCTCTTAGCGCGCAAATCCGGGGGATGAAGGCCTTTGGATTTACCTCAGCGTTGGGTCGTTTTGCGAGGGGTCGGAGGTGCTGCTTGAGGTTTTGTCGGACGACCCCCGGGGTCACTTCGCCACCCTCGTTTTCCCTGGGGAGCCCGCCTCGCATTTCTTTTTGCCTGCCTAGATTTTTTTTTTTTTTTTTTTTTTCTCCGCAGCCAGGTATAGGTGTTTTGTGTGGAGCCTCGCTTTTGGATGGCTGCCCCCTCGGCCCTTCAACTCACTCTCGTGGGTTTGGTTATTCTAGGCTCCAGCGCCTGCTCTCCCCAACCCGCCATGCCTTTGGAAAGCTTGGGGTGAGGGCAAGCAGAAAGGTCTCCAGGGAGGTCTCCAGGCAGAGAGGATCCGTGTGGATGGATTCGCTGGAGGAAAAGCCGAATGAAAAACCTGGCAAGGAAGGCAAAATAGAGCCCCAGGTAGGGGAGAGCAGGAAGGAGGCATAGATCCAGGCAGGATATCTGGGGGGGGCCAAGAGCCAAAGTGGAGGGAGAAGGAATGGGGGTGGCTCTGAAGGGGGAGGGGAAGGGTAAATCTGCCTTTTGGGCCCAGAGAAAGAAGAGGAAAGTCCAATGGGAAATTTCAGTCCATTGGGGTGTTGGGTCTTTCAGCTTGGCCCACCTTTGAACAATATTTTTTACTGCAGCCCTGCATGTCCATCTGTGACCTGGGATTTTCTTAAAGTGCTTTTTTCCTGTTTTTCATAATCTATGTTATTCTTTACCTTATTTTAGGATTTCCCTTGTGTAAGGAGCATTGTTTTTGTTTTTTTAAAAATATCAACTCACTTGGATTCTGGACCTTTGTGCAGTTGGGAAATGATAGGGGCAGACTAGGCTGGATGGGCAAAAATGATTGTGGGGATCTCTCCGGAGCTGAAGGCTTCCTTTGGAGAGGGCTGCTTTAATGGGATCTGCTTCCTTTGGAGAGGGCTGCTTTAATGGGATTGAGATGTGGAAGGAAGCAGAGGGCAAGTTGGAGCTTTGCTTCCAAGCTAAGCAAATAATCTCTGGCTTTGATTGGTGCTGGTTCTTTGTGATTTTGGATATTATGCTCAACTTTGAAAACAGCCTGCTCCATTCTAGTTCATCCTGGAAGGGAAGGTGCATTGTTTGACCCTGTTTTCTTCTTGATATTGGTCTAGATTCAGCTTGTCCTATGTCGGGCACCTCCCTTTCTAAAACAGTTTATTTCATCTGTTCAGCAGATTCAACTTTTGACATGGTTTTGCTAATGTACATATAAAGGTGTAGCTTTGCTCAGATCAGATAGATCAGTACAGAATTTGATTCAGTGACTCTCTCTGTCATAAACTGACATTTCTGCAAACCCCAGTTATCTTGCTTTCCACTTGCACAATTGTCACAAACACTTCGGCTTTCCTTATAAGGCTGTGTTAAACACGGTTGATACAGTAGATAGTACACCTTACAGCTCTTTTTATTCGAGGAATTTCCAAATAGCTGCAAAAAAATTAATAATCCAAAATCTTGTATAACCAAGGAAAACTTCAAAAGAAGAATCTAGATGTTCATTTTTATAGATGAGGCACAGGGCCATAGTGACCTTTACAGATATAATAGCTCTCTGGAGATCAATATTTGTTCTATTTGAGGGTTTGGTAACACGCTGTTTTTATAGGAACATTTTTGGGATGTGATCACAGTAGATAGTCTGCTCTGAAAATCATTAGCAGAGCTTTGTGATTAGTAGGCCATGTTGGGCCTGAGCCCAGGATGCAGGGTTGGTCAGTGAACTGCACAGCCTCATGCGTGGCACAGGTAGACCTTGACTTACAACAGTTCACTTAGTGACCATTTGAAGTTAGAACAGCACTGAAAAACCTGAGATGATTGTTTTTTACACTTATGACTTTTGTAGCATCCCCATGGTCACATGATCAAAAATCAGGCAGTTGGCAACTGATTCATATTTATGATAGCTGCAGGCTCCTGGGGTCATGTGATCATGTTTTCCAAACTTCTTGCAAGCAAAGACAATGGGGAAGCTAGATTCATTTAACAACCGTGTTGCTAACTTAACCATTGCAGTGATTCACTTAACAGTTGTGGCAAGGAAGGTCGTTAAATGGGGCAAAACTCATTTAACAAATGTTTTACATAGCAATAGAAATGTAATGGGCCCAACTGTGGTTGTAAGTCGAGGACTACCTGTATTTTAGAGCTTCTCATTCCACTGCATGGAAGGCCTTTGGATCAGATGTGATAGAAATGAGCAGGTTGCTGCAAGCCAGGCTTTTCAAGGTGACCCATCTCTGACTTTCTTGAATCACAAAGGAAAGAGCGATTGACCTTGCAAATCTGCAAATCTGTCCTGGGTTTAATTGCTTAGAGATATTTGGGGTGAAGACAGCTTATTGCCTTTGTTTTTCAATAAGGTCTGAAATTAACTACTAATTCCTGCTGAAAATATTGCTATTTTCCAAGGAAACAGATAATAACTTTACTCCTGGATATGAGGATCTTATTGGAAAAGTGTCCCCTTCCTTTTAGAAAAGCATGGGAAAAGAGTTGTCTTCCAACAAGTGATTTATCTCAAGGTACTGTGGGTTATAGAATAAGGGCTGTTTTTTGCAGCCTGTGCTTCCTATGTCTTAGATGCCCTTGGGCCTGATTTAGGTTTTAGATGGAAGCAACAGAATTTACAAGGTAGGACTCTCCACTTGCCTCTACAATTGCAACAGGCAGCCTAACTGTAAAAGCTTCAAATACAAGAACAAAAGGATTTAGGTAGGATGTGACAAAATGATGCGTGTGCATGAACGTGTGTTTGTGTGCATGCATAATTGAAAATTGGCAATTTTCTAGATTTCTGAGTTTCTCTCCTGCAATTTGAGTTACACATGAGCAATTGTAGTACCCAGTTTGATAGATTGGGAAGAGAAATGATACTCCACCAACATAGATTTTTTGTTTACCTCCTCCTGACAAATACTGAGGGCAAGTTGATTTAAATTAAAGCTTCACTGAAGTGGAGCTGGGTTCCTTGTGATCATGTGACAGTCATGTTGGGTTTTTGAAGGCCATACTCTGGAAGTGATTTGCCAATGTGACCTTCTGGCTTAGATAGATAGATAGATAGATAGATAGATAGATAGATAGATAGATAGATAGAAGTGTGTGTGTGAGTGTGTGTGTTTGAGTGCAACACACACACACACACACACACACACACACACACACACACACACCAATCTTCACCCTTGGAATTTTCTGGTTGGGTGTTGATACCTAGCTTTTGCTAGGTCTTGTCACCTGCCACTTAACTTCAACCTCCGGAAATCTCTATAGCTTGAAGCTGTTTCTTCAACCCTTCCATACATACCCATCCTAGTTTTCCTTTGTTAACAAGACTGTGTTGGATATAGCCATGGGAATTAGACAGAGATACTCAGCCATTGGGCACTTTTCTCTTCAGAGTCTGCATTCCCCAGAAAATACTAGAGAATCTTGGGCCTATTGAAATTTCTGCCTGGTTTGCAAGCCCTCTTCTGTGTATTTTGGTGCAGAATGGTTAAAATTAAATGTCTGGATTCCTATAACATACTTAGTTGTAAGCCTGGCTTAAGAAAACATGGCTCCTCATGCTGTGACCAAAAAAATGAGCTGCATTATGAATGAATGTCACAGTCTAGCTTATCTTTGATGTTTGTAGGTTGTCTGGAATCTGCTATGAGGAGGGATGTTATCTTTCAGAAGTGGGCCTATGCCTAGATGTGCATTGTGTAAAATGAATTTCTCTGCCTCAGTGAGATGCCGGATTTTCAAATCAAGAGCTTTTGCATACTGCAGAAGACCTGATTATCCAGGTCAGTCCGTGGTTTAGAAATGGAATGCTACTTCAATCCCTCCCCCCCATTTCCTAACATTTATTTCTAATCAGAAAATGTTCCAGTTCGTGAATTTATAAGAATTTTTAAAAAAAGAACACTAACTTCAAATACAATATTGGGCAAGTTGAATAAGTCTGAGATTAAACATTATTTAGATTTTCATCAGGAATGTGAGAGGGTTCATTGCCCCCCACTCGCCCCATAATTTTCTGAAAAGAACGAAGCTTTGAAAACTATTTCTGGGATGGATTGGGGAGGGAAGCTCAATACATTATTAGCTGGAAGATTTCCTAAATATTTTTGAGCCAAATCTACTTGGCATTCGTAGGAAGAATGTTTCAGGGAAGTTCAACTGTGATGTTAGCAGGTGGAAATACATAATGGTATGGAACGGAAAAATATCCCACAGTTTAAATCTGCACAGATTTTGAAGAATTAAAATATTGTTAGAAATAGTTATAATCATGGGTAACATGGTTGCTTGAAAACTGTCCAAAATGGACAGTGATGCAGCTGGCAAGAGAGCTGGCGCTTGGCCAACAGTTTCTTTTTTATAATGAACGTAGGGAAATTATTGAAGTAATTAAGAAAGAACCTAGTGGGACCAAGCAGGTGTCCCATTTAATGGTGCTCTGTTGGTTGGCTGGATGTCTGAGATTTGTGATATAGAAGGAGGCATTTATTCCAGGAACAAGCCATCATTCATCCAAGAGAAAAGAGGTTGCTTCTGTAATTCACTGATGCTATTCTGAATTCGTGGCAGTTCTGAAGTCAAGATAACAGCTGGGAAGGGTGCAGGTAATCCTTGACTTACAACTATTCATTTAGGGACCGTTCAAAGTTACAATGGTATTGATAAAAGGGACATACGATTGATATTTTCACTTATCAGTGTTGCAGCATCCCTACAGTCACATGATCAAAATTCAGACGCTTGACAACGGACATGAATGTACAATAGTTGCAGTGCCCCAGGGGTCATGTGATTACCATTTGCGATCTTCCCAGCCAGTTTCCAACAAAGTCAGTGGGGGGAAATCATGACCATTCACTTAACAACTGCAATGGTTTGCTTAACAACCCTGGCAAAAAAGGGTTGCAAAATCAAGTGTGACTCACTTACCTGCCGCCTTGCTTAGCAATGGAAATTCTGTTCCCAATGGGGTCATAAGTTGAGGACTGCCTGCATTTCCACATTTTGTGCTTGCATATGGATTTTCCTCCAGGTACCCATGTTTTGCTTATTGATTGTTCAGCCTTGAATTTATATCTATATCTATATCTCTCTATATATCTTATCTATCTGTCTGTCTGTCTATCTGTCTGTCTGTCTATCTATCTGTCTATCCACACACACACACACATATATACACATGCACACACACACACATATACATACATATGTGTATGCCTGAGAAGGTCACAGTTGAATTTTGAAGCACCAAGGATAAAAGGTTTGGTCAAGTGAGCAGGACCACTTCATTCATACAGGCAATCCTCATTTAATGACTGGTCACTAAGCAACCATTCAAAGTTCTGACAGCTGCACCCCCTGCAGTCACAATCACATTTGGGGTGTTTGCAACTGGCTTCCATTTATGGCAGGTGTGTCAAACTCGCATTGTCACTGTGGTGTCACATAATGTACCAGGACTTTTTCCCCCTTCACGAAACAGGGCGTGGTCAGGACCACCACGTGACTCATCTGGCCGATGGGCCGTGAGTTTGACACCCCTGATTTATGGCCATTTGCAGTGACCTATGATTTACAGGACCATTTTTGGTCTTTTTTTTGACATTTTCAAGTAATCTGGTAAAAACAAATGCCCTTGGGTGAAAATGGGTTCGCTTAATGACTCTGGCATTTGCTTAATATAACCACCATAAAAAGGTTGCAAAGTTGGAAGGGGTCATGTGGTGTTGTACTTAACTTCCACCATGACTTAGGACCATCATTCCAGGTTCCATTATGATTGTAACTACTTATATGGATGATATAAGTATGTACATAAGAGCCATGGTGGCACATTAGTTAGAAGGCAATATTGCAGGCTGTCTCTGCCCACTGCCAGGAGTTCAGTCCTGACCAGCTCAAGAATGACTCAGCCTTCCATTCTTCTCAGGTCAGTAAAATGGGGACACAGATTGTTGGGGGCAATATGCTGACTCTCTAAAACTGCTTAGAGAGGGATGTAAAACACCGGGAAGTGGTGTATAAGTGTAAGTGCTGTTGGCTACAATTCTATTCTAAAACTATATTATGACTTCCGCTACCATTTCAGTGGTAGATACAATTATGCCAGCAACTTTCAATAATTGTTGTCAAAGACGGTGGTGATAGGCTTTGAAGGAGGATCAGCCAAAAAAAATCCAGAGTTCTGGTCCCACTAAGCTCCCAAAATGATGCTTTCTTTTCTGTGCAGATTTTCTAATGAATGCTGGAGCTGCAACAATAGCAAGGGGAAAATGAACATTTTGTTTATATGTATACTGGAGGTTTTCAAAAACAGATTGGACAACCATAATACTGGGTTGACTTGAGTAGAGGGTTGGACTAGAACAGCGGTCACCAATCTTTTGGATCTCAGGGACCACCAAACTCATAATTTTAAATCCCAGGGACCACTAGCCGGTTCTCTGGGCATGGCCTAATTTGTGGGTGTGGCTTGGTGGTCATGTGACTGGCTGGGCATGGCTTGTATGTAAATATTATAAATATTTATATGAATATTGAATTTTTTTCATAAAAAAAAGCAACTTTTACCCCAAATCAGGCAAAGCAGGCAGGCAGATTGAGTTGCTCACAGAATCATTCAATGATCTATCTATCTGCCGTCAGCTACCTCAGTCTGTCACATAAAATTTACTTGCTGTGAGTCTGCACTGAATAATAGAATCTTCAGTCCTAAGGGAGGTTCAGCTGTGCTTAAAAGCAGAGCCGAAGATCTAAAGATTAGCTAGAAAGCAAGAAATCCAATGATTTCCTGCTTTCTAGCTAATCTAAATCTCCTTGCACAGCAGAACAGCTGATGGTCAGAAAAAGGAAAAATAGCAGTTTGGCAGGCAAGTTTCCTGGGTAAAGAGTAAGTAGGTGGGGAGGGTTCCCACGGGCCATGTATGCAGCACAGCCTTGTGTTCCTGCGCAACCTGGATTCATTACTTTGGAGGGGGTGCTCTGGGGGTGAGATTTCTCTGCGGCCCACCAAAATTTTCTCACGGCCCACCAGTGGGCCGCAGCCCATCAGTTGGCAATGCCTGGACTAAAAGACCTCCAAGGTCTCTTCCAGCCCTATGATTCTATTATGCAATTTCCTTTGTTTGAGGACAAAAGCACGTATCACTAGCAGATTGCTTTGGAAACATTGGAGGAAGAAGTGGAGAAGGAGAAAAAAGTGGAGACGGGGCAAATATTGATACAAATAGTCCTCAACTTATGACCAGAATTGAACCCAAAATTTATGTTGCTAAGCGAGACATTTGTTAACAGCAAAAGCACTTAGACTTATAGACTGCTTCGCAGTACTTTACAACCCTCTCTAAGTGGTTTACAGAGTCAGCCTATTGCCCCCAACAATCTGGGTCCTCATTTTACCTACCTTGGAAGGTTGGAAGGCTGAGTCAACTTTGAGCCTGGTGAGATTTGAACTGCCAAATTCCAGGCAGACAGTAGTCAGTAGAAGTAGCCTGCAGTATTGCCTTTTAACCACTGTGCTACCTTGGCTCTTAAGTGAGTTTTGCCCCATTTTATGACCTTTTTGCCAAAGAATCACTGCAGTTGTTAAGTTAGTAACACAGTTGTTAAGTGAATCTGGCTTCTCCATTGATTTTGCTTGTCAACAAAAGGGGATACACATGGTCCTGGGATACTGCAACCATTATAAATATGAGTCATGTGCCAAGCATCTGAATATTGATCATGAGGGATGCTGTAATGGTCGTAAATGTGAAAAATGGTCATGAATCACTCTTTTCATTACCATTGTATCTTCAAACGGTCACTAAACAAACTGTTGTAAGTCGAGGACTACCTGTATAGCATGTGGGATTCTCCTCTCAAAGATGGTGAATATTCTTGGCTAGAAAGAATCTGTTGCCATTGAGAAATTTCAGGAGAGCATCTCCATCTGTCCCTTCCTAGCTCCTATCACTTTGGGTTTTAGATGACGTGATGACCCAGGGCATGACACAAAAATAACCAAGTCACAAAAATAGAATAAAGTCCCTTTTATGCCTCCAACTTGGCCCCACTGTCCAATTATCCTTGGCTGGATAGCAGACTCTTAAAGAAAACAGTTTACGGAGGGACTAAATGCAGTCCACGCAGTTAATTCAAAATAAAAAACCCAACACAAACCACATTTAAGGAATTCTATGGCAGGTAAGGATGATTAATTGCAGACTTCTACCAGACAATGCAGCAGCCACAGTTGGGAGAAACCCAAAACACAGATAAGCTCCAACACGAATAATGCACACTTTGCTTCCAGCAACTTTGCCATTCACAGTTTGACCTTTTAAGCAGTCCTCCCAGCTGTAGCCCATGAAG
Source organism: Laticauda colubrina (assembly GCA_015471245.1). Taxonomy (NCBI): domain Eukaryota; kingdom Metazoa; phylum Chordata; class Lepidosauria; order Squamata; family Elapidae; genus Laticauda; species Laticauda colubrina. The sequence continues at coordinate 16,013,694 of BLBF01000042.1, read as the reverse complement.
GGGATCAGGGCCCCTTCCTCCCCCTTAGACTACGCCACTGTTTCTCCCTTATCCACTCCTCCCTGCATGCCCTAAGATGAAGAGGGGATGGGCCTGGGTCTTCCTCTGAATGCCCATCCGGTCTGTGCCCTTCCCCAGTTTCCTCCACAACCACCAGAGCCACACTCCCACTCCCTGTCAGATGCTCCCACTCCCTGTCAGCTGTTCCATCTCTCTCTCAGAGTCAGACTCCAACAGGGAAATGACAGATGATTTGATTTCTTCTACACTTTAGACTCTAAAATACATTACACTTAACATTTATAAATGCAGGAAATGTGATTCGCATTACATTATGTATAAAAACTTTGTAACAATAGCTGAACTGCGCAGAAGGTTGATTGCTACTGTGGTTCTCCAACAATATGGCCTCCACCAATAGGAAGGCCCAGCATGATTTCTAGGCATGAGGTGAAATTAAGTCCCACCCCCAAAATTTAGGCCTATTTAATCCATGCATTTCCCCACCATTTCTCACATCGTTCGTTAGAACTACACGAGGTGAAGAGAAATGGGGGAGAAGGGAGGGGGGGTGGGGAGAAAACTTGTCTTTTGGAGTGTCTTGCAGGTAGCCTAGGCTGGAATACCCCGATAGCCGATAAAAGCTCCCTGAAGGCAGAGTTTCTGCCTCCCTGAAGCACACCCGCTTCAGGGTGTGGCGTGGCTGCCCATGTCCCCTCGCCATTAGCCAGTGTCTTTCGGGCGATGGAAGCTCCCCAAGTGCAGTCACCAGCCACTTTGATCGGCCAGTAGAAGCTGCCTCGGGATGAGCGCACACATACACTCCCTTCACCGCGAGGCCATTTCTATCGGCAGACAAAAGCTCCCTTGAAGGCAGAGTTCCAGCCACTTCAGGGCGTGGCATGACTGCCCATGTCCCCTTGCCTTTAGGAAATCTCTTTCGGGCGATGGAAGCTCCCCAAGTGCAGTCATCAGCCACTTCGATTGGCCAGTAGAAGTGGCCTTGCGATGAGGGGAGTGTGTGTGTGCGCTTGCCCCAAGACCGCTTCTACCAGCTGATCGAAGTGGCTGGTGACTGCACTTGGGGAGCTTCCATCGCCTGAAAGAGACTGCCTAATGGCGAGGGGACACGGGCAGCCACACCTCATCCCGAAGCAGCTGGAGACTCTAGCTTTGGGGCGCTTTCCTTGGCCGATAGAAGAGGCCTCGTGGTGAGGTACATGGGTATGGGCTGCTCTAGGTGGGGGAGGAAATTAAGTCACCCCTGAAAAGACGGTCTAGCCTTTTTTTCGAGGGTCAAAAAAAAAAAAAAAGGCTTGGCTTTATTTTGTGAGAAACATGGTAGAATTGGTAGTTTAAAGTGCATTTTAAACTACGTTTAAAGTGATATTTTAAACTATGTTTAAAGTGATATAACCAAGCATTATATCAAGGAATGTTAAGCCACTTATATTGGTATCACAGTTGCCTGCTAGAATAAAAGATTGATTGGGGTGAAGATGGAAGGGCACACTCGTGAATCGGTGTTCAAAACTGTGGCATACTGATCAAACTATATAATAAATTTCTGAGCTTGGGGGGCATGAATCATTCTACAACCACACTGATTCGACTTTTAATGTTTAAATAGAAATATGAGGCAATTTGTGCAGCAAATGCTTGAATCATCTTATCAAATATAAAAGAACCCCACCGATTCAGGCTACTTGATTGCCTAAGAGTCTATTTCTCGAGTGATCAACATGAAGTCTATGATGGAGAGACTGGCTATTGTAGCATTTTCCTGCCTGGGTTTTTAAATGACATACTTATTTTAATTTATTTTTTCTATTGAACTTGGATGCTCTCTGACCCTCAGTGACTCTGGATGATTCACAGCAATTTCAATGAAATCAAGGGAAGGAAATTTCAATAAAACCATCCAAAAGGAAAAAAAGTAAGAGGTGGCAAGAATGACAGACTGGATAGAAATGATGGAAGGCATTTCACTCTCTTCCACCAAAGGCTTAGATGAAGAAGCAAAACTTCATAGCTTTCTATGCTGCAACACAGTGAGAGCCGTCTGGATCTCAAGGACAATCTCATTCCAGAGTGGAGGAACTGCTTCTGGGGTGCTTCTGGAGTCCTGCTAGATGGTATTGTTAATCTGGCACTTGGCAGTATCTTGTCTATCATAATGTGAGTAAATCATTGGCCATCTTATCAAAGAGAGTCATGACAATTGGAAGAAGAGACCTGGATAAAGCAGTGAAACATTTCAAAACAAAAACAAAAAAAAGTACTTGCCATGAACTCATCTTCCAGACAACTCTGCCTGGATGACGAAGTTTCTTCATTGACATCTTCTCAAGTAGTATTTCTTGTCAATCGAATCTACTGATTAAGATGTCTAAGTTGGCGACTGCCATTTTGTCTTCAGTGGGAAACAATTTTACTAGCAATTTAACTATATAGCCTTTTGAATTCCTCCTCCTATCTGTTTTGAAGCACCCAACATTCTGCTTGGATGATACATAAGCCTTTGTATTATCATAGAAAGGAAAAAAAATCTGTTCTGTTTTCCCTTTCTAACTTCCCTTTCCCAAGTTGAAGTGCCCTTAAAATAACATTTCCTCATAAGAGATTTATTCTAGTCCTTTGATCATTTGCTAATTTTTTTTCTGGCTGTTTGAGATATGATGATAAAAATTATAAAGGTATTCCAAGTGTGATTGTGTCTTACATTTATTTAAAAACGTAATGACATTAGCAATTTTATCTTTGATTCCTTTTCTAATTTCATTGTAGAACTATGATTCAGATGAGCAGATAAACAGTCATAATCCCTTTCTATTTTAGACCCTTAAATAAATTTGTGTTATCAACAAACTTGGTCATCTCTCTGTTTGTTCATCTACAGGCATTAAGGTTTTACTGTTGTAGATTGACAAAAAAGCCCCAGACCATTGTAATTCTTTGTTCTGGTTTTTATAAAATTATTTATTCTTATTCCCTGTATTTTAACCCATGTGTAGGTTTCATGTGTGATCACATGATGGCTAGGTTTAACAAAGTCTTTTGAAAATAGTATCTATTTTCTACTCATCTCTATCCACCCACATGTTGATAATTTCAAAAAATTCCAGAAAGCATAGCCATGGCTTATTGTATCCTTCTATACAGCTGACAAATTTACCTTTAATAGGGTAAAAAGAAAAGCCTTTCTCTGCCATTTGGTGAAGAAGAGGTTTAAAAGTTGTCAGTTTGCAATTTCCTGGATTCTTCTTAGGTTTGTTTCTCTGTTCTTTTTTAAAAAAGGATTGTACTTGTTATATGTAATTTTCATCCTTGACCAGACCAACAGACTGATTACTATCCATTCTTAGGTTACAGAGGCCTAATTCAAGGGCACTTGCTTTTGTTAAAGTAAGTAAAGATAAACAATTTCACATTTCAGTCCTTTAGGAACTTTCAAATGGATGTCCTCTGATCTGATGATTTGTTCATTTTGTACATTCATTTTGTTGTTGAGGTCTTCAACTTTATGTCTTGTCTCCAATCCTTGCTGCAGTTTCCAAATCTTTCATCCTGAAAATAATAGGCATAGACATCTGTGCTGTATTTTCTGCAATGAGATAGAGACAAAGAATCATTCTGTCTGAGATTGCTATGGGCATAAAAATAGGAGTTGAGCCATTTAATTTTTTTTGACTATTTAAGGTCATCTCATGTGAAAAAAAATCCAGAAGATTGGTAGATCAAACCATTTGTGAAATCTTATCTTTTATTGGTAAGTATAATAATCAAACGATGTGATGAAATACAACAAAAATATAAGAATACCGTATATACTCGCATATAAGCCGACTTTAGAATGCTTTTTTTTTTTTTTTCCAAATTTGGGGGTCGGCTTATACGCGCATAAATCTGATTTTTTTTTTATAACCACCATTACATGGTGGTGAGGAGGGCCCAGAATCCCCTGTTCAGCCAGCGGTTATTTCAGTCCGGTGGGTTCAATGACCGCTTGGAAGGAAAATCCCCACCTTCTCCCTCTCGGTGGCCATGCCTCGATTTGCGCCGGAGCAGCGACTTAGCGAGGCGGCTTCCCGCGATGAGAGTCTTGGCTCTCGCACTCCCTGTCAGCTGGCCCTTAGTAGCCCTCGCCTCAAGTAAAACGCGCATGAAGTTGGGTGCCATTTTTCTCCCTGGATGGACAATGAGCCGCAACTCATGCCCCGCTGCCTTTTCCCTCTGGGCTTCACTTCTGCTGTTCAGGGAAGTTGCGCCCAAAGCCCTGTCCTCCCAGAATCTTTCTGACGGTGAGCCTTGGTCTTGGCCCATCTTCGCAGGGCATTGAGCTTGGCGGTTGATCGCCACTGTGTTGCTCAGAACAGGATAGCCTGACAGATCGAAGTTAATTGGGGAGGGGTGTTTCTGTGCTGGGATCTACTCAAAAATAGTTATAATTTACCTGTTCCCAGCTCTTGGGGAAATGTCGGTAATTACGCCATCATAATTACGCCATCTCCAGATTTTTTTTCATGGGTCTCCAGATTTTCCTTTATCAGGGTTGAACACCATGGTATATGGTGTATATTGGCTTATATGCGAGTTTTTGCAAAATTCCTCATTTTGGGGCAGTTTTTTAAGGGTCGGCTTATATATGAGATCGGCTCATATGCAAGTATATACGGTACTAATAATATCAGAAAAAAATGAATGTAAGTACAGAATAGTAAATAAATGAGTGACATTTCATGTGACAAAAAACTAAAAAATTTGAGTGACAAAAACTAAAAATATACAAGCACATCCTAGATCTGACCAACCACCGCCTATCCAATACATACTTCACCTACAATGGACAAAAATACAAACAAATAGAAGGAGCACCCATGGGATCACCCCTCTCACCTGTCATCGCAAACCTCTACATGGAACACTTTGAAACACAAGCTCTAGAAAAATATGACCACAAACCCAAACTCTGGCTCAGATACGTAGATGACACCTTCATAATCTGGCCACACGGGAAAGAAAAACTGAACAACTTCCTCACACACCTCAACAGCCTACATCCCAAAATACAATTCACCATGGAAACAGAAGCCAACAATCAACTTCCCTTCCTAGATGTCTTAGTATACAAAAAATCAAATGGCTCTCTAGGACACACCATCTACCAGAAGAAAACACATACAAACCGCTATCTACATGCACTCTCACACCACCACCCAGCACAGATGAATTCCGTAGCCGAGACACTCATCTCCAGAACAAAATGCTTAGCCGACAAACAACACCTAAAAACTGAACTGTACATTCTCACAAATGTACTAACAGCCAATGGATTCCAAAGAAAGAAGATTACCCACCCGATCCAAAAAGAAACCCAACCAAAATCCAAGACAGAGAACAAGAGAACGGCAAAGCCCTTCTCCCATATATAAAAGGCACTACAGACAAAATCAGCAAGATCCTCCAAAAACACACCATTAAGACAGCATTCTGCACAAACAGAAAAATATCCACCATCCTAAGAAACCTAAAGACAAAATCAACTCGGAAAACCAAGGAGTATATGAAATCCCTTGCACCGCCTTCACTGTGACATACATTGGACAAACTAACAGAAGAATAAGTGCATGCATTGAAGAACACAAAAACTCAATCAAAAAAGAAGAACTGACCTCTTCCCTGGTCCAACACCTCAAAGCCACAAGACATGAGATTGACTTTAAAAATACCAGAACTATCGCCAAAACCGAACACTTCAACAACAGAATAATCAGAGAAGCCATAGAGATAGAAAAACGGCCACACAGCATGAATATATGAGAAGATACCTCCCACCTACCAGCCATTTGGAAACCCACCCTCATTAACAAGCTGTGATTTTTTTTAGAATTGCATTTTCATAATCCCTTATAATCAGCAGTTGTTCAATTGGCAATTTCAGCTGGACATTATAGCTAATGTGAAGCTTCTTTCTGGGGTTGGATGATTAATCTGTTATCAATACTAGATCTTGCCTGGTCAGTTATTAATAATGGGAGGGAATCTTAAGTGCAGACCTAGCCAGAAGACATAAGACTCTGATAGATGCCACAAAGGAGTACAGGGTATAAAATTGTACTTAATTTAGCTTGAAATATCAGCCTGTTTTTTTTTAAACTGAAGGGCCAGCTCGCATGCTTCACAAGGCCTTTAATAACTTGAAATAGATTAATTAGATTCTCATTCCCCATGTTTTACATTTCTTGCAGTTGAGATTATGGAGAAGTGTTAAACTAAATGGAAGCATGTCAAATTTGAAGGAATAATTTATTAATAAATTTTCAATAATCAAAAAATATTTTTTTCAGCGGTCTTGTCATCCATGATATTGGTTCTTAAGTGGATGATGCAGGCTATCCAAGTCATGGGTGGCCAAGTCATGTCTCTCAAGAGCAGAGGGTGTGATAGTGGTTTCCGTATATGTTTTGATTCTCACATCAAATGTTTTTGCGGGCGAGAAGGCATAGTAGCCTGTGTTCCAAATCTCCCAGAAAATTGAGAGCAGAGTAGGAAATAGGGTATTCCATGGAAGCCAATTGGGCTCCAAACATCTCTTTTTGTGCCTACTGGATTTCATTTTTTGGAAGTATTCTTTTAATAACATATACCTTAAATAGGAATCCATCCTGTTGCAAAACATTAGCGTTTGGGATCATATTTAGAACATAAAACAACATTGTAGTTGGAACGGACCTCGGAAGTGTTCTAGTGAAACCCCCTGCTCTAGCAGGCGATTTTAGACAAATAGCTATCCAGTCTCTTCTTAAAAGCCTCCAATGATGGAGCACCCACAACTGCTGAAGGTAAGCTGTTCTACTGGTTAATTGTTCTCACCTTCAGGAAATTTCTTCTTAGTTGTAGGTTGTATCTCTCTTTGATTAGTTTCCATCCATTGCTTCTTGTTCTGGTGCTTTTGAAAATAGTTTGACCCCCTTCTTCTTTATGACCATCTCTCAAATATTGGAATACTGCTATCATGTTATCCCTACTCCCTAGTCCTTCTTTTTACTAGACTAGACAAACCCAGTTCCTGCAGCCATGCTTCATAAGTTTTAGTCTCCAGCCACCTAATCATATTTGTTGCTCTTCTGTGTAATCTTTCCAGAGTCTTTAATGCACATCTCTCTTTCTGGGATTGTAGAAAAATTGGAATAGGCTACAATGATTTAGGCAACACGGATGATAAAGTGAATATGCTTGAGTTATGGAAAACTTTGTGCTTTGTTTTCACACACTCCTTAAGTGTCCACGTTCCTTTGCTGAGAATCCAAGATGAGTGGTGGCACTGAAAACTGATATTACCTTAAAATGCTGTTCACTTCTAGCTGTCCTGATGAGGAAGTGAATCAGAGCCAGTTGAGAAAAGCTCTGTGATTATATGCCATCAAGTCACTGTCCATTCTTAGCAACCATGTAGAAAGATTTTCTCCATGACAGTCCTTAATTTGGTGTTTCAGGTGTTCCCCAGCGTACCCATCGCCACTAACTGAATCCATTCTCCCTTACTGCTGGTTTCTTCTTCCTGTCTTTGCTTTCATTTTTCCTTCTGTTAGTGCTTCTTTTTTTCAGAGCTAGGTTTTTGCCTACAAGTGCTTCAAGAAGGATGCAGTCGAGATGTATTCATTTATTTATGAATAAATAAATGTCTGTAGCTCTAGGACAGAGCTGAGCAGTTTTTGTCAGATTCCTTCCTTCCTTCCTTCCTTCCTTCCTTCCTTCCTTCCTTCCTTCCTTCCTTCCTTCCTTCCTTCCTTCCTT
>BLBF01000042.1:15971082-16005887 GCA_015471245.1 Laticauda colubrina | reverse complement strand
CTTCCTTCCTTCCTTCCTTCCTTCCTTCCTTCCTTCCTTCCTTCCTTTCTTTCTTCCATCCATCCATCCATCCATACAAACACAAACAGATACCACATGAGTGTGAAATAGAAACACTTCTTCTGGGTAATGTTATTTCATTACCCAGGAGAAAAAAACAGATTCCTCAGGCCACTGTTGTTGAATCAGTTGGGAAAAATCATGTAAGCCATTGTCTGTCTTGCTTTCACTTCTTTGTTTTTATTCTTCTCAGCCTTTTATTTTTTTTTTCCTTTTAAAAAGTTATTCTTCCATCAATCTTGAAAACTGATCTCTCTGTTCTGAGTCTCCTTCACTATAACTTCATATGTTTGACTGTTGCCAGCTAAGATAAATTGGAGCCAAACAGAGGAGAGATTGCTAAAGTAAAGCACTTTTTAACATGGCTCAGCTCCTCTGGAGGATCTCCTTTCAGATACATCGCTCCAAATAGCTCATACTGAGATCCTGTTCAATAGTCATTGCAATGTCCTAGATTCGGCCATGGTTTCTGATAATTGGAACAGTTTCTGATCATTGGAATTGTTGTTAATTCAGGAAAGAATGTGGAATCATTGTGGTTATACCTCTACATTGTGGATGGTTCCACATACAGCATTTCACATATTTAAGCACATTTTGTTAAGGTGGTTTTATGAGAAACTGAGTTGTGATTTCATCCATATTTTGGGGGGGTCATAATAGGAACAAATTATTTAGTTAGAAAGCCTAGGGAAGGAAACTCAAATGTTGAATGTAGATGATCTTTAGTGTTTTGCTGACAGATATTAGAGAGAATAGTTTGTTATTATTTATTTGCACCCTTCTTCTGTTTCTTCCCCTGAAAATTCAAATTGTGAACATCCATAAAAACACTTTACACTTGTATACTTCTTTTGTTGTTACTCTGGAATTCCAGAATTTCATATTCAGTTTTATATATCAACGCGTGCCTGGTTATTTTTCTCACAGTTTTCAGAATTCAAGAAACCCTATGTATGTTTCTTAATTTAGAAAAGCTGTTATATATTTTGAAACTGGGATTTTAAATATTATGCTATTGTGTTCCATAAAAAAGTACTGTATATGGGTCTGCAGAACATCTCTCCATGTTTTTAAAATTACTGCTACATTTTGGAAAAAGGCAAAGATGATATGAAGTGGAAGGGAAGGAAAGAGAAACTAAGATAAAAATATAAGAAGGACTTTGTTAGATTAGGCCAAAGGGTTATTTGTTTCATATTTGTGTGATGCAATAGCTACGATTGTTCTCAACTTACAAGCATAATTGAGCTCAACATTTCTGTTGCCAAGTGAGACAGTTAAGTAAATTTAGCTCCATTTTATGACCTTTCTGACCACAGTTGTTAAGAAACTCACTGCAGTTGTTAAGTTAGTAATAGGGTTGTTGCCCAACTTCAAATCAATGAATCCCATCATTTGATTGTGCATTAATCAATTCCAATCTCTTTATTTAGTTTCAGTGAATGATTTTGAGTTCTAATATTGCAAAAATGGGAGAAACATATATGTGGATCAACATTTTTTTTCATACATACAAAATCTCTTATCATTTCTCATCTCATTTATCTCTCATAATTTCTCATGATGATATAACATCATCTCCCTCCTTCCTTACTTCTTTTCCCCTAAATATTATCTTAGCTCCTGGGGGGGAGGGCTACACAACTTCATGCAATTTATCCAACTTTATACTCTATTTATATTGTATAATTTCCTCTCCCCGTCCATCCATCATATCATAGCATATTCAGAACTGAACATGGTATCGTATCATATATTGGCAGTTTTATTTTCAATTGCCTTCCTAATAATCCAAGATTATTCCATCATGAACTGTCCACTGACCTGATTGGAAGGAAAACATTTCAAAAAAGTGGGTTTATGGACATTAGATTATAGTTCTGCGGCAAACAAAATATGGAAAAGCTTTATGCATAATACAGGTGACAATGTGAATCCTCCCCGGTTTAATAAAGACTTATTCAAAAGGATGAGTTTGGATCGTCATAGACAGGTGCTCCTTAGAAAATGATTTTTAACTGCAATAAAGTTTTGTCTGGAAAGGTGTACACGTGACCATAAAAAAATAAACGGGCAGCTGTAGGGGAGAAATAGTATTTGGTGAACAAGTACATTCCTATTAATGTTGTCCCTTGGGGTTGCTATTTTACAAATAAAATAGCAATGGCTATTAACGGCTGTTAAACATTTTTTGAAAAACTCCACATCATAATCTCAAAAAATCAAATGTGCTCATCAGCCTAGAAATAGTGGGGATACCTGACTGAATCCACTTATTCCACTCTGCAAGAAAAATTATATTTATGTTTGTTCCTCAATTTCATTCTGGATTTTGAATCACCCATACTTCAAAACCAAGTTGGATTTTTTTTCATCACTTCACCTATCTCCTTTTTCATCATCCCTGTTTGATGGAGGTAATTGGAATCTTCCCATTTGCAGTGTAATCTTTGGGTTGATCTAAAGCAATTACAGAAAACAAATGCTAGGTTAATTCAAAGTTGGAAGAAAACTAAAATTAATCACTAAATGCCATCTTTATTAGGGCAAACAAAGGTGCAAAAAGTTTTCATGTTTTACTTCCTTCTTGTGTAGCAAGATGTTACAAAAACAGGAATAGAGTGTAAATGAGAAAGTCACAAAATTTAGCTAGGTAGTTCAACCAGAGATTTACAGTCAACCCCAAGACTGGCTTGGTAGAGGAATGAATGCAGGGCCAGTGTTTCTCAGCAAATAGTAAAATACTGCTACATACTGAAAGAGAGGTCTCAGTTACTTTGCATTTAAATTGATCTTGAATTAAAAAAGAACTTTTACATCAGGGTAGAATTTGGCTGGATAATCCTTTTTGGAATTTCAGAAGAGAACCTGGAAAATTCCACAATCTTCTACTTGCTTTCTTTGTCTTCCATCCTCAGTGTGAATGCTATTTTGGAAACATTTGGCACCGACAGATGTTCAGTTCCATTAAAAAGTATTATCTTTGGATAAAAATCAAATTGCTACAAGATAGTATGTCTAAAATGCCAATGCCTGCTGAGACTGTAGCATGAAATTAATTGTAATTATCACTTCCCCTGAGCATTCTGGGACAGACAGTTGCTTGGAATGATTGGTTAAGACTTACTTGGTGAGATAAGGAAAGCAGTATTGAGTTAATTTCATAGAGTGTCTCTTTGTGCGCGAATAGCTAAGAAAGGCGATGCATTTTCTTAGAATTCCAATGAAGCCTGTCTCTTCTTGGGCAGGGCTGAATATCTGTAGTCTCAAGGCATCATCTCTGTCCCTAGCAATTACGTGGCAGGCAGATTGCAACATTATCTTAACTAAGTGCTGTGAAAATTTATTGGACTAAGACATGCCTTTCAACGGAATATTGGGAGCCAAACTGTATTGAGATGAAGAAAATTAAAAAGGGGAGTCTGAATAAAATGAATATAAGAGGAGCTTGCTGCTTGCAGGGTGGAAGGAGTTATAGAAAGAAGGGGAGAGATGTAGTTCTGCTGAATTTGGTCGCTTGGGAAGGTGAGGGGACCTGGCTACTAATATTGGGAATGGGGAAATGTCTTTGAAAGGCAGTAACATAGAACCCTACTTAAGAGGCATTGAACAAATGAAAGCCTCCCTGGAGTATAGTTGTCCATCTTGTGAGGGCTGAGCCTGCAGATAGCCACCAACTAGATCCCAAAGAACATTATACATAGCTGCCTCTCAAAGTCATCAAGAACGACCAAGTATTTGGTAATCTGGAAGGGTGAGTGAAAGAAACCTAGTGGTTGAGTTAGGGTGCAGGCCCCTAACTTTTTTAAAAACTATTTTGAGGTGTTTTAATCTTCCCATAATTGCGAGATAGGCAGCTCTATAAATTGGTTAAATCAGTCAGTCAATCAATATAAATAAATGGCTTTGCATCGCAGAGGACAAATTGCATCATGTGTAAAGCTTCAGTTTTTTCCCCAGCAAAGATTCCAATTTTTGGATCAGGGGACTGGAAGCTAAAACATACAAAGAACAACTACAGGAATTGTGAAATGAAAAAGACTAGTCACTAGGGGATAGCCATGTTCCAATATTTGAGTGTTTACCACAAAGAAGAGGAGGTTTTCCCAAAGCACCAGAAGGCAAGAGAAGAATCAATGGATGGAAAACAACAAAGGAGAAAAGCAACCTAGAACTAAAGAGAACTAAGGTGAGAACAATCAACAGTGGAATAGCTTGCCTTCAGAAGTTGTAGATGCTCTATCACTACAGGCTTTCAAAAAGAGACTGGACAATCATCTGTCTGAAGTGGTATAGGGTCTCCTGCTCCAGCAGAGGGTTGGGTTAGAAGACCTCCGTGGTCCCTTCCAACTCTTATTCTGTTCTATGTTCAATCTGGTTGAATCATACCCAGATTATGTGTTTTGTTTCTAGTTTCAATTTTCTGTAAGCCATATAGAATCTCTAAGATGAGATGGACAGCAACATAATTTTGGGGAATAAAATAATTTTAATAAAATTATTTAATAAAATTATTTTGTCCTGTTTATGGCTAGTAGTTCCCACAGCATTGTTTTCTTTATATTGGACATGAATGCTTCAATGGTTACTTGTGGTGGAGGAAAAAGTTGGACCACTTAAATATGGTGACAGATAACACTCATTCTCAAGTAAACAGAGATGATGGTGAGGAAGTTTAATGGCTTAATTAAATTTAATTCAAGAATCATCATAGTTTTGTATCAAAATACCTGCAGTATATAATTAAAAGGGAGACTATCATACACAGGTAACATTTTGCTTATTTAAGTAGAAGTTGACAAATATTTTTGAGCACAGAAAAGTTGAATGCATGCAGATTGAGACATCTTTTTGAAGAAAAAACTATTGTTCCTTTGTCAGTTCCATTTTTTTCTGGAGTAATGGGCTTTTAAAATATGAATATTTTTGTTTGGTACTTTTGAAATGTAAGAATCTGATTTTGAGTTTTCAAGAAGCCCAAAGAAGAGCCTTTTTTTGTGTGGAAAAGGCAGGACTCTTATTTTTTTTTTCTTTCTAGCATTTTTCTTATAAATATAGAATGTCCTTTTTTTGTATCAACCAAATATTGATCCATTGGTTGCAATAGGAATTGACAACTGATTTGTCACCTCAGCCTGACATCAAGGACTGAGAGAGAGTGACTGACCCAAATCACCCAGCTGGTTCTCAGATCTAAGCAGGACTGGAACTCACAACTCACTGGTTTCTATTCTAGTGCCTTAACCACTGGACCAAATTGGCTCTCAAAGACAGGACTCTAATGACATAAGCAATTTCATCCCAGTAATTGAGTTCCAGACGAAGGGGTAAGGTACTTGTGCAATGATGGCAAAGTTGGAAAGACAAGTCCTACTAGTGGATACTCACTGATTTGTGAAATGAGAGACTTGAGCTCAATTGTGTTTAGTTAAAACTCTGTTAAGACATGATATTGACAACTCATCTCAGGATTGCTTCAACATCTCACATCCCTATCTCCAACATTTCAAAACTTGCAACTATGACAAAATAATTGGAAGCTTGCTTTCTTACTTTAGCAATTTTCACCACTGGAAGAAGCCCATATTTTCTTTTATGCATTTCCATGCTTCCCTACTGTGTAGCTGCCCAACTTGGGATTGTTTTCTCCAGAGAAAGTTGGAAGCCTGTCTTTTGCTGCATATGAATGTAGCCTGCAAAATTCCCAGAATCTGTATAGGTGATTACATACACATGACAAATTCCATGCATGAGAGATCATATGCAAATATGGGTGGTGTTGCATGCTTGTTTTCTGTTGAGATCCCTTCTACATCATTAAAATAAAAAATGAAAACTTGAATGCAGTTTAAATCAAGACCATTGAAGCTTCTGGCTCTCTTACCTACTGGCATAGCTACAGGCGCCAATTCTAATGAAGCACACAAATCATCCTGTGACTCTTCATCTGGTCAAGATGTTCTACCAGTTTGTTGTTGTTTTTGCCAGAATAATAGTCACTGCCTCCTTTGCTAAACAAACAAGCACATATGGCTACAAATTAGCCAGGTGGATTGGCAGATCTTGAAATTGTTAATAGCAACCTATTGCTATGAAGTAGCTTAGCTTAGTGAAGAATTGTGAGTTGTGTGAAGTCTGTGGCCTTTACCTATAAGAAAGACTATTTAGGCATATTTTTGAGCTAATTAGGTCATGCATATGAGAAGCCAACAGAACTTTGCTGAGATATTATAGATGGGGAAACTCTGCAGTTATCTGGAGAAGATAAAGCCAGAGAACATAAGCTTAGAAGGCATGCTATAAAGCGAGAGGATTGTGGTTACATGTGTCCCAGCTCTAGTTCTGTGATAATAAAATTATTTTTTTCAACCATGGATTTGAGCCTTTGCCTTGGCGTTTTTCAGGCATCTATAATTTGGACAAAGGAGTTTCTTTATTAATTTCTGAACCATGAGGATGATGCTAAAAAGTCAAATTGAACCAGTCAATCCTTCCTTCTTCATTCCTTTTTTTTCTCAAGATAAAAACAGCTTTCTATAATAGGTATTTAAATAGTATTGGCTATTCCACAATAAACATTTTTAAAGGTCTGAATAAAGATTATGATAAAATTATGATTTCTTATGAACATATTTAAATCCCCTATAGATTTTTTGTGTCCTTACACCAAATACATTTAAGATTTTTAAAGTACATTTTAGAACACAAATAAAGAGGAATCATTGCATATCCTGGAACCTGCATATACTATGTTTCTAAGCAGATAATTTAAATATTATATAGATAATCCTCAAATTATGATGGAAATTGGGACTAGAATTTCCATTGCTGAAGGCCCGGTCCCACTGCACTTACAGATGCAAAGAGGATGTTAAACGTGAAAAAAAGCTTGCCATCCATTGGAAAATGCTATGCATCCATTGTGTACTCACTGCATACGTGTTTCATATGCTCTATCCGTCGAGCATCCATCCACTGCAATTTCATCCGTGCAAAAACTTTGGAGCTGCACAAAACTTTTTGAATGGATGAACTTTCCGCCGCATACGATGTACATCTGCGACATACACGGGCAACAAACGTTCGATGTCCATTATCATCCGTTAAACGTCTGCTGTATCCTCTCTGCATCCTCTGGCCATCCCCTCAACTCACATCCGCTGCAGCTGAAAATGGAAAGAGGGAGGAAACAAAAGGTACACGGAATGTCGACACAGCGTTAGTAGCACGGAAATAGAAAGGATGTAAGCGTATGCATCTCGTATATAAAGTATTAAAAACGGACAAAATGTTTGTATCTGGGATGTATCTCGTATATTTAGGATGTCTGGAGTATGTCCAGAGTATGTAGAAGGACACCTAGCAAGTAACAACTCAGTCTCTGAGACTATTCTGAGTCACTCTGAGTCATTTCTATGGTCTCAACTGTGAAGCGGGCAGTGACTGTGGATGTGGCTGTGGCTTTGAGTGCTGGTCTGAGGCGCCATTGGGGTGCTTGGCCCCGAGGGTACAACAGGTGGTGGTGTGTTCAGGAAGATTTCCGAGAGCTGACTCAGTCCCATGAGGTTTAGAGGCCCTTCATCAAGGACTTGAGATGTCAGGCCCAATACTGATGACAGATTGTCCATTGATGGGCTTGGCTGTGGGGTGGAGGAAGGGTTGGGAGGAGTGTAGTGGGGCTGTCTGGTCTGCAGCTGGGTGAGGAGTGGCGTCTGTGATGTCCGATGAACCTGGGCCTGGACTAGGAAGTCCTGCTTCTGCTGTGGGAAGTTCTGGTAGTCATAGCCTTGGTAGGTGAGGGGCTGTTGAAAGCTGTGGGAGGGCTGTGGTTGTCGCCTGGGGTTGAGGAGCAGACCTGGAGCAGACCCGGGTAGGAGCAGCTTCAGCTGGGCCTTGAGGGTTGTGCAGAAGTGCTGCGATCTTCTGCTTCATCACTTGGTGCTTGGCCTCGGGCAGGTCCCTCAGGGTGTGGCTCACATAGGTGATGAAGGGCTTCCGGGCCGAGGATGCTCTGTCCAAGTCGACCAGCTGAGAGAGAAGTTCTGTGCTGTTCTTCATTGTGTCCCTGATCTCCAACAGCACACTGTGGTCCTGGCCCTCCAGTCTGCCTCTCTGCCGGCGTCCTCTGGAGCTGGGAGTGGGGGTGGGTTGGCCTCTAGTGGCTGCTGCTTCTTCTTCCAATTGTGACAGCAGGGTGTCATCCTCCACGGGATCCTCCAAGTCTGCCGGCATGGGGAGTGCAGCTGTCGAGGGGGTCTCTGCCGTGGGGCCCTCTGAAGACAACTGCCTGGACAGGGTAGCTGGTTCCTGGCTGGAAGAGGACTGGCTGTCTGTGGGCTGTCTGAGGGAGAGGGGTCTCAGAGGGGCTGCTCCTCGGTGGCGGATCTCACCCTCCAGGAAACTGCACTTGGCCATGACGTACATCTCCCGGTCAGTGAGTTTGACAGCGGCCTGCCCGAATTTCTTGAGGTGTAGCTTGCCATACCAGCTGTGCATGTGCTTTCCACCATCCTAGGAGTACTTCTGCAGTGTTCCCCAGGCTCTCTGCCTTGTCTCTCCAAGCTGCCTGCTTCTTCTTGGTGTCCCGATACAGTCTGTGGCCCTTTCTCCAGAGGTACTCGTTCTCCCTCAGCCATTCCAGCACCTCATCCTCTTGCTCCTCAGAAACGGTGTACTGTTTCCTCTTTCCCTTCTCCTTCCCTTGCCTCTTCCTCCCTCTGGCAGGGGCTTTAGCAGGGCCTTCAGGGGCTTCAGCATCGGGGCCTTCTGGAGATTGTTCAGGGCCTTCAGGGGCTTGAGCAGCAGGTCCTTCAGGGGCTTGAGCAGCAGGGCCTTCAGCAGCAGGGCTTTGAGGGACTTGAGGGCCTTGGGGGTGGTCTACCACAGCAGCAGCAGCTTCAGAGTCAGTGCCAGGGAGTGGGATGCTGGTTCTGACCTTCTTCACCTTGTCAGGGCTTGAATGAGTAAGGCACAGGTTTCCTCTTCTTTCCCGACTGATGAACCATGGTGTTCCTGCATGATGTAAGTGGCAGCATGTCTTTCCCCTGTATGCTGACTGCGTGCATGCTGCATCTTTTTATATCCGTGGAGCGGACACAATTCATACCCCCCGCATGCACAGTGAACGCTTTGCATCCGATATACATCCACACGGCATCCCCTTTGTTTCCTATAGGTGTACGTGATGCATCCGCTTCATCCGCTGTGCATCCGCCCCTTCCGCTATGCATCCGCTTTGAAATTCTCCCCTGGAACCCCTTCGGAGGTGTCATCCGCTTCCATCCGCTTTCATCCGCTAGGCTTCCGATGAACATCCGTTTAACATCCCTGCTACATACTACCCATGTCCATTCTTTTCCGTTCCGTTTATGCAAATTTTCACCAATTTTTGGAGTGGATGAAAATGGATGGAGCCACCCCTGAAATGTTGCTCGTCCGCTGTGTCCTTTATGCACACGTTTTGAGTCCATCAGCCAGTGGGACCGGGCCTTAAGTAATGGGATTGTAAAGTGTAATGTCACATGACCTCATTGCTTATGAGTGATAACAATCCCTTCAGTCTTCATTACTGTTGTTAAGCAAGGATCATGGGTCATTAAACAGGAATCTCATTGCAACTGCACACTGGTTTCCAACAATCCAAGTCTGTGGAGAAGCTGGCAGGAAGTTGCACATTCCAGGCATTCCATTCCATTCCATTCTATTCCATTCCATTCCATTCCATTCCTTGCAATTTGCAAGTAGGTTGACTGGCAGGTAAGTGGCTGTTTCGAGGTGGTGGGAAGTGCATGAAGGGTTTGCAGTTGGCCTGCAAGGTGTGACTTGAATGGACTGGAAGAAGACTTACCTGAGCAACTTGTGAATTTTCCTGCTACCTTCCCCCTTAGGGAGGAGTTGCTCATGGCAATCAGATGACTGTAAAACACTGAAAATGTCATGAATGTGAGCTGGCTACAAAGTGCCTAGATTTCAATAATGTGACCATGGGAGTACTGGGACAGTCAGAACTTGAGTACCTGTCATAAGCATGACTCATTCAGCACCATCATAAGTTTGAATACTAGCTGAATATGTTTTGCTAATGGAGAACTAACTGTAGTTCAGTTGTCTACTCCCACATCAGATCTGTACAAAGAAGCATTCATTGTTCCAATATTCTTGCATATTCCCAAATTCAGCTGTCTCACATGTCTCCATGGTTTAACACAACAGTAACTCCATAATTGCTAACTAGACTGTCTCCTGAATCAAGGAAATTAAGAATAACTAATACTTATGTTTTATATTGTTGCTGGAAATCTATGGAAGCTAAAAGAAGTATCTGGCTGCTCAAAATTACAATTTGTGCATATGTAGAAACCCCCCTGGGTCCAAATACGAGTAAAGCATCTGGTTGTGTAAGGCTGGCATGGATACTGGATGCCCTGTATTACATCTGGCATGTTAAAGTCTCAGAGTCGAAGTCAAGAAGATGAAAATTGCAAATAATGTTAGGACCTTGGGCAGCACCATTATAAAGTAGGAGAGCCTGGGCTGAAGTATTTCCCACTGAGAAATATCTCAGCCAAGAATCTAGATTTTCTAGTTCTTTCTGCAATTCTTAAGGGCCCCTGAGTGCAGGATATCTTGATTAAGGTCTGATAGAATTGAAAGATGGTTTTTGGGAAAGTGATGGTGATTTAGTTTTTTGGATTAATACAAGAGCTGAGTGAAAATATAGCGAGTTTACCTTGGGATGAGGGAAGAGTAAGAGAAATTATCACGATAGCATAATTAGTAAATCCCTGTAAAAATGAATACCGATCAAACCTGCAGGTGTTGCCCTGTTTTTTTTTCACCTATTCAA
The DNA here is from genome assembly GCA_015471245.1 of Laticauda colubrina. Taxonomy (NCBI): domain Eukaryota; kingdom Metazoa; phylum Chordata; class Lepidosauria; order Squamata; family Elapidae; genus Laticauda; species Laticauda colubrina. The sequence goes on along the minus strand of BLBF01000042.1, from coordinate 15,994,978 downwards.
ATCTCTGCTTTGACCATCACTTAATTAATAAGTTAACAAATTAATCCACTCACAGAGTTGTTTACTTTTCTTGTTTACATTTGCTTTTATCACTTGCAGTGTTTTTTAATTATAATGGTTTTGAGTCATTATTATTTTATATTTATTGATTTATTAGATAGTTGTATGCTATCCAGAATCACCCCCTATGGGTTGGATGGCCATATAAATTTGAAAAGTAAGTAGAAACCTGGTCTGGGGTGGTCCTGTATGTTTTCTTCAAGCACTATCTGGGGTGGTCCTGTATGTTTTCTTCAAGCACTACAACTACTGAATGGCTAATTTTGTTGCTGTACCCTTTTATGCTGTGAAAAAAGGCTATTGCCAACTATTTTGTCGTCTTTCTTTCACTTCACTAAACAAGACAACATGAAGTTTGGTCTTGCCCATTTACTTCTATGAATGTCTCGAATCAATGGTTGTATGGACATGGAATAATCACCCAAAATATGCATTGCTATGTATGTTCATTTGCTCTGACACCTGTTATAGTTTGTTTTGCAGTATAGTTTTATCTGCAATAAACTGCAGATATGCTTGTTTATTTGTTTGCTTGTTTATTTCGTCAAAGTGTATCTGAAGAGCAAAAGCAACCAGAAATCATTTTTCATTTCATTTTTTAATAAATAAAAGATAATCAAAATGAACTAGATAAATCAGAGGCACATTGGTGGGTACCGGAATACTTTTCCACAGGTAAATTGGTGCTTATAGGTGCCATGTTGCCTACTTCTGGATTGGTCACCGGGATTCTGCCAGATTTTACAACTGGTACCAGTATCCACGCATACCTGCTTAAAAGAATCTTGTGAGTTCTTAGAGAAAATTGGCCACTTCCCAATAATTTGAACCAATAACTTCTTTCTGTCTATTTGTCTTTTATGTGTCTGGAGGATTTGTTTCTTTGTTTGCAAGTACTTCTGTTAAAAGTTTCCTATTGGTTACATTTATGAAAAGTGGGATAGGTAAGAAAGGATATCTGTGGCCTTTTGTAACTAATTCTACTTGGTGCACATTTAAGAAAAAAATAACATTTGGAAGAGACTGGCACATTAGGCAATCTCTCACATTTCACATTTCCCCAGCTTGCTGTATGCTTGTGGTTCCCACTTTAGCTCACTCTTGATGAAAAACAGCTGTTGTGATATAGTATTTCAGGTTGTTCATCATGGACCTGTGAAGTTTCTGCTGTCGATTGGGTTGCTGACTCTGAGTGTCTTTCAGCAAGGCTTTCCAGTGTCTCAGTGAGGCTTTTGATGAAAATCAGATCATGATAGGACAATGGTGTAAACAAACACTATAGTGGGCAGCTGCCAGACTTATGGGGTGATGCATAAGGTATGGTAGCATATGTTGTGGGCCATCTACTTAATTCCTACTTTTAGCCTTAGGCTAAAATTAAAATTTTGTAAGTTGCCTAGGTAAATACAGGAATTGAGCCACCCACCAATATACTGCTAAACCATCTGTTCAAGAAAATGAGCCAGAAGAGAGAAGTGCATCATTTTGAGTTGTATTCCTGTTGACCAACCTTGGGGAATATAGACACAGCTTAGATTGGCTGTAATTTCTACAAGCACCATCAGTGCTAAAGAACACCAACACATACTGCATTGAACCTGCATAGGGTTTCTGAACCCTGAAGGTTCAGGATAAAGATACCTGAGCAAGATAGCATAATGGTATCTCTGTCCTCACTTTCTTGAATATGTCTGGTTCAGATACATGTTGTCACAGTACTTTTGCATTGTTGTAGTACATTTGCATTTGCATCTCACAGAATAGTGGGAGCAGCTATCTAGTTGTACTATCTGAGATGCATGTGACTGAAGATGAAGAACTGGAATGATGCCACTACCCTGGTTGAAGCTTCTCTCTCTGGATAGGCTATCTTAGAAGTTCTCCCCCAACGGGACTTAAATTTATGGCATGTTTTAAACTTTCCAGGAATCCCATGACACTTCAGATGCTATTGAGTCACAAATGTTGGAATGTAATGATTAAGGTGTTTGACTAAAAGGTTCCATGTTCAAGTGTCCAACAGACAACGGAGCAGGGTTGTCTGCTCCGGGACAGGCATCATCTTTCAATTCATTCTGCTTTAAATGGTTGCTGACAGCAGGAGGGTTGTCTCTTTCATTTAAGTCACCCTGAGCTCTTGAGTAAGAGACCGGATGCAAATTCAATATATCAATAACCTCCAACTGTGTCCACCATCATGCTAACAGTGAAGGATGCTGGGAATCACAGTGAAGCAATATTTGTGGTGCCACAGGTTCCTATCCTAAGTAGACTGTAAGTTCATTCCGTTAACCATCCTATATCTTTTCAGCAATTGGAGACAGTAATGGCTGAGAGGGAGGGGAGGATGCCTTGGGTGTTCTGAGTCAGATTCTCAAAAGCTATTATATTCCCTAGCTGCCCACTGACAGCTAGATTGAGAAAACCCCACAGTTTATGAGCGTTAAGACTTTTCAATTCTGTGCAGTGCTGCAAAGGATTGGCCCTCAAAGTTGGCTTTTGGCTTCTCAGGATTGAAAGATAAGATTCCCTCCTAGATTTAGTTTAGCAAATTGTTGCATTTGCAAAATGGAATGGTCTTTTGCGATTGCATTTGTGCTACATTGCCCTAGATCAGGAGTATCAAACTCAAGGCCCAGGGGCTGGATCTGGCCCGTGGGCTGCTAAAATCTGGCCCATAGGGCCACTCTGGAAACAGCAAGGGACTGGCCTGCAATGCTTCTGCTAGTGAAAACGGAGCTCAGGAGAGCTGCGTGTGGCTCTCCCAAACTTTATTTTTGCTGGCAGAAGGTTGCAAGAGGCCATTGCAGCTGGAAATGGAGCTCAGGAACTCATTTTTGCTGGCAGAGTGCTTGGGCCAACCCAGCCCCCAGAGGTCAAACACAACCCTGATGTGTCCCTCAATGAAATCAAGTTTGACACCCCTGCCCTAGAAGGAGGAGGAGGAGGAAGAGGAAGAAGAAGAAATATTTTTCTCACCAAAGAGATTTCTTGCCAAACAGAATCTCGACTCAGAGTTATTTTACAACAGGTCTTTGCAATCATCCCTGATCAATTTTTTATAGAGCGGTTCATATGGGGGGATGGCTTTACTGTGCCAATACTGTAAGTGTCTCTTATCTAAAAGGTTCGGACACAGAATGCTGAGATAAGAACATTGGGATCAAGAGACCCATAAAGGTTGCTGCTGCAGAGAGAGAAAAGGGTTGCTGGAACCCCTGAAGACAGTTTGGTTTGTAGCTCTAGGCAGAGTCTGATTTGTCTCCTTCATATAATGCAGTGAGTCTGAATGGGAGAGGGCAGCTAACCAGTCTCCTTGAAGTACAGTAATTAATTTCCCTGAAAGGGGCCTTTGAAAACTAGCCAAAGGGTTTTGTGGTCCAAGACCAGGTCTTTCCATTGCCTTTGTTCCTGACTAGTTGAATAAAAAAAGGATAATTACCAGAAATCTATTCTTGAATTTGTGGCAAAATGCTTGATCTGTCTTTTTTGAAAAGCATAAGTAGAGATAGTCTTCAGAGTTCTGAAATTAATTAAAGTGAATTGGATCATAATTTTTGAATATGTTCAGCTGAGATGTTATTGTCGCCAATCCCTGAAGGTAATGCAGACTGAGCCAAACTGCACTCTTTGGCTAGAGATAGTCCTTGGATTATAATGGCAATTGGGACAAGGATACCATTGCTAAGTGATGCAGTTGTAAAGTGTTGTTTTGTGATCCCATCGCTTAGTAACAACAGTCCCAGCCATCCTGATTGCTGTGGCAACCCAGGACATGCAGATCATTAAGCAGGAAATGGTAGGAGTCAGTCCCAGATAAGTGAGGCAGTGGTACTGCAGGAGTGCTGTGTGGGATGTAGGGGGAGACTGCAAGAATGCATGGTATGGCATGGCCTAAGCACAGGAAAGATGGGAATGGAGAGCATGAGGTGTAAACTCAGAGAAACTGGGGGAGAATTTGTCATCTTCCCTGCTGGCTTCCCCATTGACTTTGTGGGAAACCAACAAGGAAGGCCACAAATGGTGATCACATGGCTATGGGATACTGAAAGCATCCTAAGTGCAAGCCAGTTGCTAAGCACCCAAATTACAACCATGTAACCACAAGGGTCCTGCAATGTCTAAAACATCAAGGAATGATCATAAGTATCACTCGTGTGGCGCTGATGGGAAAAACATTGTTTTCCTTAGAAGGGATGGAGCCTTTGTATATTAAGGCCCAGTTGGATTGTTTCAATGGTGCAGAGTCTGTTCTTCAGACTAGTTTGGGTTGTCACCATTTGGTTTACGTTCTATCCTTTCTGATAATGCAGAACAGCTGCCATTTTTCATATTTTGTCTTTGTGTTCAAGTTGCTGTGGTTATTATGAGAAATTAACAGGGAGAAGAAGAAAACAGAGAAGTAAGATAATGTATAGGGACAGCTTCCTTCTTCTTCTTTAGTTCCTCCCTTTAATATCATTAATGCAATGTTCCCTAGGCTGGTACCTTTCAGTTATATTTGGGACATATTAACTTAGATTTGTATTTCTAGTACAGTACATCTGGGGATGCCAACATGGAAAAGCTTTTCAAACAAATGAAAGTGCCTTGTACACATTTTATGTTTAGCTTGTATTTTCCATAAAACCATGGTTTATGTAATTGTGCTGTGTTGTCTATACCCAAGTTGGCTGACTTCATACAAAACCATATACCATGTTTATAAATCACAATGACTAGATTTTAATATCACATTGCTGTGCCCTAACAAGTAAACTAATCAATACCCAAATAAGCAGAAATAAATACCATGATGAATACCAGATCAACAATCAAACAGTAAATATTAGCCCAATCAAGAAGCTACCAAGAAGAAAATACCAACCAACACTAACAGGGCAAGCTACTTTCAAATAAATGGTGAACTAATCCCACCCCCTTCTAGAACTGATGATATCTAGTTGGGTAATGAAATGTCTGCAAGAAACAACCAAGCTCAGAAAACCAAAACCAACCCTGATGTACATATATTCTCTTCTATTGAAACTAAATGTGGCCCAATTAACACAATGTGCTATGTCACACAAATGAATAAACCATAGTTTATAAATTTAATGACTTCATTCATGCACTACATTAAGCCAAAGTTACACTAGTCTTATAAGGGATAACGTTTGCGAAGTACAAACTTCCACACTGAGTCAGAATCTTCACCTAGAATAGCAGGCTCAAATAAACAGCATTTCCTCAAACCCCGCCACTCCCAGAGATCTGCATAAGATGATGCTTGAAATATCTCAGCCTTGGAGCTTCTAAATGTAGGTCAGGTTAATACATCACCATTCCTGCATTGTGTCCACCTCCCTGCATTTCAGATGCCTTCTTTATAGATTTGTAGGTGTTTTCTTTGAATATGAACCCAACAGTGTGGTGCAGTTGCGAAAAGGTGAATGCTATTTTTAAATGCATTAATGGGGCACAGAATCAGATCCCAGGAGATGGTAAAGATTTTTTTCAGGCCTCACTTGGGGTGCTATGTCCTGCTCAGGGTGTTATAGTTTGGAAAAGACATTAACAAATCAGAGCAAATTCAGAAGAAGGCTGCTAAGATGGTGTGAGGAACTAGAAGCCAAGTCCTAAGAGGAACAACTAAAAAGAACTGGTTATACTTATTCTGAGGAAGATATATCAGCATTGAGCCACAAGAGGAGGTGGCATATTCCATTTTTTTCCTTCCTGTATCTTCCACAGCTTTATAGTTTAATTCTTTTTCTCTCTTCCAACTCATATTGAAAGTTTGGCTATCGTTTTGTCAAAAGAACTCAAGGAGAACATTTTCTGTTTTTATCTGGTCTCATCTTGGATACCCTGTCTAGTATAGTGTGTCCTCCTCTGTATTCCACATCTCTTTAAAAACACTTTAATAGTAGTGATTTCTATAACTTAATTATTTGTGGGGTAAAAAAAGAATGCCAGTTCTTTATTTGTATAACTTAGCAGGTTTTCTGGATGGCTGAGCTGAAGTATTGTGCGAGAGGAAGATTTTCTCTTGGTTTTCTCCAAAATATATCATTTTGTTACTCTTTTTATGGGAAGGTAGGATATAACTGAATTTGTCCAGTATTGGCTTTGTTGGCAAGGATGTTAGGAACACTTGGAAGATCCAAAGCTCAACCAAAGCTTACATGTTCCAGAAATGCTATGTTTAATCCTCTCACAATTCTCAGGCACAGATCGCACTAAATGGAATATTTGGGAACTGAAATTCTACGTTACTAAAGAGCACCAAGTTGAGCTTCCTAGTATAAATAAAATACTGAGGACTAGATGGTGAGGGAAAAAATGAGTGTTAGTCCTCAATCTCATGTTCTACATATGAGCTTGACTGAGACATTTGTTCAACTGATGCAAGCAGCCCATATGATAAAGTTGGACATTTCTCATCTGCAGGCAAAAGGAAGTTTGAACATATTGGTTGCTGAGAACTGCAAATGAGGCATGCCAGAGTTTTATGAACACACCAGGTGACAACTGTTCTGACATGATCTGATACAACTCTTCTCTCTATAAATGTCATCTATCCCTAAGATACATTTATTAAAGATGCCCTGTGTTTGCTTGATTAATTTTTATGTCACTGGGATGAATTGAAATTCCCAAATAAATTGAAATAAATCACTTAAAACTCTTGTAAATCTTTCATCAAGTCTTCGCTTCTGCAGAATAATAACAGTCCAAAAACAACTGAAACACCACTTGAGCACTATTGGCATTGACAGATTCACCATCAATCAATTGCAAAAGGCTGCTTTACTTGTAATAGCTTACATTCTGCTACAATACCTCTCACACTATCAAATACATCTACTTGCCTAGTCATCCAGGTCATGGTTGTCGTAAAGATGCTTCTTCAAAAGGCAATTGGATTTTCTTTGTTTTTCCTTGAAGACTTTGTTTCTCATCCAAGAGGTTTCTTCAGTTCCTTCAGCTCCAATTTAAGCCCCTGTCACACTGCACCAACGGATGCAAAGAGGACGTAAAACGGACAAAAAAGCTTGCCATCCGTTGGTTAACGCGATGTATCTGTTCTGTACTCACTGCATACGTTTTGCTTTCTCTCTATCCATCCAACATCCGTTTATGGACGTTTCATCTGCTCAGAAAGTTTTGAGCTGCTCAAAACTTTTGCGCGGAAAATGTATCCAATTCGTCCATTCTGCATCCGCTAGGCATCCGCTAAGCATCCGTTCTGCATCTGTTCTGCATCCGTTCCGCATCTGCTATATCCGCTAGGCATCCGTTCCGCATCTGCTATATCCGCTAGGCATCCGTTCTGCATCCGCGCAACTCACATCTGCGCAACTCGCATCCACTCGGACGCAGGGAGGAAGCGGAACAGATGCAGAACGGATGCAGAATGGATGCCTAGCGGATGCAGCACGGAAACAAAGCGTTTAAAATGGAAAAAACGTTCGCAGAGGGGACCTATCTCGGATATTAAGGATGTCTAGAGGATGCCTAGAGGATTCAAAGGGACACATAGGGGAAAACCTATACTGCCTATAAAAAGGGGGAGCAACTCATCTGGATCTCACTTTCAGAACAGCAGCCCTGCGGTGCAGACCTCTGCAGCCTTCATCTGACTCTTGCTCTTCCACAGCATCCAGTCATGTCCACCGTGGATCGTAACAAAGTCCTTTTGGCAGCCACCATAGTTCTGCAACAGTGCGAAGTCATCTACAGGCTCTGTGAACTCTACTACGGGAAGAAAAAGAGGCGGCCAAGAAGCATCTGGGTACGAAGATGGATCGAGAGAAGAGCAGAGGACGGACTGTACAACAAGCTGATGATGGAGCTCAGGAACGAAGACACTCGGGCATTCCAGAACTTCATGAGGATGCCTCCAGCCATGTTTAACGAAGTTGTGCAGCGGCTGATACCCAGGTTGACCAAGGCAAACACCAACTTCCGGCCCAGCCTGGAACCTGGGCTCAAGGTAGCACTCCCTATGTGCCACCTGGCCTCAGGGACCACATACACAAGCATGCAGTACGGATGGAGGGTGCCACACAACACCATCAGCATTGTGGTCAGAGAAGTGGTACAGGCCAACATCGAAGAGTACATGGAGGAGCTCCTCCAGTACCCCTCCACTGAAGAAGGATGGAAGAAAGTTGCAGAGCAGTGGTATCAGAGGTGGAACTTTCCCCACACCGTTGGAGCCATTGATGGCAAGCACGTGGCCTGCAAAGTGCCAGCCAACTCAGGGTCTTCTTATCACAACTACAAGGGCTTCTTCAGCATCATCCTCTTTGCCATGGTCGATGCTGACTTCAAGTTCACGTACATTGATGCTTCAGGCAACGGCTCATCTTCAGATGCCCAGGTATACAACACCAGTTACCTCAAGGAGGGGCTGGAATGCAACCTCATTGTGGGCTTCCCAGATCCAGACCCCCTGCCCAACGACACGCAAGATGTGCCCTACTTCATCGTGGGGGATGATGCCTTCTCTCTCACAACCTACCTCATGAAGCCCTACACCTCCAAATGCCTCACCTGTGAAGAAAGGATCTTCAACTACAGGCTGTCCAGGGCAAGGCGGGTGGTGGAGAATGCCTTTGGCATCCTGGCCAACAGGTTCCAGGTACTTCTCACCACCATGCAGCATCACCCAGAGACTGTGAGGAGCATCGTGAAAGCTTGCTGCATCCTGCACAATCTCATGCACACCCACTACCCAGTCTTGCAGAACAGGCTCGTGGACCTCCAACAAGGAAATGGGGATATGGAGCCTGGGGAATGGAGGCAAGGGCGAAACCTGATAGACACTAAGGATGTGCAAGGCCCCAACAGAGCCTCACGTGAAGGGAAGAAGCAGCGCAACCTCCTAAGACACTGGTGCAACTCCCCAGCTGGAGCGGTGGAGTGGCAAGACAGGATGGTAGATGCTTAATGGATGCTTCCTTCAGCCTGTCTCATCACACAGACGAGATTGGGCCATGTATGTTGAGTGGCCCTACAATGAACAGGGCATTTAATAAAGAGTTGTGTTTATGTTGACATGTGTGGATGATTGATGACATTGTTATTGATAATAAAGGGCCGTAGGTGTGGCACCTGGGAGGGTGGACCATCCAGTCCCACTATGCTTGCACTGGAGGTTTATCTATCCCACAGCTACTACCCATCCCAGAGGTATCCCTGCCCATCCCACAGCTATTCCCCATCCCAAAGGTATCCCTGCCCTCACCACTTCTATCTTAACCCATCCCACAAGCGTGCAAAGGCTTAAACCATTTCTAAAAGTTTCCACCAAGACTTTATTCAAAAAAAGAAATGAAGCAAGTGTGTGAATCAAAAATAGACTTTATTAACAACAAGCTATGAAACAAAAATGAGTCTCTGGCACTCCTCTTGGTCGCTCAGTCTCAGGGGTGAAGGGTCCAGGTGCTGTGGAGGTGGCTGGTGCTGGAGTGCTTGTCATCAGCTCCTCCAGAAGCAGAAGCAGCAGAAGCCCCAGCCCCAGAAGAGCGAGCCCATGCTACAGAAGCTCCAGCAGAACCAGAGTGAGGGCCAGGGGGCGGGATGATAGCCCTGTCCCTCTTGTAAGGGCTGGCAGCAGATGGCTGAGGCTTGCTGTTCTTCCACATGGTTGTGGGGTTGCTGGCTGGCAGGGAGGCTGGCAGGAAGGCTGGCAGGCAGGCAGGCAGGCACCAAGGCTCACAGGCAGGCAGGCACCAAGGCTGGCAGGAAGGCTGGCACCAAGGCTGGCAGAGAGGCAGACACCAAGGCTGGCAGGAAGGCTGGCAGGCAGGCAGGCACCAAGGCTGGCAGGCAGGCATGAACCAAGGCTGGCAGGAAGGCAGGCAGCAAGGCTGGCAGGCAGACTGGCTTGCAGCAAGGCTGGCCGGCAGGCAGACAGCAAGGCTGGCAGGGAGGCTGGCAGCAAGGCTTGCAGGCAGGCAGACAGCAAGGCTGGCAGGGTGGCTGGCATCAAGGCTTGCAGCAAGGCTGGCAGCAAGGCTTGCAGGCAGGCACGCAGGCAGGGCAGGCAAGGCTGTCAATCCGTCCGGCAGCAGGTCTTTCCTCTGAATGGTGACCTGCTTCTGAGCTGCTTCCCTTATATCTGCGGGGCTTACGCAATGCATCCTCCCTGCATGGGCAATTAACGCTAGGCATCCGTTAGGCTTCCGCTGTGCATCCGCTAGGCTTCCGCTCTGCATCTGCTTCATCCGCTCGGCGTCCGCTCTGCATCCGCTCTTTCCGTTCCGCGTCTGCTTTGCTGCGGTCCCCCGGACGCCCATCCGCTTCCATCCACTGGGCTTCCGTTCCGCATCCGCTTTCCATCCGCTCTGCGTCCTCCCGACGTCCGTTCCTTTCCATGTTATCCGCTCCGGTTATGCAAATTTTCACCCCTTCTGAGAGCGGATAATAACGGATGGAACATTTTTCTCGTCTGTTGTGTCCTTTTTACTAACGTTTTGCATCAGTTGGGCAGTGTGACAGGGCCTTTACTTCTTGGATGAGAAACAAAACATCTTCAAGGAAAAACAAAGAAGGAAAGTCCAATTCCCTTTTGAAAAAGCGCCTTTGGTGGTGGGGGCTCTATGACAATTCGCTGCAGCCAACTTGCCATGGCCAACCGATCATGGTCACAGCCAATTCACCATAGCCAACTTAACCATGGCCAGCTCACTGTCGGACAACTCACTGCAGGACAGCTCACTGCAGGGCAAGAGTTACACTGTTATCAAAGAAATGGTAGAATAGAATCATTGAAGGAAGGATGCAAAAGAAGGGACAAAATGAAATCTGAATGTCAAACATTAAAACATTTTTTAATTTATTTTAAATAATTAAATTGAAATAACAAATTGTCCAGCAAGATGTCCCACAGTGAGTTGGCTGTGGTGAATTGTCCTACAGTGAGTTGGCTGTGGTAAGTTGACCATGATTGGTTGGCCATGGCAAGTTGGCTGTGTCCCATCTGCCTATCCCAGGTCCTTGGGAAGAACACAATAGGTGGATAAAAATGCCAGATCCTGTCTGAACATCTGGCTTTAGCTGTGAACATTCCTTACAGCGATGTGAATATTTTATATCTGAGGACCTAAATGACATCCCCTGTCTTCCGAAACAATGACTGGCAGAAAGGTTTGGCTGCATTGCTGCATCCCAGAACATCCTGGAGTAGCTCCTTACTCCAGGTTTATGGATGGAAATGCTGCAGATAAAAACCTGTTCATAAGAACTAGAAGAGGTACATTTATTTTATGTATAAAATTTTAGCATGAGATAGAAATTAAGCTGCCCAAGGTTGCTGTGAGTTGGAAGGCCATACAGATTTTCTAAATAAGTAAACCAAATAAAAATAGAAACAACTCCTTAATCACATCTTAGATACAACCACACACAAAATATTAAAGGCCAGGATATGAGAGCCTAATTAATTATTTATTCTTTCACTTTTTTTGCTGTGTTTCAATACTTGAACATATTTAACAGTAAAACGAAATTCTGCCCAAATATATATTTATGTACACAGCTCTTCAGACATGCTAAAATTAGTATGCTAAGAGTTCCTCCTGCTTTCATTCTATCCTACCTCTCCTTCATAAATCTAAATAATGTAAGAGAAGTGGACCCTATTGAGCTATTGTGTCTTAAAATATTTACAAGTACTCCAGTAAAAATAATTTCCAAGAAAAACACTGATGTTCTTTGAACATAACTTTTAAATCAAACTAAATAAAGCTGAGTTTACTCCCCACCTTTTAATCAAATATTTCAGTTCCTTCTAGCTTCTGGCAGTGTTGTATTTAAAATATGGTACAAAAGGTAGCCTGAATATTTCTCCTCTTGTATTTACAAGGGGTAAGTTTATTACACAGATGATACTGTCCTAGTATATTAAGCCTAATATACAGAAATATCTGCCTTTCAAGAGGCAACTGGACTTTCTGTTTTTTCCTTTGAAGATATTTTGCTTCTCATCCAAGAAACTTCTTCAGCTCTGACTGGATGGTGGGGAATAAAAGGTTTTATACTCCTTGCAGACGGCTGGTCATTTACATCCTTTTTGTGAGCTGTGAAGGCCACCTGGAAGTTTATCTGTGTCATGAGGGTCTCCTGAGTAGTGCAGATGGGTGTGGAGCCTTCTTGGAACTGTTGAAAGGACGGTGTTGTACACTGGAGATAGATGATGTCCTATCCCCTCCCCCTCTGCTGAGAGAGGGCTGTTCAGTTTTGACTCCTCTTTCAAACCAGTTCTGTCCAAAATGTGGACTTCGCTGTCTTCAAAACATTGCTAAACGAATGCAAATGACCTTCAAGGAGTATAAATCCTTCCCCACCATCCAGCCAGAGCTTCTTGAATGAGAAGCAAAACTTCTTCAAAGAAAAAAAATCAGAAAGTCCAGTTGCCTCTTGAAAAAAAGCACCTTTCGGACAACCATGACCTGGGTGAGACAGAATCTCCATAGACTGCCTATCAATACTTAATAGTACCTATAACTGATGAGGATATTGTGTACAGTACAGTTGGAAATGTCCTTTGCCATTCTGTTCATATCTTGCTCATCTTTCTTAACAATAAAATAATTACAGGTAGTCCTCAACTTATGATCATAGTCCTCAACACACGAGTCTGACCATTATGGTTGCAAATTGTGATGTTGTAAAGTGGTTCATCATGTGACCCAGCAAATTTCACAATCTCTTTTGGTGGTGGTCATTAAGCAAACACTGCAATCGTTAAGCCAACCCACTATTTGCTGTGCTGTGGCTTTTCATGTGAAACCGGAAATAAATGCCAGCAAAAATGTAAACGATAGGTCACATCACCATGTTATGATATGTACAGAATAACCCTTGAGTAACAAGGATATGCACATGGCAACGTTTACGAGAGTAGTTATGAATAATTATTCAGCCACACTCAGATACACTAAATTGAGTTAAAGTTTACTTGAAGAAATATCACAGTCCAATAAACGGTCCAGGTCATATACGTTTTACAGTCCAAAGAATATTCAGTTACAAAATCTTCTTACCAGTTGCCTTTGTCATTTCTAGTATACAAAAATATCAAAGTATAACCACAGCTTAGATAGCAACAGAATGTCAGAGAGGCAGCATGTCAGAGGGAACAAGCCATGATCTCTAGCTCCCTCTTATGGCAATCTGCAATACAATCAACCAATCGGAACACACTACAAATCAATACAGTGATTTTGTCTTAAAGCTACAAAACATACATTGTTGGTTTATATATTGCCAACCCAACTAATTGGTGGACAGATTCTTAACAGACCGCAGGAGGCCGCAAACAAGTAAGCGACCGGTTGTAAGTCAAGGACTACTTATACACAGTTCTTTCTGGAGCTTTCCTCTTTGGAGAATGAGAATCCTATTAACTTTAACCCAGCTTAACGGTCTTTAAGTTGCTTTCAGTTGTGACAGTTCAAAGTTACGGTGAAAAAAGTGACTTAGGACCATTTTTAATACTTATGACCATTGTAGCTTCTTCATGGTCACATGATTTACATTCAGATGTTTTCACAACTGACTCACATTTATGAAAGTGGGCAGTGTTCCAGGATCATGTAATCCCCTTTTGTGACCATCTAACAAGCAAAGTCAATGGGGAAAGCCAGTTAGTTTACTTTATTGTCATTGCACCTCATACAACGAAATTAAATATATGATCTTCAGTGTACATTATGACTATGAAAATAAACACAAACACACTTCCTTCTCATTCTATGCAATTGAATAGAAAACCACTGATATTTCATTAATATTGCACTACACAGTAGAATCAAAAGAGCTACTACCCTGAGATAGAAGCTGTTTTTCAGCCTATTTGTCCTTGTTTTTGTTGTCCTGTACTGTCTGCCAGATGGCAATAGTTCAAAAAAAAAAAAAAAAGGGTGAGATGGATCTTTATGATATGTTTTGAACTTTCTTAAGGCAGTGGAAATTATAAAGCTCTTCCAAAGAGGGGAGAGGGCAATCATTGATCTTCTGGGCAATGATGTTATCCCTCTGGAGTACTGTCCTATCTGCCACTGTGCAGTTGGCAAACCACACACAGGTGCTTACTTAAGATAAGATACTCTCTATGGTACAGTGGTAGAAGGTCACCAGCAGTTTTTCATTCAGATTCACTCAACAATAGTGTTACTTAAGGCCCTATCACATTGGCCGACAGAGGCAAAACATTTGTAAAAAGGACACAGCGCACAAGAAAATGTTCCATCCATTGTTATCCGCTCTCAAAAGTGCCCCAAATTTGCATAAACAGAGCGGACAACAACGGAAAGGAATGGACAGGGAGAGGACCTAGCGAGGATGGAAAGCGGATGCTCCACAGAAGCCTAGTGGATGGGAGCGGATGGCACATCCGCAGGGCTTCCGGGGGAGCACAGCGAAGCGGATGCGTAGTGGAAGGAGCAGATGCAGAGCAGATGAAGCGGATGCAGAGCGGAAGCCTAGCGGAAGCCTAGCGGATGCACAGCGTTCACTGCGCATGTGGGGAGGATGCATTGCATCAGCCCCGCAGATATAAAGGGAAGCAGCTCGCAAGCAGGTTAACATTCAGAGGAAATACCTCCTGCCAGACACAGCGCCAGCCAGCCAGCCAGCAAGCCAACAACCCAACAACCATGGGGAAGAAGAGAAAGCCTCAGCCATCTGCTGCCAGCCCTGGCAAGAGGGACAGGGCCACCATCCCACCCCCTGGCCCTGACTCTGCTTCTGCTGGGGCTTCTGCTGCTCAGGCTGACTCTTCTGGTGCTGGAGCTTCTGCTGGCGCTGCTCCTGGTGCTGGTGCTTCTGCTGGTGCTTACTCTGCTGGCACTGCTCCTGGTGCTGGTGCTTCTGCTGGTGCTTACTCTGCTGGCACTGCTCCTGGTGCTGGGGCTTCTGCTGGTGCTTACTCTGCTGGCGCTGCTCCTGGTCCTGCTGGTGCTGCTGCCATTGCTGGTGCTTACCCCTTGCTGCTGCTGATCCTGGTCCTGCTGGTCCTGCTGGCGCTGCTGATGCTTACTCTGCTGGTGCAGCTCCTGGTCCTGCTGGTGCTGCTGGTACTGCTGGTCCTGCTTTTGCTGCTACTGTTGTTGTTGTTGCTGCTGCTGCTGCTGCTGCTGGTGTAGAGGAGCAGCCCCTACAACCTCGAAGCCCCTCTGATGAGGGCCCATATGGCCCTGCCAGAGGGAGGAAGAGGCAGACGCGTGAACGGGAGAGGAGGCAATACTCAATCGAAGAGGAACATGAGGATGAGGTGCTGGAATGGCTGAGGGAGAACGAGCATCTCTGGTGGAAGGGACACAGGCTCTATCGAGACACCAAAAGGAAGCAAGCTGTTTGGAGAGAGAAGGCGGAGAGCCTGGGCTACACTTCAGAGGTGCTCCTCGGCTGGTGGAAGCACATGCACACCTGGTACGGGAAGCTGCACCTCAAGAAATCTGGCCAGGCCACAGTCAAGCTGACGGACCGAGAGACCTACGTGATGACCAAGTGCAGCTTCTTGGAGGGTGAGATCCGCCACAGAGGAGCAGCCCCTCTGACAACCCTCTCTGTCAGGCAGCCCGCAGAGAGCCAGTTCTCTTCTGGCCAAGAGTCAGCTCCTGTGTCCAGGCAGGTATCTGTGGAGCATCGCACGACGGAGAACCCCCCGACAGCTGTACTACCCCTGGCGGAGCGCGTGGAGGACCCCCTGACGCAGTGGGAGCAAGAAGAGGGCACTTCCACCACAGGCCAACCCGCATCCACCCCCAGCTCCACCTCCACAGAAAGGCAGAGAGGCAGACAGGAGGCGCAGAGCCACACTGTCCTGCTGGAGATCAGGGACACCATCAGAAGCAGCGTAGATCTCCTCTCTCAGCTGGTACACATTGACGTCCCATCCTCCAACCGTAAGCCCTTCCTCACCTACGTCAACCAGACCCTCATGAACATGTCGGAACCACAGTACCAGGTGGTGAAGGACAGGATCACCGATCTTCTTCACAACCCTCCAGACCAAGCTGAACCTCCTCTCACCCAGTCCAGGCCTGCTTCTCCACCCCAGGTGATGTCACTGCCCTTCCAAGGCTTTCCACAGGCCCTCACCTACCAAGGCTACAGCTACCAGGAGCTCCAGCAGCACAGGCAGCCCTTCCCAGTCCAGGCACAGGTACATCGAATGCCACTGGTGCCACCGATGCCACCCACGCCACACATGCCACCCATGCCACACATGCCACCGACACCTTACCTTGCTCAGCTGCAGACCAGACATCCCCACTACACTGCTTCTTCCTCCACCCCACAGCCAAGCCCGGCCTCAGAACATCTGTCATTGGTATTGGGGCTGACACCCCATGTCATGGAGGAAGGGGCTCTCAACATCACGGGGCTGAACCAGCTCTCTGAGAGCTTCCTCCACACACCGTCCCCTGTTGTCCTCTCGGGGCCAGGCACCCCAATGATGCCTCAGACCAGCACTCCAGCAGCGGCCACCTCCACAGCACCTGGACCCTTCACCCCTGAGACTGGGCACACCTCAGAGTGACCAAGAAGAGTGCCAGAGACTGGGTGGCTACCTGTTGACTTTATTTTTGCTTTGGACACTTGACTTGGGTCATTTTTCTTTTACAGCTTGTTATTAATAAAGATTATCTTTGTTTCACACACTTGCTTCATTTATTTTAGTCAATAAAGTCTTGATGGAAACTTTTAGAAATGGTTTAAGCCTTTGCATGCTTGTGGGATGGGTTAAGATAGAGTGGGATGGGCAGGGATACATTTGGGATGGGGAATAGCTGTGGGATGGGCAGAGATACCTTTGGGATGGATAATAGCTGTGGGATGGGCAGGGATACTTTTGGGATAGGTAAGGATAGCTGTGGGATAGATGAACCTCCAGTGTAAGCATAATGGGACTGTATGGTCCACCCTCCCAGGTGCCACACCTTTGGCCCTTTATTATCAATAACAATGTAATCATTGATCCACGCTCTTTATTAAATGCCCTGTTCATTGTAGGCCCACCCAACATACATGGCCCAATCTCATCAGTGTTTTGCGACAGCCTCAAGGAAGCATCCATTAAGCATCTATCATCCTGTCTTGCCACTCCACTGCTCCAGCTGGGGAGTTGCACCAGTGTCTCAGGAGGTTGTGCTGCTTCTTCCCTTCACGTGAAGCTCTGTTGGGGCCTTGCACATCCAGAGCTTCTATCAGGTTTTGCCCTTGCCTCCATTCCCCAGGCTCCGTGTCCCCATTGCCTTCTTGGAGGTCCACCAGCCTGTTCTGCAACACTGGGTAGCGGGTGCGCATGAGATTGTGCAGGATGCAGCAAGCTTCCACGATGTTCCTCACGGTCTCTGGGCGATGCTGCATGGTGGTGAGAAGTACCTGGAACCTGTTGGCCAGGATGCCAAAGGCGTTCTCCACCACCCGCCTTGCCCTGGACAGCCTGTAGTTGAAGATCCTCTCTTCACGGGTGAGGCATCTGGAGGTGTTGGGCTTCATGAGGTAGGTTCTGAGGGAGAAGGCGTCATCCCCCACGATGAAGTAGGGCACATCTTGTGTGTCGTTGGCTAGGGGGTCTGGATCTGGGAAGCCCATGATGAGGTTGCATTCCAGCCTCTCCTTGAGGTGACTGGTGTTGTATACCTGGGCATCTGAAGATGAGCTGTTGCCTGAAGCATCGATGTACATGAACTTGTAGTCAGCATCGACCATAGTGAAGAGGATGATGCTGAAGAAGCCCATGTAGTTGAAATAAGTGGACCCTGGCTTGGCTGGAGCTTTGCAGGCCACGTGCTTGCCATCTATGGCTCCAACAGTGTGGGGGAAGTTCCACTTCTGATACCACTTCTCTGCAACTTTCTTCCAGCCTTCTTCAGTGGAGGGGCACTGGAGGAGCTCCTCCAGTATTCTTCGATGATGGCCTGCACCACTTCTCTGACCACAATGCTGATGGTGTTGTGTAGCACCCTCCAGCTGTACTGCATGCTCCTGTACATGGTCCCTGAGGCCAGCTGGTGCAGAGTCAGTGCCACCTTGAGCCCAGGGTCCAGGCTGGGCCGGAAGTTGGTGCTCTGCTTGGTCAACATGGGTCTCAGCCGCTCCACAACTTCGTCAAACATGGCTGGAGGCATCCTCATGAAGTTCTGGAATGCACGAGTGTCTTCGTTCCTCAGCTCCACCATCAGCTTGTTGTACAGTCCGTACTCTGCTCTCCTGGTGATCCATCTTCGGACCCAGACACTTCTTGGCCGCCTCCTTTTCTTCGCGTAGAACAGATGAAAGAGCCTGTAGATGGCTTCGCACTGTTGTAGAACGATGGTGGCTACCAAAAGGAGTGTGTGATGATCCATGGTGGAGATGACTGGATGCTGTGGAAGAGCAAGAGCCAGATGAAGGCTGAAGACGTCTGCACAGCAGGGCTGCTGGACTGAAAGTGAGATCCAGGTGAGTTCCTCCCCCTTTTTATAGGAAATTTAGGTTTTCCACTCGGTGTCCCTTTGCATCCTCTAGGCATCCTGCAGACATCCTAAATATCCGAGATACGTCCCCTCTGCGAACGTTTTTTCGTTTTAATGCTTTGTATCTGAGCTGCATCTGCTTTCATCCTTTCTCCATCCGTGCTACTAACGCTTTGTGTCCGTTCTGCGTCCGTTTCGCTTCCTCTCTGTGTCCGTTTTCTGCTGGAGCTGATTTGAATTGCACGGATGTGCAGCGGATACCTAGCGGATATAGTGGATGCGTAACGGATGACGACGGATGTAGAACGGATGTTCCCCTATGCGTTGCGGATGCAGAACGGACGCGTTGGATATATTTTCCGCTCAAAACGTTTTGTGCAGCTCAAAACTTTTTGAGTGGATGGAATCTCAGTCGACAGATTCTGGATGGATAGAGAGGATGAAAAACGGAGGTAGTGAGTACAGAACGGAAGCATCACGTTAACCAATGGATGGCAAGTGTTTCTCTCCGTTTTACATCCTCTTTCCATACGTTGGTGCAGTGTGACATGGGCTTAAGTTATCAACTAC
The DNA here is from genome assembly GCA_015471245.1 of Laticauda colubrina. NCBI lineage: Eukaryota > Metazoa > Chordata > Lepidosauria > Squamata > Elapidae > Laticauda > Laticauda colubrina. The sequence goes on along the minus strand of BLBF01000042.1, from coordinate 15,975,887 downwards.
AGTGATTTAATTAATAAATGTGGAAAGAAAAGTCATATAATGGAGCAAAACTCACTTAACAAATTTCTTAACATAAACTCTGGGATCAACTCTGGTCATAAGTTGAGGAACACCGATATTTTTCTCTGCTTTTTAGCTCTTCGGCCCTGCTGCAATGTGTGGGGAAGTCCCCTGCCAATTGTCCTTCCTGCCAGCGCATACTCCCTGTGCCTTCAGCCTTTCTCTTTTATCTCTCTGAAATATAGGTGTGGTTCTCTCTTCTCTTAAAAGTTCCAGGGAGCACAGTACCAAATGGGAGGAAAACTTACATTAACAGAAGGAAAAACACTTGTTTTCAGATGGTAAATCTAGTGCAGGTATTTTTATATTGCATGTAGTTAGTGTAATATACTTGTTAGCTTTTTAGCCATAACTTTGAGATGTACATGCTAAAATAGACCTCAATTTTAAACCTGTGAAAAAGTTGGTGACCCCCAATTTTCACTGGTGCCATGATGGTGCAGTGGTTAGAAAGCAGTATTACAGGCTAATTCTATCCACAGGCAGGTGTTTGATCCTGATGGGCTCAAGGGTGGCTCAGTCTTCCATCCTTCTGAAGTCTGTAAAATGAAGACACATATTGTTGAGGGCAATGCTGACTTTTGTAAACTGCTGACAGAGTGCTGTAAAGCACTATGGAGTGGCATATTGTTGCAGCAGATCTTGCTTTCAAATCAGGACACAAGACCACGAAGGGTAAGAGAATACAGGTTTATTTGCGCAAAAGGTTCAGAGCATTAGCATGGCAAATTCTGAACCCCCGGCTATCCCTGAGGGGGTTACTTTTATACAGCTCCCAGTCCCAGAGTACTACAAAAGGGGAAGTAAGTCTACTTTGTCATTCGTGCTTATCTTACACTATCTGTTATTTTCCATACCCACCCTTGTTTACAGGAACACATGTAGTTTTTAGGTTCAGCAATTTTGTGGTTTTTCACAATATCACATTAGGCAACTTCTATAATATTTGCGATATAAGGTAAGAAACTTCTGCTAATTATAAGAATATTTTTCTGGTAATTTTCCACTCTGCTTCATTCCCCCCTAAATCCTTAGATTATTGTGGAGTTTTACAGATAGTATTATGATGTGGAGCAGTGCCCTGGCAACTTCAGTAGCCCTTTTTGTGTGGGTAGGGATACACTCAGGCCATCCTGTATAGGTACATACAATGACTAGCAATGCATTGCAGTGGCCAGAGTGGGGCATGTCTGTGAAGTCAATCATCAGAGAATCAAACAGGTAATTAATTGCCCCTTGGTTGATGTCCTGGTGGTGATTGGGGTACTTGTCTAGGGTTATTTGCTGTACAAACTTCACACCAAGAACAGACGTTTGCTGCAGTGCTGTGTATTTTGTGAATATAAACTTCCCTTTGCAAAGCCTTTGCTAAAGCAGTTTTTCCTAGGTGCAGCTGCTTGTGTACTTGCTTTACTACGTCCCAAGCCATGTGCCCCGGCACGAAAACCTGGTTGTCTGGTAGGATCCACCAGCCTCCTTCCAGTTGAGCCTCAAGTGCTTCAATTTGGTTCATGTCTTCTTGGGAGTAATGTGGTTGGTGGCGTTTGTGTGGTATCCATACAGTAAGACATTGTGCTTGTATCGTTGGAGCCCTTTGAGCCACCTCTCGTGCCATTTTATCTGCTTTATCATTGCCTTTTTGTATATCAGAGGCCACTTTTCGGTGTCCTTGGCAGTGTATGACTGCAACCTTCTGTGGGACCCATACACTTACTAGGAGGCATAGTATTTGGGGGCCATACTTAATATCCTTGCCTCCTGAAGTGATAAGTCCTCTTTCCTTATATAAGGCACCATGGACTTGAACCGTGAGGAAAGCATATTTAAAGTCTGTATATATGTTGACACATTTGCCTTTTGCCAGTTCTAAAGCTCTCGTTATTGCATGCAATTCAGCTAACTGCGCACTCGTGCCTGAAGGGAGGGGTTCTGCTTCCCAAACATCATCCAAAGTAACCACTGCATACCCTGCCCGTCTAATTCCTTCCTGTGTGAAGCTGGTGCCATCCGTATATAGGGTGTAATTCGGAGAAGGAAGGGGTACATCAGTCATGTCAGGGCGACTGGCATATGTTTCCTCTATTGTTTGAATACAATTGTGAATGGCTTCTTTGGTTCAGGCAGCAATGTAGCAGGATCTAATGTGGTGGATTGTATAATATTAATCATAGGGTTATGAGTGATTAAGCCTTGGTACTTCAGCATTTGGGGGTTGGTTAGCCACAAATGGCCCTTCGTTTCCAGAACTGCCTTAAGGGCATGGGGAGTACAAATGTCAAGCTGTCATCCAAAAGTTAGTTTACTTGCTTCCTGAATTAAGATAGCAGTCTCAGCCACAGCCTTAAGGCATGCAGGCCATCCTTTTGCAATGTTATCCAGCTGTTTAGAGAGATAAGCTACAGGGCGATGCCATGTTCCCATTTTCTGGGTGAGGACACCTGCTGCTACATTCTTAGTATCTACAAATAATTGAAACGGTTTATCCAAATCCGGGAGGCCTAAACTGGGGCCTTGCAACGGTGCTTGCTTGAGCAATCGGAAACTAGTGGCTTCCTATGTTTTCCACTGTAGCGGCTCCTTATCCTGTCCTTTGGTTGCTTCATAAAGGGGTTTGGCAATTAGGCTGAAATTAGGGATCCAGATACAACAAAAACCTGCAGCTCCCAAAAATCCTCTCAAGTCTCTCCTGTTGTTAGGTGTCAGGAGTTGACATATAGCCTCTTTACGTTCGTAACCTAAGGTACATTTCCCCTGTTCTATATCATAGCCCAAATATCGGACCTGTTCTAAAATCAGCTGTGCCTTTTTCTTAGAGGCCTTATATCCCAGGTCTTGCAATAGGAGTAACAACTTGTGTATGTTTTTCCAGCAATTATCCTTTGTGTGACCAGTAATCAACAGATCATCCACATACTGCAACACCACATCAGGAGGGGGTATAGTCAAAGCTTTCAGGTCTTTGGTTAAGGCAGCCCCAAAAAGGGTAGGTGAATTTTTAAACCCTTGGGGCAATCTGGTCCATGTATACTGTTGCTTTTGACCAGTTAAAGGGCTTTCCCACTCATATGCAAATAAGTGTTGACTGCTCTCATGTTATAAGTATTGTAAAGTAAGCATCCTTTAAATCTATGACTGAGAGCCACCTGGCAGTCTGGGGGATCAAGCCTAAAATGACATGGATTTGGGACCACCGGATGGATGGTTACAGTGGCCAAATTAACGACCCTGATGTCTTGAACTGGCCTAAACCTGCCTTCCCCCTTTGGAATGGGCAATATTGGGGTATTCCATTTGGACTTGGTGGGCACCAGAATATGGTATCTCAAGTATAGATCAATAACTTCTTGAATTGCTTGGACAATATGCCTGGGGTATGCCCGTTGTAGGATTCTGACAGGCGCTTTCATTGGTAGCTCTTCCACTATGATGGGAGGGTGGTGGCTGGCAAAGCCTGGGCGGTTATACTTGGCCCACAAATGTGGACCATTGAATTGCTTCCATTCATCCTCATCTCCCTGGCCCTTGTCCCTGGCCACCAGGAGCCTCCACTCTTCTTCTCTGGGTAGTGTTACGTTTATCTTCCCATATTCCAGTGTCATTGTCCCATCCTCTTCAAAGGAGATCTGAGCTCGAAGTTTGCATAACAAATCCCTCCCTAGGAGTGGAATAGGACAATCTGGCATATACACAAATTGATGTGTTATGGTTTGTCCTTTAGTTGTGCAAACGAGAGGCTCCAAAAAGAGACGCTGTGAAATACTTCCTGTTGCCCCCTGGATGTTAATAGTGTGGGGGGAGGCCTGTGTTAGGGGCTGGGTGAGGACTGACCTTGTGGCTCCAGTATTTACTAGAAAGGTAATAGGTTTGCCTCCTACATTTAGCCGGACCATAGGTCTGAACCAGGTCGTTTCAGTCCCATTCTTCCACCTCTGCCAAGCCTATGAGAGGGGTTCTTTCATATCCTTTCCTGTAATCTTGCCCTCCCCAGCTTCCTCTCGGGGGTACTCAAGAGACTTCCTCGGAAATTCCCCCTTCTCCCATCTAGCCTCTTTTCTTTGTTCCTTTCTGGACACTCACCCTTCCAGTGTCCCTCCTTCCTACAAATAGCACACTGGTTACGTCCTAACCCAGTTCTGTTGCCCCTTGCTCAGTTGCCTCCTCTATCTTTTGGGGTCCACATCATAGCTGTCGCCATTAATTCAGCTTTTCTTTGCAGCATTCTTTTTGCAAACTTAAGTGGTTTATTTCTTATTCCCCCCATTTTATGAATTGCATATGGCTTTAAATGGTGCCAGGAGAACTACAAGTTTTAATAGTACATTGTAATTTTTGAGAACTGTAGCGTAGTCTGCAGAGGCTACAAGACTATCAAAAGGATTCAGCTTCTTGCTCAATGGAAACATAAATGTTGGTGGGTTCACACAGTACAGTATCTGGGTTCGCAATTCCAATCTTCATGCAATGTGCTATATCAAATAAATAAATTGCATTATGGCTTAATGTGATGTCTTGGTTTACGAGTATGCTAAATTGGATTATAACAGCTTCCAATTATCAAATTCTCTTCTAATCTGGTTTTCATATTCAACTGGACAAGGTAGCAATGATTCTGTCCTTGAAATTTTGCATGATTTGTCTATTCAGTTGCTCCACTATATTGTGGCAACACTCTTTTGTAGGCTTTAGAAGTTATTTGCTATAGATAGATAGATAGATAGATAGATAGATAGATAGATAGATAGATA
>BLBF01000042.1:15941664-15971072 GCA_015471245.1 Laticauda colubrina | reverse complement strand
ATAGATAGATAGATAGATAGATAGATAGATAGATAGATAGATAGATAGATAGATAGATAGATAGATAGTGTTTTTGTCCAAAAAGGAGCTCTCAAATATAGCTTAATGTTTAAAACTACAAAACTGCAGGATGAAAGTAAAACAAATGAGTTTAAATTAATAATAATTTAAAAGTTATCCCAATTATACATGTTTCAATTATAATTTGCCACAATTATTCCCTCCTTCACATCCACATTTTCTCATTGTGTAAACAGGCCAGATACACATGGGTCACAAGATTTTAAGAAACTGAAATTTTAGAAAATATTTGATTTATTTTAAGCTTGCCCTAACAAATATTTTTTTCCCCTTTAGCCACACACACAGATAAAGTTTGAAAAACAAAGTGTAGCCATTGATCTGAAAATGGTTGCACACCTCTGCAATACAGTGTAATCTAAAGCATGTTCATTTTGGAAAGAAATCCCATATAATTCATCTAGTCAGGTTTCTGTGCAGCTCCTTCACTTTTTACTGTTTTGATGTGAAAAGCAGAAAGCAAATTCTTATTAGTAATCTAGGATTGTAAACCTGGAGTCTTTCAAACACTGAAAGAAAAACATATATTATTAATTTATTGAATGTGTATATGTGTGCACATATGCTCAATAAATACATAATTCTTGATTGAACAATTTTATAACATGCAGATGTACAACATACTTTGTTGCTTGTATCTTACGATTTATATTAATTTTATTTTGTATCCTATATGATGTGTGTGATTGCTTATTTAGTATCCTCGGACTATTTAACGATTTATGATGAATGTATGTTTATAATGATTATGATTTAATCACTTGTTGCTTGTATGTACATGGAGAGTATGCACCGGAGACAAATTCCTTGTGTGTCTTATGAATAATTTTATTCTATTCTATGTAAAAGCCAAGAAAGCACATACATCCTCCTCACCCATTTTACTCTTCAAAGATAAGGTTGGCAGTCAACCCTTTTGAAATTTATCTGTAGTGTCGGAGCAAATTGATGCTTTTTAAAAGAAATTGATTCAGTAATTGGTGAGTGTCAGCTCTTAGCAACCACAGATAGATTTCCTTCATAGAAATCTGTCATTAATCTAAACTGAATATTGATGAATTTAAGAGAATAATATAGTTTTTTAAAAACACTTCAGTTATTGATTTATTAATATGGAATATTGCCCAAACATTTATTTCAGAGTTTCTGCAAAGAACTAATGTCCACCCAAGTGAAACATTGGAATTATGAAATGAAGAGATGTACATTAATTGCACATACCATTATTTTTGTAATTTTAAGAAGTTCAAATTCTTCATACAATAAATGAAAAAGTTTAAAATTTGTTCTGATTTAAACAGATCTGAAGTATTAAAAATAAATATTTTCAAACTGGGATTATTTTAGAATGTAATTTGATCACTTGAATTAAGGTTGAATTTATTTACTTATTCATTTATTAAATTTATTTGCCATCCATCTTGCTGCAAGGTGAAATTATATTTCTGTGGCACTCTTTAAGATTTGCAGCTCAAGTTATATTAGCATATTCAGGTTTTAAATCAATTTCAGGAAAAAAAAAAAAAACATTGAACAGCCTGAATTGAAATTACCCCCTGTCTTCCATAAAGAGAACCATTAGTTTCAGCCCATCTTTCTTTAACATTTGTGCTGTGTTTGTAGTGCCAATTAGTGCTCTTAAAATGTATTTCCTATAGCAGGAGTGCGAATACAATTAGTCTTCATGTTATGACCATAATTGAGCCCAAAATTTATGTTGCTAAGTGAAACATTTGTTAAGTGAGTTTTCTTGCCACAGTTGTTAAGTGAATTATTGCATTTGTTAAGTTAGTAACATGGTAGTTAATTGAATTTGGCTTCCCCATTGACTTTGCTTGTCAGAAGGTAGCAAAAGGGGATCATATGACCCAGGGACACACTGAAACCGTCATAAATTTGAGTCAGTTGCCAAGCATCTGAATTTTGATCATGTGACCATAGGGATGTTACAGTGGGCATAAGTGTTAAAAATGGTCATAAGTCACTTTTTCCAGTGCTGTTGTCACTTTGGTCACCAAACAAACTGTTATAAGTGGAGGACTATCTGTATGTGTTTTGGAAGCAGTTTTCATAATATATTCCCTCCCTTCTTTTTAAAAAAAATTGATACAGGATATGAAGTATGGGATGAATTTTGCTTTTATGATGGGCAAGCGTTCTATTAGGCCCAATATCCAGTTTCCAAATTGAAGATCACAAATAATCAGAAAAGCTGTGTCTTCCCTAATTTTTCCCCCTCGAGAACTTGAAATTAGGATTATATTGGAAGTTGTACTTAACTGCTGTACCTATTAATAAATCCTCCATTTCTTCCACCTGAAGAAATCTGAGCCGATGGACATTTCTAGCTTAGTGGCAATTGGACCGTATGCAGATATCTACCTGGAAGACCTCCTAGAACACATACAAAGGGCCAGGAAGACAGTGAGCCATAGCATAGCAGATCATTAAACACATTTAACTTCTGACTTTTCCATCTTGGTGTAGTTACTCAATGCCACCAGCTAATCAGCCCTCTTCTAGATGCAGTGGACCAATTCCCATTATTCGAGGCCAAAATGATTTGGAATTAAGAAATCTGAAGCTCATTTCATCTGTGAAGCAACAGTGGGAAAGACTGCACTGCATTAAATTTAACAGAGATCTCTGTGCAGAGTTATTTTATGTTCTCTAAAACTGATAAGAACAGAATGTGAACTCTGTTACCATGGCGGTATATCATTTTAGCATTTATTGCTTCAATCTTTGCATTTGGATAAAAGAAACATATTTTTGCATGACTAATTTCGTTCCTACAAATTTGAAAACCATATCTCTGAGGTTTTTTTTTTCTTTGTTCAAAGGAGTGGGGGATGTTCTGGACATAAAAATCAAAGATGTGAATTGCTAAAGAAGACTTGCTAATAGTATCGCATGTAAGGGAATATCATCTACATGAGCTTGACCCTTCTTGATGAAGACTTCTGTTTCCAGGGCAATTTAACCCAAATATTCAGACCATCCCCTCCTTGTTATTGGTGGAAGAAATTTTCATTCAGGAATAATTTTATTCATGAACTTCCTTTAAACTCCTTCAATTATGAACATAACCTGTCAGCATAAAGAAACTACAGGTAGTTCTTAATTTAGTTCATTTAGTGACCATTAGCAGTTAACAACCGTGTTAAAAATAGTGAGCATTTTTCACATTACGACCGTTGCAGCATTCCCATGGTCATGTGATCAAAATTCAGATATTTGGCAATGGACTGCCATGCAATCACCTATAGTGACCTTCTGACAAGCAAAGTCAATGGGGAAGCCAGATTCACTTAACAACTCTGTTACTAACTCAACAACTGTCATAATTCATTGAAAAACTCTGGCAAGAAAGGTCATAAAATAACTTAACCACTGTCTTGATTACAACACACAATTTTGAGTTCAATTGTGGTTGAACTCAGCCTCGATGTTGCAAACAAAGATACTGCACTGTAGGGAAGATTGCTTAAACTGTCAGCCCTCAAAGACAGCTAGGCTAAAAGTAATTAAATTGCACCCCTCTCAAAGAACAATAAACAGGCAGAAAATCTTCCAGACTTCAGAGTTTTCTTGAACATACAAAAAAGGATTGCCCCAAAGTCAGCACAAAAGCCCACATGAAAGGAAAAAAATGTTGCATTCAGTTCATTCCCCCAACTGGAGCTGTACACCCACCAAAAAGGGCACATTCACATTCACCACTTTTCCTATAGCTATTCCCAACCTCAAAGTGCCACCTCCTCGGTCCTACCTCCTCTCTCAGACCTGTAGCATTCTTATGTGATTCCAGCTTGGAATTGGACTTCATTTTCTTGTAACACTATATTTTTGAAGAGTAACAAAAACATGGCTCTTCAGAGGGTACTTGCGGATGTCCAAATGATGATGCACTGGAACTTTCCTGCTATTATAGTTATATTGACTTTCTGTGTTTTAATTTTATGTGGTTAATTGTAAGCCCCTCAGAGCTTTTAGAAATGGAATGGCATTAATTGAAATAATAAATAAATGGACTCTTCACTGTTAGAAAATAAGGCAATTGCTGCTAGTGTGAAGTTGTGATAAAATAGGTTGAAAATTGTATTTTCAAAGGGGAGATGTGTTTGGGTAGCATAGGGAGTTGTGTAATTTCCTGTAGAGATACACTGTAAGGTATTTCCTTGGCCTAAGTAGTTGCTTTCCTACAACATGTTTGATCATGTCTCTTAAAGGTTAGCAATTGTGTTTCTACAACATTCTGAATTTGGTAAATATTAACTTGGTTAATTTTTTATGGCTTCGTTTGTTACATGAAAGTATATGTTATCTTTGGTGCGATAGCATTTGTTCAACAAAGTTATGGTGGTGCTGGAGACGTATGGCCAGTCTTTGAAGTTGTGGCACTCACAGTGTCTCTCTGGTCATGTAATTCTGATTTGGGCACTTGGCAATCAGTTTGCAATTAAAACTGCAATTACAACTGTTGCAGCATCCTGTATTCATAATGATAATCATTTGTGACCTTCACTGTAAGTTGCCTACAAGAAAAGTCAATGGAAAAGATGGCAGAAAATTGCAAATGGCAATCATGTTATGTGATAGGTAATTATCATTAGGTAAGATTCACCTAATGACCCCAACTGGAGTGAATGCCCTTTCTATCTATGCTGCGAGAGAGCCCAGGATGGGTTAACTCCTTCCTATGACGTCATTTAGCTGAGTCTGTACTAAGATATAAAAGCCAGCCTCCAGGAGAGACCCCAGCTTTGGCGAAGATACTTGACAGACTGAAAGGTGTCTCTGAAAGCACAAAATGAATACAGAAATATGACTTACCCTCTCCGGATGAATCAAGGGAGGGATTGGGCTCTCTCGCAGCATGGATAGAAAGGGCGTTCAGGGTAACTTCTACCAATGCCCGTTCTCCTCCATGCTGCATCGAGAGCCCAGGATGGGACATACCAAAGCTTGCATGTCCACAGGCGGGTCCTCATTTGGCTCATCACACCGACTGTTAAACCACTCATTGAAGCACCCGTCTGCCGAAGGCTGCAGGTGCCAAGGCAAAGGCATCCAGACTGTAGTATCTGATGAAAGGAGGCGGAGACATCCACATGGCTGCATGACAGATCTCCTCCAAGGGTGCTTGGGTCACCCAGGCAGGCGAAGAGGTCGCATTTCTGGTAGAGTGAACCATCAGATCTCGAGGAATTGGAAAGGCCGCAGCTTTGTAGGCCTGCTCAATGCAAGATCTGACCCACCTGCTAGTAGTAGGAGAAGAGGCCTTGTGCCCCAAGTGAGAAGGGAAAAGGAAACAAACATGACTTCCGACTTACTGAAGGAGGAAGTGCACTTAATGTATATTTTAAGAGCCCTTCTTACGTCTAGCATGTGCCACTGCCGCTCTAAGTCATGGTGCGGGGGGGGGGGAGGGGCAGAAGCCAGGCAACACAATGTCCTATGAAACCAGGTGTTAACCTTTGGAATAAATGAGGGGTCAACCCTATCATCATGAGAACAACCTTATCATTGTGAAAAGAACAAAGGTCCTGTCTGATGGAAAGAGCAGTGAGTTTGGATACCCGCCTGACTTAAGTGATGGAAACGAGGAACACTACCTTCAGAGTCAGGAAATGGAGAGACACTGTTCTAAAGGGTTCAAAAGGGGGGCTTTGTAAGAGCATTAAGGACCACATGAAGATCCGGGAAAGGATACCTGTGAACCACTGGTGGGTGCAGGTTGGCAGTCCCTTTCAAAAACCTCCTGACTGAAGGGTGATGGGATAAGGAAGGAAGCGAACCCCATGAAAGAACTGAGGAGAGGGCCTCAACCTGTCTGCGGAAGGTATTGGGGGCCAAGCCTTTCTCTGGATCATGCTGAAGGAATCTAAGAACCTCTGCCAACTCGGCTGAAGCAGGAGAGAGACTCTCCCTAAGGCACCATCGGGAAAGGGCCTTCCAGGTGGCATTGTAGATGCACCATGTAGAAGGTTTGCGAGATGCCAGGATAGTGATGATGACCCTTTCTGGAAGATTAGCCTCCTCTAGCTGCTGCCGCTCAAGTGCCATATGGTCAGCTTGAGCCACTGGGGCTCTGGATGGAGCAGAATCCCCTGATGAAGGGAGATTGGATGGGCTGGGATGCTCCAAGGAGAAGCCACCGATAGGTTGACCCGGTCCACAAATCAGGGCCTCCTTGGCCAACAGGGAGCCAGGAGGAGGAGCTCCGCTCATTCCTCCAACATCTTCCGAATTACTGCTGGAATTATGGGAAGCAGGGAAAAGGCGTAGAGGAGACCTTTGGGCCATCTGCACTGAGTAGCATTGGGCCCCTCCGCTCCCTGGCAAGGAAACCTGGTGAAGAATCTGGCGACCTGGGCGTTTTGAGGAGTGAAGAAGAGATCCACTTCCGCCATACCGAATCTTAGGGAAAGGTCCCTGAATAGAGACAGAGGAATGGATCATTCTGCCTGGTCAACTAGGCTCCTGCTGAGCCAGTTGGCCTGGGAGTTGTCGACCCCGGAGATGTGGTCTGCTGAGATTGAGAACATGTGTTTCTCTGCCCATAACCCCAACTGTAGAGCCTCTCCCAAGAGGGCTCTGGACCTTGTCCCCCTTGCTGGTTGACATATGAGCCATTGCGGCCATGTTGTCCGAAGGAATAGAACATGAGAACCAGTCACTGAGTGCCTGAAATGCTTGAGAGCTAGAAAAATGGCTCTGAGCTCTAGCCAATTTATAGGAAGGGTCTGCTCTGACCTGGACCAAATGCCCTGAGTTATCCATATGGCCGTGCATATGGGAACCCCAACCCAGGAAGCTGGCATCGGTGGCTATCACTAGCCTGTCTGGCACCCTGAATAAGTCCCTTCCAGATTAACGGGGAATGCCGCCAATTGAGAGATCTCTGTATTTGTGGTGGGAGCGGGACCTTGATGGATGAGTGGCTGGTTCCTGCTCGTTGGTAGGGAAGCAGGAACCATTGGAGTGGACAGAGTGGAAAAATCCGTGGCTCTGGAGATATGATAGGATAATTTGCAGATCCTGATGGACTGCATGGATGGAGGAGGACAGAATCAAAATGTCATCCAAGTTGCACTGGATCTTCACTGGAACAGAATGCAGAGATGTCATCAATGCTGCCAGAACCTTCGTGAAGACCCTTGAAGCCGATGAGAGGCTGAAGGGAAGTGTGCGATACTAGTAATGAGTATTCTGATAACAGAAACGGAGAAACTGGTGATGATGAGGCCAAATGGGAATATGGAGGAGAGCCTCTGTGAGATCAAAGGAAGAAAGGAGATTGCCCTCCCAAATACTCTCTTAAAATAGAATGCAGAGTCTGCATTTTAAATCGCTTGTATTTTACAAATTGGTTGAGAAATTTTAGATCAAGGATGGCTCGCCACCCCCCCTGAGGCTTTGGTAATGATGAAAAGGTGAGAGTAAAGCCCACATCCCTGTTGAGAGGGGGAACAGGTTGAATAGCTCTGGTTTCAAGAAGTTGTTGAATGGCCTGATTCATGAGGGCTTGCCTTGACATGTCCCGAGAGACAGGACAGATCAAAAATTTTTCTGGGGGTGGCATTAGGAAGTCCAATTGTAACTCTGACCTAAGAGTGCTGAGCACCCAGGCGTCCGTTGTTGTCTCCTCCCATTTAGAGGCAAAGAAGGCTAGGTGACCTCCAATGGGTGGGGAGAATGAGGGATTACTTAAAGCGACAGAAGAAACAACCACCTCCCCCCCGAAAGGGCCATTTCCCAGTAGAAGGTTGTTGCCTGCCAGATGCTTCCGCACGTTGGTCTTGACGTTGGGAGTACGGCCTCTGAGAGTGGGGGAAGTGAGATGAGGTCTCCACTCGAAAGGGAGGAGGGCGATAAGGAGTTGGGCAATAATTGGCTTTCCTCCAGAGGAAGAGAGAATTTTACGTTTATCTCTGGTTTCGATGAGATAAAGTCCCAGAGCATTGCCAAAAAGCTTATTGCCTGCAAATGGAACTGAAGCCAGCTTCCATTTTCGGCGTGACTCCACCAATTTCGGAGCCATAACAGTCATCTTGCTGCTACTGAAAATGCCATGGCCTTGGATGCAAATTTTGGCGGAATTGAGAGTGGCATCTGCAGTGAATTCCGCTGCTGTAACAATCCTATTAAGGTCTTGGTGAGACCGAAGGTCAGAAGCAGGCAATCTATTTTGGTGTTGGTGCAGCCACTGTATGGATGCACTCGTGAAAAAAAGGATGCTGCTGTTGAAGCCCGAACAGCCCATGCAGTGGCCTGGTGATTGCGCTGGAGGGCCTGTTCGGAACATTTATCATCCGGTTTCAGGATATCTTCTGGCTCTGTGGGAGTGCCAGAAGATGAGAATGAGGCCAGAACCAGAATGTCAACAGAAGGCACTGCCAGGGCATTGTCCAGGGCTGCGCTGATGTTGTAGAAACGCTTATACAGAGAAGATGGGCGAGGACTTGCCAGTGGGGAAGCGTGCTGTTCCTTGACCATGTCCAGGAACAAAGTGGGAGAAGGCAAAAACCTCTGCATGCACTGCAAGCTTGGAGAAGAGCGAGTCTCCCTGGCTAGAGGGATTTCCTCGTGAAAGCCACTTTCTCCGGTGACAGCTTGGCCATGACCAAGGCCTTGCTGAGCAATGGCCTGAAGAGAGAAGGATTGAAGACCAATTCAGAGGATGACTGCTCTGGGCGAGAATCCTCTTCCTCTGAAAGATTTTGGTCAAAAGTCTCGCCCTCTTCACGCTCTGAATGAGAGGGGTAACTGTGTTCAGATGGTGAAGCCCTTCCCTCCTCATCAATCTCCTCCCATTCTGATAGAGAAGAATGGACCCTGAGGTCCTGGGGCCTGTGTAAATCAGGGTGATGAGGTATGGAACTTATAGATTGAGAAGGGAGAAGGGCCTGAACCCTTTCCAGAGGTCGAAGAATTTGCTTGAAGCCTTCAGCCAATCCCTGCCTAATGGCCAATGAGACAACATCTTGGATATCCCCTGGTCTATGCTCAAAGGTAGAGGCAGAATGCCGAAGGCCTGATGCTATGGGAGTGAAGGTGGCTTCAGGCCGAGATTGAGAAGAGGTTCGAGGCCTGGAGGGAGGGGGAGGAGCATAAGGCTCAGAAGCCTGTTGAAAATAAGCCCCAGATCTGCTGAGATCCTGAGGATCAGATTGTACTGCAGAAGCCTAGGAGACCAGTATGGATGGAAAGGCTCAAAGATAACTTGTCCCCTGGGAGGGCTTGGCTGGGACCCACGGTTATCACCTGAAACATGCTGTAGTTGCAATCCCTTCTGTTGAATAGTTCTGTTGAACTGCCTCTCTAGGGCTGTATGTCTGCACTTTTCTGCCCTCAATTCAGCCTGAGTTACCTTCTTAGGGGCTAGAGCCTTAGCTCTGATTTTAGCAGCCACCTCCCTCTGGACTGATCGGATGCATTGCCTACGTCTTTTTCTCTTATTGGGCTTAAGAGGCTGTTCCACTGGGGAGAAAAGCTCTGCCTGAGCCTTATCTTGCTCCATTTGTAGAATAAAGGCTGTTGCGATGGAAAGAAACTGTTTGGAAATTTTTTGTATTAAGCCCCTTTGGGTATAAATTGGCCCCGGGCTTACAAAATGGCCGCTCACCTTGTGGTGGAAGGCTTCAATCCAAGATGGCCGCTGACTAGGGGAAACAGGCTCCAAGATAGAAGAATCACTCCTTAGCCTATCAAGAGCCCCGAGCGAAGTCAGCAAAGGAAAGGGCAGCCTCCGGCTGCACGATCAGCTGGCTGACGCTGTTATCAGTTTGCTGATCGCTTTTTACAACCACTCAAACCGCAGGCGTGGGGGAGGTCTACTGATGCTGTCCATCTTGCCTGAACAGCGCTCTCGCAACGCTGCTCCCAACGTTGCAGAAGAGAAAGCCCTGGAAGAGCAGCTGTCCTGATCCCTGGGAGCTGCTTGAAGCAAGGAAAAAAGGTACTGAAGATCGCTGGTGATTGCTATCTAACAGAACACTTTCAGAGACTCAGCTACTGACTGAAAGGAGCTGAGTCAAAAGCTGGGGTCTCTCCTGGGGGCTGGCTTTTATATCTTAGTACAGACTCAGCTAAATGATGTCATGGGAAGGAGTCAACCCATCTCGATGCAGCATAGAGGAGAATTGCTGGAATTGCCATTGTAAGTTGCTGTGATCACATGATGTGCTTTATGTCCACGTTGTTTAGTGATGGAATTGCCAATCTCTATTGTAACCAAGGAATCCCTGTAGCATGTTTGGTTACTTTGTGGTTCATGAACCCAGAAGATGGGTTAATTCTGTAATTAAATTAATCATGTTCTGTAATCGGATTAATCATAGGTATAGACAATAAGGATATATTTCTGTACCTCAGTTTTGTTTGTTCTAACTTGAAGCTGTCTTCAGAGTATCTGGGTCAGAATTTGCTAGTGGCAAACCTCAGAAATGCAAGCAATATAAATATATGCTGCTCAAAATCATTTTCACATGAGATCAGAAGGCATACGAATACAATAGATGAAGGATGGACAGACAACAGCTTAATGACTAAGTATGAGAAAAGAAAGGTTCAAGAAATCTGTTGAAAAAAATGGGTGCTGGATTTGCATTAGAAGAAGACAAAAACTCTGAGTTAACCTTTTGTTTAAATCAATGAATGACAGTTGTTTGTAATGTCTACCACGAGAATAAAAACTCAGTTCCCAGCTATGTGCTGTTTGGATTTCTGGGAACCCTGATGCTCAGGTTCTGATGCCTGGCTGACTGAAGCTGGGAGTGTCTGCTCTGTTTATTATAAACACAAACCAGATCTCAGATCTATTCACTCTCTTTTTTTAAAGAGAGAAATTCTGAATCCACATTTTAATGTGAAATGAGGCCCAGCTTGATCTTTGATTTATTATTTTTATTCCACTGTTATTATTTTTATAAATGCCAAAGCAGCAAAATACTTCTTTCTCCTCCTATTTTCTCCACAGCCACAATTCTGTGAGGAGGGTTGAGCTGAGAGAGAGCGACTGGGCCAAGGTTACCCAGCTGGCTTTCATGCCTAGAACTCCCAATCTCCTGGTTTCTAGCCTGGTGCCTGAACTACTAATTCAAATTGGCACTCTAGGTCAGGGGTGTCAAACTTGCGTTATCATGGCGTCATCACATGTCGTATCAAAACTTTTTCCCATTTACTAAACCGGGTATGGGCATGGCCTATGTGTGATGCATCTGGCCGATGGGCCAAAAGTTTGACACCTCTGATCCAGATGAAGAAAAAGCTTGGTCCTTTAGCTTGAAGATAGATTTTTTGTGCTCTGTTATTTCAGCAGATCTTGCTGCAGCCTCACAGTTCTGGAGACAGGTGCAGCTGCTTTAATTAGTCCCTGACATGATGCATTTGCACTCCCACAGGTCTGAAGCAACATTTGGCATCAGATCTGAAACACTGTATAGTCCTAATCTTTAACCGTCACATCAAGTTCGATCCTATAATGAACAAGGGGGTGAATATTTCACACAGATTGTGATTTCTTTTTCTTTTTTAATAAAGTTTTATTTGGGTTTTCACACATACAAAATACAAGTAAAACATCTTTTTTGAAAATAGCATGGTCCCGGGTTGAACTTCTTTATACAGACATAAAACTCAATTTTATGCTCCTTTTTGTGTTCTATTCCATATCTTATACTATTCTACATTTTCTGTATAGTTTTTACCCTCTTTTAATTTTCTCAATTTTATTTGATTATCTCATCTCAGTTCAAATCATTATATTTATACTTTTGTCTGTTCTGTTTCAATTTCATATTTTTTCTCATTATATAAGTTTTCTCCTGTAGTTACTAATTGGAGTATGACACCATTATATCTTTTAATTACATCCATTCAACTCTTATTTCAACTTCAATATATACCTTAAGGTTATGACCTTCAATATAATACATAATACATAACTTCCAATCAAATTCTGCTTGGTACATTCTTATAATACACACTATATTCTTTTTTAAAAAGGATTATAAATATATGTAATTATAAACCCTCATTCCATTCCAATTCAGTTCTATCATTAATAATCATCAAAATCTTAATATCTTTAACATTTCTTTTCAATTAAATATCATACTTCCTTAAAGACACGTATAATCTCCATAATTAATTTTTCCCTGATTTCTCTTCACATGTTTTGTAAATCATTAAATATTCATTTTGTTACATTTATTTATTGACAAGCATTCCACTGAATTACAATAGCTATTTTATCAAACATTTTAATCATACATTGTTACATATTTTTTAAAATTATTTCCATTTCTAATATAACAATATTCTTATGTACCTTTGCAGAATCCCTTTTTCCATTAAATTTTCACCCATTATCTCTAAATAGGTCCTGTTTCTCTATATTTTGTTTCTGTCCTTTATAACTTCTTTTCCTTTCTTTCTTCCCTCTCATCTTCTCCCTCCCCTTTTTTACCCCCTTGTCTCTCTACTTCTAATTCTCTCTTCTGCATTTCCCTCTTCTGTTGCTTTCTGATTTTATACTTATTTTTCACTTTATTTTTTGGGGGGGTTGTTTTTCCCAATCTTAAACTTTCCATTTTCTTTTCCCCCTTTCCTTTTTTTCCTCTGCCTAAGATTACTTGTTCATGAAAGATGGCTTCTTCTTTGTCACAATCTTCTTGTTCTGCAGGCATTTCTTCTTGTTTCTTATAGTTCCAAATCTCCATTTCTAAGAACTGAAATATGAAACCAAAAGAACCTCTCCCTTCTTGTGCATCTTCTTTGTACTTTTTAAGTTCCATTTTCAGTTCTTCTAAAAGTGGAGCCATTTTAAACATTTTTAAACAACCACCCGATTGATTTTAGTCATTCAATACAATAACCAAAAATCCAGAGATCATCAAGTAATCCAAATAGTCCCAAGCTGTTTCTTCTTACGTCTTTTTCCACTTTTTCTTCCTGGGGTTTTTGTTGTGATGTTTCAGTTAAAATGTATCTTTTGGAAGTCTTGTTGAGATTTTGCTGTAAGTTCTTTTTAATTCTAGGCAGTCTCCTCCCTTCCAGATCCTGCCCTTTTATTCTTTTTCTCTCATTTCCTGTTTTCAAAAGCTTTTGATTATCCAGAAATCTTTATTATCCCTTTGACTTTTTATTTTCAGCATTAAATGCCTATTAATGTCAAAGTGGATTTTTTTCCAATTTCTTGCTTAAGTCTCTTGGCTGTCAGCATAGGAAAAGGAGAAAAAAACCCCAAATCTTTTCCCTTTTCTCTCTCCTTCGCAGCTTAAAAATCTTCTTAGGGAACAGTGTTATTGGTTTTTTTTTTAATAGTTTCAATTCCAGGGTACCTTATTTGTTGCTTTTGCTGTTTGACCCGGTCAACCAAAACTTTCTCTTCTTATCTTCCTCCTGCATATTCTTTTCCAGTCGAGTTCTTCTTTCTGGTGGCCATTTCTGACCACCGCTACCACCGCTTTTGGGAAAGGGAGTAATGGCCAGCTGGGGAGGAGAGATGTGGCTCTCCTCAACCCTGCAGGCAATCTCCCCCTTCTTCACCACCTCTACGGGGTGGCTTAGCCCCGAAACCAGCCAGCTTGGGGTGCTCCAGTGCTGAGAACGGATCAAAACCTCGCAGAGACGAGGCTTCGGTCTGTTGCCGAAGAAGCTCAAACTGGAAGTCCCACAGATTGTGATTTCTAATGCCATTGCAAGTGCTAGTAGGACAAAAGATAAAAGTTCTCTCTATTCTGAAACATGAATGTTCTAGGTACTACATGCAATAAAGACACATTTTTCCCTTTTCTGTACAGAGTGCAGGTGAAACTGCCTTTAAAATAACTGTATTTTATTAGAATGTGGGCCTACCAGGAATACAAAAGTGTGACTTTGCTACAGGTAGTCCTCATTTAACATCCACAACTGAGACCAGCAATTCCATTGCTAAATGAGACAGTTGTTAAGTGAAGCATCCCATGACTATGGCAGACTATGATGTCCCATTCCAATTGTTAATCAAATCACCGGCAGTCATGATATAAGACATGATTTGACCTCTATTTTACCACTGGCTTCTCCATTGACTCTGTATCAGGATTCTAAGTAATAGATCCATTTCAAGCAAAAACTCCGAGTCAAGCAGATTCCTTGAAGAATAGCTTTATTGGAAATATCAAATTGACATATATCTGATGAAAACCAACTCTGAGGAGCCTCTTGGTTTTCACCTAATTAAAAGTACAAGTTTTTTCTCCAACCCCAAACAATCAGTCACATTGCCCAGTCAAGGCAGCTTCTGCTGGTGTGGTGACATCACCCCTCCTTCCTCCAGCCAAGTGTATGAACGTCCTTGGTTCCCAAGAGAAAGTATTTTATTTTGACTATGCAACCCCAGCTATCTCTAATCACCCCTCTCTATCCCTCGCTCCAGTACGGCAGCACTGAAGCTCCAAGATGGCTTTGGCCTGGTCAGCTTCAGGGTTGACGTTCTGCTTTGTCGGAAACCAGCTGAGAAGCCTGCAGACGGCAATCCCATGAGGTACTGTGATGATCATAAACACCCATTGATTGTGAAGTCATGTAACCACTGGGATGCTGCAGTAGTTGTGAGTGTGAGATGTAGCCATCAAATTACTTTTTCAGTACTACCATGACTTCAAATTATTGCTGAACAAGGCAGTCCTTAAGACTGCTGCTGATTCAGGATGAGTGAACGTAACATTATTTTCCTGACTTGCTGGTGATTTCCTCTGGAGACCTCTGGCTGATTTTTTGTGGAAGACAGATTGCTAAGCAAGATGGACCCCTGTTTTCACCCAGTTTGGCAAGTCATGAGCCGTTAGCCAAAATTGTCCATTAGACGTGTCAGATTGCAGCTGCAAGTTTTCATGTTTCTTTTTTAAAATGCTCTTCCTCCGTGTAATTTTAGTAGTTTCTTTTTCTTTTTGCATTGCATCAGCAGAAAAGGATTATGTGGCATTCTTGCGTTGTCTTGAACAGTACACAAAGTCAATAAGGAAAGTGAGAGTGGAAATGTTTCCTTTTGTGACTCGAAGAGTAAATAATATATCTTCGAGAAGCTCTGATCCTAATCCCCTCCGTTTATTTGACATTTAGGAAACAATTGCTGAAATTTAAGCCTGGCACTCCCAGACAGTGCCCTTTATAATAGCAGTTGATTCCAAAGGTTTTTCCCCCTCTGTATTATATTTTTCTCTCTATGTTTTGGATGCAAGGGTTTCAAGAGAAGGAGGAAGAGTTGTTGAGAGCTGGCCAGAAATAATGATTCTATCAAGAATTCATGAAATTACCAGAATTAATTCAAGGTACATTAATTTTGCAGTAGATTTACTTGAGATAAAATCCCATTGGATGATTCTGGTGACTCAATCATCATGTGACTAGACGAGACTGATATCTATATACTATAAACCTATATTACTACATACTAAAACCTAGAACTACGCCGCCTTCAGTCCTATCTAAGTATAGTACATAAAATTATATATTGCAATGCCCTACCTGTCAATGAATACTTCAGCTTCAACCACAACAATACAAAAGCAAACAATAGATACAAAGTCAAGGTAAACCATACTAAACTTGATTGCAGGAAATACGACTTCAGCAACAGAGTGGTCAATGTCTGGAATACTTTACCTGACTCTGTGGTTTCTTCCCCAAACTCCAAAAACTTTAACTTTAGACTGTCTACTATTGACCTCACCCCTTTCCTGAGAGGTCTGTAGGGGGTGTGCATGTGCACCAACGTGCCTACCGTCCCTGTCCTATTGTTTCTTTTTATTTTTCTTATATGTATCAGTTTCATGTATTCATAACTATGCTTATACTTATATTTGTTATCTTATAATCTTTTGACAAAACAAACAAATAAATAAATAAATAACTCTTTCTTACTGCCATTCTTATGTTTCTTTTAAAATTCCTCTGTGTACAAGGAGAGATATCTACAGAATGACACAAATGAAATGTGCAAGAACTGTACTTAACTTCTCATAAATATATAATTTGCATTATAAAAGGCTGATGACTATGTGTGTCATAAATTCATCTTTTTAAAGTGAAACAAGTTCTGATAGCTTCATGTGGACACCTCAATGCATCCATTCATCCATCCATCATTCATTCATTCATTCATTCATTCATTCATTTTCTATAGCCACTTAATTCAACCAACCCAGTGACTCTGAACAGCTTACAATTCCAAACAATCTTTTTGTTGTATCAGTAGTGAAAGAAGTAGTACCCAGAAGAAATAAGCATGGTCCTTGTTTAATAACCATTTGTTCACTGGCCATTTGGATTTACAATAGTGCTAAACTATTTATGGAAGGTCCTCATAATTATGGCCATTCCATGGGGTCATGTGATTGCAGTTTGAATTCTCTGCCAGCTTCTGACAAAGTCAGAAAAATTGGCAGGAAGTTGCGAGTCGTGTTCAGGTGAGATCCTCACTTAATGACCTTCATAGCCCCTGTTGGTAACTGGGACTTCTGGAACTGCCATCACTAAGTGGCATGCTCCACATGGTTTTTAAAACTTGCAGTATTTTCTATCAGTTAACAGGATCAAGCAAGGATTGCCTCTATAATCTTACAGATTTTTATTTGTTACTTTGATTTAAATTTATACTTCAATTTTTGTGCGTGGTCAGTATATTCTTTAAAGGGTCAGAACAATAGAGCCTCCATATTAATATTAGGTATAAGCACAAGATTTGGTAGCTCTCTTGCCCGAAGCTGATTTCCCCCCCCCCCCCAATTTGCTTGGAACATTTTCGCAGCAGGGCTCCTTCCCACTCTCCAATTTATGACATTCTGTATTGTATACCTGATCCTGTTCTGCACCATAGCAATTAAAATGGGTGTGGGATGAAAATATATTACAAATCCACGAAGTTAGTATCAAATCAGTGGCATGTGCTAGTATCTGAAATGAACACTATTATACTAATTGCTTATCTAAATTCAAATGCGACAACCTGAAAGCTTAAGATAGATTAATCACACTTTAAATCAGATGGTCTAAAACCTGCAATTTTAAACACATCCAGAGACTATAATAGTAGCTTCCTTCTGCATTTTACAGAAGGCCTTGCCATGCCTATAGATGAGGAAAAAAGGGTAAAAAATTTTTTTTTGTTGGCTTTGGTCTTTGTTCTTTTCTTTTTTTATTTGTTTATTCCAATAAAAATGCACTAAAATGCTGTTTTGAAAGATGTGGAACAGCCTTTTCATTCTGTGTCATTTTCTTTGTAAATTTAAACCCTGCAGCTTCCAAGGAAGCTTCCATCTATCATAGAGTTGATTCAGTGATGGGCATTACAATGCAGATGCTAATAGGATTACTCAGGCCTTGAGAAGAGTACCTGCAGCTCTGGCAACAGCTGTCAGTGGACTCTGATTAATCATAGAAATCTCTTAAAGCTGCTTCTAAAACTGCTGCTCTGGCCCCATGAAGGTTAGCGAGTCTTACAAGAGGGCTCTAGGCTCCATCATGGCACAAGTGACCTGTTAACAGCTATAGCTCAGCAAAATGATTGGCCACTTGGAAAGGAGGGGAAGAATGCTATTCGCAGTGGGGCAATCATGGTACTTACTGTTCTGATTACTAGAGGCAAAGAGATTAGTTTCCTCTCTGCTCTTTATAGCTGTTCTCTCTAGGTGTGTGTTCCATGTGTTCCTCGTGAACCACTATTCAGCATGAAATGCGAGACTGAAAAACCTCAATCCATCGCTAGTTTGTTTACTGCATCTCTGAGAGATTGTATCATATTGCTCCCATAATACAAATGGAAGAGTTTTGTTTTTTTTTAAAAAAAGGCTCAGCTGGAATGTAGAGCTCCAAAGTGAATTCTGTTTCTTAATTATAGACACATTCCTGTCTTTCCACACAAAATGGCGCTCAGGCAGTCCATCTGCTGCTGCTAAAGTAGCTTTTCTCAGCATCCCTGCTTGATGAATGAGAGGAGGAGGAGAAGCGTTGTCATGGACACAGATTTGGGAAGGGGGAAGCAGAACTGGGAGGGCTGCCCTTTGATCCTCTTAGTTCCTAGTATTGTAAAGCAGAGACGGCAATCTTGCTTGGTTTAATTAAGACATATGTCTTGCCTGCAAAACATTTCTCTTCAGTCCTTGAGTTTCTTAGAGGGAAAAATAAACATCTTTCCTCTCTCTACTTCTGGCACATACACTTGTACTATACTATATGTTATCCTGGATCTTGCTTCCCACAAATAACCCAGTGTAGTCTAACATGATTTACATTGTGCTATTAGTGCAGTGATGTCAAACCTTTTGGGCTTGGTCTGTCAAAAATTCAGAAAATGCCTTGACTCTTGCTGGCATGACACACTCAGCCATACACAAAAAAGCCCTCTCCAGACCTCCTCTCTGGACTATCTAGACATTGTATGAAAGGGCCCTGCTCCCCTGGGGCCTCTGGAGCTTCAGAAAGTCATGCGAACAGTTTTCAGATTCCTCAGGCGTGTGGTCTATTGTGCCACCAAAAATGGCCTGGCATGCCACCAGCTTCACTATCACTGTGTTAGTGGCTTACATTTTCCAAATGCTGTCAAGATTCCTCTATTGTCTCTGCAGACTGTGCAGCATTGGTGAGGCTTCCCTGGAATTGACTCATGCCTTAGCAGAGGCACAGATTGGATGAGGTTTCTTTAATGTCATTGGTCTTGACTGCTGGGCTTGAATATGTGCTCTCTATTTTTATGCAGTTGAAGTTCACAGTTCTGCAATCAAGGCCAAGCTCTCTTGCACAGTGATATCCTTCCTGTTGACCATTTCTTTGCTCTGGGAAAGACCTACAGATGCATACCTAGCAGAGCTGGGGAATTTAACAGAAGGACCCCAGGGAGCTATTACTTTAGAAAAATCTTAGAGGTCATAGATGGATTCAGGGTGAATATTACAAGTAATTTCTAGCTAGTAAAATCGTTGAAATGCCCAACAGTTTGCACAGAACAGTGAGGGAATTCTCCTCACTTGAGGTTTTCAAATGAGTTGGATCATCCACCTCTTAGGGATGATTTAGTTAATTTAGTTTAGTTGGTTGACTTTTATGTGTTTTTTCCAATTATTACCTTCCTAATCCATATTGGTTCCACCTTCCTTCATATAGGATGAACACAGTTTTTTTAGCCCCAGAATGAATATTGCAGTCTTGTAAAGCTTTAAACTGATACCTGAATTTGTTTGACCCCCTCCAACTTCTCCATTAAACAAAACTAACAATTTAATTGGAGCCAGGCCTAAGTATACCACCTAGCAGTGGTTCTATCTAGTATATGCAAATAGTTTCTGAAAACATGAATAGGCACACCCTCACTACAACTCACCTCACGGGGTATAATTGTCATGGGGGAAATGGGAGGGTGAAATAGTAATAGGTATGTCCATCGCCTTGAGTTGTTTATAAAAATAATAATAAAGGTAGGATTTTTTTTAAAAAAACTACATTTTTAGTATTATATAATTATAGCTTTCTCAGTCTTTTTTTTTTTTTTCATGTGTGTTTCCACTTCAAAATGCTGGGGGTGGATTAATTAATTAGCTTGCCTTTCCTAGGCAGTGCTCAACTATATTTAATGTCCAGTTGTGAGGTGAGTGTTGATATAAATTGATACAATAACAAAATACATAAATGCATTCAACTATGGATCTGTTCAATAGCAGATTTGGAGAGATGATTCTCCTCCTCTTGTGGAGAATTCATCTGTAGCCAGGCATTGAATTCTCATTTCAGAGCTGCTTAAAGATGCTGGTTTGAGAGAAGGCATGACAACAGGACCAGTTGCTAAGGTCATTTCCCTCAAGTCCCTTGTCCAGCTGATGTTTTGGTTTTTTTTTTTAAAAAAAAACTATTTTCCCCATCCTGTTCCTAGAAAAGAAGCCAGTAAGCTAGGAAAGGAGTACTTACAAATTCGAGCATATGTAATATATAAAGATAAGAAAGATGAAATAAACATGAAAGATAAAATAGCAGGAGTGGTCCAACAAAGCGAGTCCCCACCCCATTGTATAAAGAAAAACAATTTTGGGTGTCAGGTAAGTTGCCTTTGGGCACAGCAATGTCTGTTGTAAGGGTGTCCCCATTAAAAATGGCCCTCCTTTCATTGTTTTATGTTTCTGGTAAGATATTAATGCTTCAGTGGAAGAATAGATGAGGTGAAATTATGAGAATTAGCTTTAGGCATGGGGTGGACATTTAGCATCTGTGCTTTATATGAGATGCAAATGTGAGATAAAAATATTTTAAATTACAGCACATTTTAAATAACTAAATAATGCTTGTCAGTCTGGACAATCCAGATGAAAGTGGCTGACCAATGTGAGGCTCAGTTGAAGAAGTGGAAATAGCAGGAAGATTGGTGAAAGTGACCATGTAATACTGGAGTTCTTGACTTCAGGGAAAATGGACTTAAAACCTAGGCATACACTTTATTTACTCCTATTTCAAACATCAGCTTTTAATAAATTTAGCATAGGATTCTGCAGGAAGAAACATTAATGGGAAAATCAGTGGTGGGCTGCAACTGGTTTAACAACCGGTTCTATTAGCATGCACCAATTTGAACACCAATTTGAACCTCTTCAGCTTACCTCCTAGGGCAGCCCTGGTAAGTGTAGAACAGCTGAGGTGCAGAAATCCACTGTGCCATGTGAATCAGCTGAACTGAAGAAGACGGAAATATAGGACAGGATAGAGTGGGGCAAGTTAGTGGGGCCACCTGATCATCAGAACTACCAGTTCGCTCGAGCCAATCTGAACGAGCAGCAGCCCACCACTGAGAAAATCCTAATTTTAATGATAGTGATGTTAAAAGCATAATGGGAAGCATAACAACTACAACAAGAACACAAATTAAAAAAACAAGAAAAAGAAGGCAACATGGTTCTACAAGAAGAGTAGTGAGAATCAGGAAGAAAGGAAGGGGAGGGAAATGGAAAGGGAAATGTAAAAGGGAAGAGAAAGGACAGATTTCAAAAGTACAGACAGGTAACTCAGACTTGTGAAGCTGTGTCAGGAAAGCTTAGAACGTGCTAAGCATAAAAGAAAGGGGACTTAGATATTTAAAGAGAAAAGAATGTATTTTAACAGATACGAGTGCAAAGTTCCTTGCTTAAAAATTAAATGCAAAGGTATAGGACTAGGGATACTAAGCGTAATAATATGATTGTGAAAAACATTTTGGGATAGCCATTTTAGGAGTCCTGGTGGTGCAGTGATTAGAATACAGTATTGCAGGTAAACTCTGCCCACAGCCTGATGTTTGATCCTGGCAAGGCTCAAGAGTTGACTCAAAAGTTGACTTGATCTTCCATCCTTCCAAAGTCAGTAAAATGAGGAGCCAGATTGTTGGGGACAATATGCTGAGTGCTATAAAGTTCCATGGGCTGGTATATAAATCTTAGTGTTATTGCTGTAATTGTAGACGTATGTAACCCAGCAGTGAGATCTGGCTATAAAATGCAAATTTTGGAGTTCATCAACAGCAGAATAGTCTCCAAACAATGGGAAGTAATGATTCCATTCTATTCTCTGGTCAGATTCCACCTTGGCACTGTGTTTCAGCTTTGGGTACTTTACTTGGAAAAATTCAGAGAATGGCAGTGAAGATAATCTGCTGAACTAAGCCTATGAAAAAGTTTCAAAGAGATGGTACATGTAGCCTGGAGAATGAGAAATCTGAGAGGAGGTATGATAGAGCATACCTGAACAGATGTTACATTGACAATTTCACCATCTCACATTGCCAAATGGAGGCTGTGGAGTAATGCATTCAAGCTTCAGAAAATTCTAATTCTGATGGAATGCTAGAAAAATCAGTTTAATAAAGCAGTTCCCTAAGCAACCAATTAATCAGAGGGATGGTGGTCTTCCCTTCACTTGGATGTATTCAGAGGAGGGCAGCCTACTCTTTGCAATGCTTTAATTTGGATTCCTATACTGAGCAGGAGATTAGACTAAAAGGACTCAGTTGCCTCTTCTCATTTTTACAATTCATGGAAGATCCTTTTTAATCCCATATATGATGGCTTTCTGGTTTTAAGGATCTACTTCATAGATTTTAATGCTTTTATGCATGACATTAAGAAGTGTTGTGGCTTGTCTGATTTTTTCTCTTGGTATCTTGGGTATCACTGCTATTATGGCAGTTTTTAAACCATGGCTTATTGCTGAGTATGTTGTGTAAACTCTGCCTGTTATGAGTTGTCCATTAAATTAGGATTAAGCAAGCTGCAGATGAGTGCAGTGTGTAAATCTGATTTTCTTTGTTTGGAATGTTAATGGAGTTTCCTTATCCAGGTATTTTTTAAAAAAATTCTCTAGGAAAATTAATGTCAAGT
This sequence comes from Laticauda colubrina, assembly GCA_015471245.1. Lineage (NCBI taxonomy): Eukaryota > Metazoa > Chordata > Lepidosauria > Squamata > Elapidae > Laticauda > Laticauda colubrina. Next base: position 15,948,609 of record BLBF01000042.1, on the reverse strand, counting down.
GCTACTATTGCACTCCAGTTTAAAAGGATAAATAAATAATTGCTGCATCAAGGAATCCTTTACTTTCTATTATATCAACCATACATTCCTGAGAAAAGTAGTAGTTCCATTGCTCATTCCAGTTCAGCTGTTCCTATTTGTGTTTAAGAAAGAGGAAAGTATTCAATGCATTATTATGGGATTCACTGCAAGATTCCAGTCACTTGAAGCATTATGAATTTTAATTAGAATGGTCAGTCATGATGCTTCTGCATGTAGTAGAGGTTACATAAAGAGCTGGTCAAAAGTTTTAAAAAGTCTTTAAGTTGTTATGATGTGACATAAGAATTTGGATTAAGGAACTGAGGATAAAAGGGTTAAATTTGCTATGTAACTGATAGCGTGGACAGTTCCCACAGCCTGATTCTTTGTGCACTGTATATATTACACTAAAACATCTGCTTTACAAGTCTATAACTGGGATTGTTCTCTTAATATCTATTGAACCACACTGTTTAACTTTACTGAAGTGATTAATTGCACAGCGATGCAGTCCTGGTTTAAACCCCTGTGCTATAAATCTCATGCTATAAATCTCATAATTGGATAATGGGAGCACAAATACTGGATCTTTTTAAGATTCAGTTGAAGAAATAGAAATAAAAATGAAACTTAAGAAATTCCAGGTGGAACTGAAAGATTTAATTCAGGAGATGCTAACATTGATTAGAGGTCAGTCTGACCTCTGGTCATTAACACTGACCAGAGGTCAGTCCTGTATACAGTGTAACTGTCTTCCCTGTATATCTGTTCTGCATACAAACAGTCCTTGACTTGTGACTGTAATTGAACCTGGAATTATTATGGTTGTGTGTCATGCTGGCCATTAAGTGAGTTATCATGTGACTGCACCCAATTTTACAACCTCCTTTATTGGTGATTGTTAAGTAATGCAGTTGTTGTGAACAATGAGGTTGTTAAGTGAATGCTGCAGTGATTAAGCAAACCCACATGGACAATAGCTGTTTTTTTGCCGGAAATCACAAGTAAATAGAAATAGCACTTAGACTTATATACCTCTTTATAGTGCTTTACAACCGTCTCTAAGCAGTTTACAGAGTCAGCATATTGCCCCAAAAATCTGGGTCCTCATTTTACCCACCTCAGAAGGATGGAAGGCTGAGTCAACTTTGAGTCTGGTGGGATTTGAATGGCCAAATTGCAGGCAGCTGGCTGCAGAAGTAGCTTGCAGTACTGCGCTCTCACCACTGCTTCACAGAGGCTCCTAACCATAGGAGCATAACCATAACAATGCTGGGGTTCAGCAAAACGTGTTGTAAATTGCAATCATATGATGGTGGGACTCTGCAGACAGCTGTAAATGTGAGCTGGTTATTAAGTGCCAAAAAATGTGATAATGTGACAGCGGGGTACTCCTGGCCATCAGAACTTCAAAACCAGTCACAAGAGTTGAAGAAGCTTCTTGGAGGAGAAGCGAAACATCTTCAAAGAAAAACAAGGAAGTTCAGTTGCTTCTTGAAAAAGCACCTTTGGGACAGTCACAAGTAGTTTTTTTGTATCTGTCATAAGTTGAGGGTCATCGGTAAAGCAGAGATGGCTTAAACCAGGCTCATTTCATGTATTTTTTTTATTGGATCCGCATTCTTCATTCCATCTTCCTTGCTCCCAGAAGTTCTTTTTGACAACATTTTGCAGATTTAATAGACTAGAACACAGATGTTCCTTACTTATCCTTTGTGATAGAGATTGCTTTGAAAGTAACTCCTAAAAACATGCCTTGAATGTACTGAAGTAGCATCTCCCAAAGGAATTTAAGCATAACTCTTGTTTTATATCTGTAGGCCTTAAAAAAAAGAGCCATGGGCATTAAAAAAATATAAAACAGGAGAGTGAATCATCCTACATTATTTTGTTGAGAAGTGTTGATTAAAAAAACAGCCTGAAATAGGTAGACATCTGAATGTTAAATAGATGATGAGAAGCAACCTTATTGAACTACTTCCCGATAAAAAGTTTATTACAATGTTCTATACCCTCTAGTAGCAGTTTCTCAAGAGTACCCAGAAGAGAATCTCAAAATTTCAGATGTTTCTATCATTTCCCCCAAAAAAGGTTGCTTATCCATAGAGCAGACATAGGCACAGATGCAAAAATACTTGGATAGCTAGTGTTAAATGTTATGGAAAAGTTGTCCAGAGCTTTCACTGGCAATTTTACTTGTAACCAGTTATACAGATTTGAGTAGAGCATTCTAAGCTTTTCTTCAATCATGTCTGATTTCTTCTATGTGGAAAGAGAAAATAAAGTCAGACAATTGTAAATCTATTTCTGGAGCTTTGTTTATTTAGCACAAGATGTGGATCCTTGCAAATGTCTTCTCCCAGGCAGTTTATTACTGTATTTAAAAATGGATTGGAATGCTTGCAAGCAGTTGGTTTATATTTTTGCTTTCTTGGCTAGAAGGTTGGGGATCCATCAATCTTGATCACTTCCTACTCTACTTCTAGCTCCATTCTTGGCCTACTCTATGACTGATCCATCTCATTTTTGCTGTAGCAATTTCCCACTCCAGAAAGAGCCAGTCTAAGGGCTTAAAAAGGAGAGGTGGCAGTCAATATTACAAGTGGGGAGCTAATATAGTTTTCTTTAGCTGATACCTTAGGAATAATACGCTGGTTTCCAAAATCATGATAAATTGGTGAAATATCTTTTCATAATATTATTCATATTTTAACATTGAAGAAGGAAGACATTGAAAACTATTGACACATTCACATGCCTACGCTAATTGTGATGTGTATATGTACAAGTGTGAATGTAGATGCCTCTATATGCTTCTATATTTAAATTAATAGTGATATCTCTCAGATTCTACTTCTCTTCTTAGGGTCATTCAGAGAAAGCTAATTGCAGACTTGAAATATGTTTGACTACTATTCATTACTAATTAGTTTCACTAATTGATTTTATGAGGCTGTTAACTTGGAAAAATAGATTTTTCCCTTAAAAATCTCAGTTTATGTAGCTCCATTGCAGGGCACATGCAGTGAGTCCCAGGTGCCACTTCTGGCATTTGTAGGAAGAAAAGGGAAGGGAAGATACCTGTTGCATATATAAGAAATCTAGACTGCTGTTGGCAAACTATGGTCCTTCAGAGCTCAGTGAATACATATTCTCATCAGACATAGATAATCTGGTAGTGAGAAATATTGTGTTTTGCAGACTAGGAATACCTGGAAGGCCTAACATCCAGTCCCAATGTAGGCTAATCATGAACTAAATGATCCAGTAAATCTGCTTATATAGAGGGAATAGGGATAAAAGGGAGGGGGAGGGGAGAACTTAGCATGTTGTATGAAAGAACCTAGCTAGAACCTATCTAGACTTAATTCTTAATGAGAGTTTCTGTTTCACGATCTTCGCCTCAAGAAAACACCATTCACTGTTTCCTTCAAGACTAACTCATTCATCTTGCAAATTCATGATTGCCCCAGAAATTCTCTCAAAAGTCCATAAGTTGTCAGTTTTCTGTCACTATTTCTAGCTTTACAATAAAAAATCACTGCTCTAACTATGGAGAACTTTGCATTGAATGGTTGTCTAAATTTTTCACTGCCACCCCCTCTAGAATTGTTTACTTCCATTCTTTTAGCTCCAGAAACTAAGGTATTTCTCACTTTCTATTTTCACATTCTTAATGGAATCTTCTAAAGGCCCTGTCACACTGCCCAACGGATGCAAAATGTTAGTAAAAAGGACACACCGGACGAGAAAAATGTTCCATCCGTTGTTATCCGCTCTCAGAAGGGGCAAAAATTTGCATAACTGGAGCGGATAACACGGAAAGGAACGGACGCGGGGAGGACGCAGGGTGGATGGAAAGCGGATGCGGAACGGAAGCCTAGCAGATGGAAGCGGATGGGAGCGGATGGCACATCCGCTAGGCTTCTGGGGGACCTCAGCAAAGCGGACGCGGAACTGATACAGCGGATGCAGAACAGACGCCGAGCGGATGAAGCGGATGCAGAGCGGAAGCTTAGCAGATGCACAGCGGAAGCCTAACGGATGCCTAGCATTAATTGCGCATGCGGGGAGGATGCATTGCGTAAGCCCTGTGGATATAAGGGAAGCAGCTCGGAAGCAGGTCACCATTCAGAGGAAAGACCTGCTGCCGGACGGATTGACAACCTTGCATGCCCTGCCTGCATGCTTGCCTGCAAGCCTTGCTGCCAGCCTCCCTGCCAGCCTTGCTGTCTGCCTGCCTGCCAGCCTTGCTTCCAGCCTCCCTGCCAGCCTTGCTGGCTGCCTGCCTGCCAGCCTTGCTGCCAGCCAGTCTGCCTGCCAGCCTTCCTGCCTGCCTTCCTGCCAGCCTTGGTTCATGCCTGCCTGCCAGCCTTGGTGCCTGCCTGCCTGCCAGCCTTCCTGCCAGCCTTGGTGCCTGCCTCCCTGCCAGCCTTGGTTCCTGCCAGCCTCCCTGCCAGCCAGCAACCCCACAACCATGCGGAAGCACAGCAAGCCTCAGCCATCTGCTGCCAGCCCTTGCAAGAGGGACAGGGCTACCATCCCGCCCCCTGGCCCTCACTCTGGTTCTGCTGGGGCTTCTGCAGCACGGGCTCACTCTTCTGGGGCTGGGGCTTCTGCTGCTTCTGCTTCTGGAGGAGCTGATGACAAGCACTCCAGCACCAGCCACCTCCACAGCACCTGGACCCTTCACCCCTGAGACTGAGCGACCAAGAGGAGTGCCAGAGATTCATTTTTGTCTTACAGCTTGTTGTTAATAAAGTCTATTTTTGATTCACACACTTGCTTCATTTCTTTTTTTTAATAAAGTCTTGGTGGAAACTTTTAGAAATGGTTTAAGCCTTTGCATGCTTGTGGGATGGGTTAAGATAGCAGGGGGTTGGGTTGAGGTAGCAGTGGGATGGGCAGGGATACCTTTGGGATGGGTAATAGCTGTGGGATAGATAAACCTCCAGTGCAAGCATAGTGGGACTGGATGGTCCACCCTCCCAGGTGCCACACCTATGGCCCTTTATTATCAATAACAATGTAATCAATCATCCACACATGTCAACATAAACACAACTCTTTATTAAATGCCCTGTTCATTGTAGGCCCACCCAACATACATGGCCCAATCTCATCCATGTGATGAGACAGGCTGAAGGAAGCACCCATTAATCATCTATCATCCTATCTTGCAACTCCACTGCTCCAGCTGGGGAGTTGCACCAGTGTCTCAGGAGGTTGCGCTGCTTCTTCCCTTCACGTGAGGCTCTGTTGGGGCCTTGCACATCCTCAGTGTCTATCAGGTTTCACCCTTGCCTCCATTCCCCAGGCTCCATGTCCCCATTGCCTTGTTGGAGGTCCACGAGCCTGTTCTGCAAGACTGGGAAGTGGGTGCGCATGAGATTGTGCAGGATGCAGCAAGCTTCCACGATCCTCCTCACGGTCTGTGAGTGATGCTGCATGGTGGTGAGAAGTAACTGGAACCTGTTGGCCAGGATGCCAAAGGTGTTCTCTACCACCCGCCTTGCCCTGGACAGCCTGTAGTTGAAGATCCTCTCTTCACAGGTGAGGCATCTGGAGGTGTAGGGCTTCATGAGGTAGGTTCTGAGGGAGAAGGCGTCATCCCCCACGATGAAGTAGGGCACATCTTGCGTGTCGTTGGGTAGGGGGTCTGGATCTGGGAAGCCCATGATGAGGTTGCATTCCAGCCCCTCCTTGAGGTGACTGGCGTTGTATACCTGGGCATCTGAAGATGAGCCGTTGCCTGAAGCATCGATGTACATGGACTTGTAGTCAGCATCGACCATGGCGAAGAGGATGATGCTGAAGAAGCCCTTGTAGTTGTGATAAGAGGACCCTGAGTTGGCTGGCACTTTGCAGGCCATGTGCTTGCCATCGATGGCTCCAACGGTGTGGGGGAAGTTCCACCTATGATACCACTGCTCTGCAACTTTCTTCCATCCTTCTTCAGTGGAGGGGCACTGGAGGAGCTCCTCCAGGTATTCTTTGATTATGGCCTGTACCACTTCTCTGACCACAATGCTGATGGTGTTGTGTGGCACCCTCCAGCCGTACTGCATGCTCCTGTAGGAGGTCCCTGAGGCCAGGTGGCGCAGAGTGAGTGCCACCTTGAGCCCAGATTCCAGGCTGGGCCGGAAGTTGGTGTTTGCCTTGGTCAACCTGGGTGTCAGCCGCTGCACAACTTCGTCAAACATGGCTGGAGGCATCCTCATGAAGTTCTGGAATGCACGAGTGTCTTCGTTCCTGAGCTCCACCATCAGCTTGTTGTACAGTCCGTCCTCTGCTCTTCTGGCGAACCATCTTTGTACCCAGACGCTTCTTGGCCGCCTCTTTTTCTTCCCGTAGTAGAGTTCACAGAGCCTGTAGATGGCTTCGCACTGTTGCAGAACGATGGTGGCTGCCAAAGGACTTTTTTACAATCCCCGGTGGACATGACTGGATGCTGTGGAAGAGCAAGAGTCTGATGAAGGCTGCAGAGGTCTGCACTGCAGGGCTGCTGTTCTGAAAGTGAGATCCAGATGAGTTGCTCCCCCTTTTTATAGGCAGTATAGGTTTTCCACTGTGTCCCTTTGCATCCTCTAGGCATCCTGTAGACATCCTTAATATCCGAGATAGGTCCCCTCTGCGAATGTTTTTTCCGTTTTAAATGCTTTGTTTCCGTGCTGCATCCGCTAGGCATCCGTTCTGCATCCGTTCTGTGTCCGTTCCGCTTCCTTCCTGCGTCCGAGCGGATGCAGTTGCGCGGATGCGGAATGGATAGCAGATATAGCGGATGCGTAACGGATGCAGAACGGATGCCTAGTGGATGCAGAACGGACGAATTGGATACATTTTCCGCTCAAAAGTTTTGAGCAGCTCAAAACTTTTGGAGCGGATGAAACGTCAATAAACGGATGCTGGACGGATAGAGAGGAA
>BLBF01000042.1:15869128-15932136 GCA_015471245.1 Laticauda colubrina | reverse complement strand
TAAACAGCACATATATATATACATATACATATACATATACATATACATATACATATACATATATATATATATATAACTGCTCATAGGAGCAATAACAAGAACAATTATAATCATTATTAATAATAAATTATCTGACAGTATAATATTTTAATTTTCAATAAAATATTATTACTGAGATACGACTCATTATTTATATATATATATATAGGCTCTAGTAAAAAAACAAGGGGGGGCAATAAGTTTGTCAGGGCAACCGATCTTGACTCAGATTGGACCCTGGGCGTGCCAACCGCCTTCTATATATTTTATATCCAAATTACTGTAATTCTAATTTTTAATCAAAATGGAAGATGGGAGCACCTCTCAGGCTTTGTCCTTGAAGGCAAAAGCCAAATCTAAACACAAACACAAGCAGACCAAAGGGAATTCTAAAGCCTCTAAAAGGGATGCTTTAAGGCACCATAAGGCCTTACAAAAGCAAATAAACAAGCGCACTCGGGAGGCGCACAATGTATCAAAGGGCGTCCCCTCTTCCAGCCCGTCCTCCCCTAGATCTCCCCTAGATCTCTCCCTCTCATCCAGGCGCAGCTTGCCTCCCCAAGGTCAACTCCAAGTGCTTAGGACACCAACCAGATGGGCTCCTGAAGCCACATTCACTCCAACAGCCGCTGGCCTTCGTCAAGATGATAATCTCATTGAAGAGGTTCCAGAAAGGATGAAAGCCTGGATGGAACTGGCTATTCGCCAGGGGATTGCAGCGGGGCTTCCAACACGCTGTCATGTCCAGACATTACCCTGTAGTCACCGACCAAGAGTCCCAATCGTTGAGGTCATTGACCAGGTCAGAGTAGCCCCTGACCCAGGTACATTTACAGGGGGAGACCCCCCTCCAAGGGCCAGAGGAGGAGGAGGAGAAAGTGGATCAAATCATTCAAATGGATGAGTCTGAATTGGGATCAATGCATGATAGTGAGCTCCTGTCAGAGACAGACCCCTTAGAGGGGGCAATGTCTGAGGATGAAGGTCTTATTCCTGACCAGCCTGCTTTTACAGGCTTATTCTGGCCACAACTTTTCAAATCTCTCTTGTTTAAGGCAAAGAACATTGCATGCCTAAACAAGCCAAAACCGTCTGACACACCTAACACCTCAGGGGAGGGGCCAGGGGACCTGATCTTCAAACAACCGGTAGTTGAAGCAGAGGTGATTCCAGTTCCAGCCATGTTTTTGGACCTGGTTCAGAAGCAGTGGGCCTCTGCAGCGATGTACACATCCCCAACTGGATATGACAGGAAATATTTCAATTTGAACCCCGATTTTTCAAATTTATTGAGTACCCCTGAGGTAGACCAACCTATAGTGGGGTTAGCATCCCCCTCTATTCCCAGTGATGCGCTGGAGCCTTTAAAGCCGGAGGAAAAACGGGCTGAACTAGCCCTACGCAGGGCTCATTAGTCTGATGTGTGGGCTATCAGATCAGCCACGGCTGCCTCCTTCTTCACCCGATTGTCTCTTAGATGGCTTCGTATTTTGAAGCAACACGTGCCTACTTCCAACCTCAGGGTGCATCAGGATATCACCAAACTTACTGCTGCGGCTGAATTCTCAGCCGATGCTACTTATCATGCAGTCAAATTTTCAGTAAGGGCCATTACCTCACATGTCACAGCGCGTTGCTTGCTATGGTTAAGACACTGGCAAGCCAACTTCAAACACAAAGTCAAGCTGGCCTCATCCCCCATTGTGGGAGACAGACTGTTTGATCCTTCCCTGGATCCACTGCTGATTGAAACCTGCAACAAGAAGAAAATTCTCCCTTCCCTTTTTCGGAAGTCAGACCCTAGAAACCCCCAGTCCTTTCGGAGGGGATCCTTTCAATCCTTTTATCAGGGATCCTTCTCTTCCAGATACCAGAGACCCCCAGCATTCAGACCAGAACAGCAGCCAGATAGGTCCGACTCAGTGGACAGGAGTAGAAGGGGTGGGCAATCCAACCTTTTCGAGGAGCAGGAAACAGACCTTTTTGATGACCAAGGTAACTCCTGGGATCCAATCCCCATTGGTGGATGCCTTAAATTATTCACTGACCAATGGGACTCCTGTACCTCTGAATCTTTCGTCAGAGATACGGTTAGATTCGGTCTCGTGCTGGAGTTTCAATCCACTCCCCCATATTTCTTCATGTCATGCCCTCCTTCTAGGGACCCGATTAAGTGTAATCTCATGGATTCTGCTATCCAACATCTTCTGGATATACGAGCCATCCAACCAGTAGCTACCAATCAACGAGGGTGTGGTTTTTATTCACATCTTTTTGTTGTGCCTAAGAGTTTTGGGGGAGGTGTGGAGAGCGATATTAGACTTGAAACGCCTCAACCGTTTCTTAGTATATCACAAGTTTAAAATGCATAACCTCCAATCAATATTACTGGGCATCAGGAAAGGGGATGTCCTCATGTCCATTGATCTGACGGAGATGTACCTGCATATTGCGATTCGGCCTTCCCACTACAAATTTCTGAGATTCTGTTACAATAACCACTATTTCAAATATGTGGCCCTCCCTTTCGGTCTAGCTTCTGCCCCCAGAACCTTCACGAAGGTCCTTGCAGCACTAGCTGCCCACCTCAGGGACATTCCAGCACGCCTCCAGTGTTATCTTGATGATATCTTGATTTTATCTCCTTCTGCCCATCAAGCAGTCAAGGACACTTAGAACACATTACAATCCCTACAAGAGCATGGTTTCTTAATAAATTGGAAGAAGAGTCAATTAACGCCATTGACTCGGATAATCCATTTAGGGGCGGTCATAGATACGGTGGAAGGCAAGGTTTATCTGTCAGCAGATAGACTAAATAACATCCCAAAATTAGTTAAGGAGATCAGGTTTCTTAAAAGGGTGTCCCTAATTGACTTATCAAAATTGTTAGACAAAATGATCTCATGTATTTCTATTATCCCTTGGGCCCGCCTCCACACTAGATACTTCCAATGATTCCTGCTACCGTACCAGTGCTCCGGCCGAAGCAACTCCAAACACAAAGTCAGGGTTTCACCAAAGGTTCTCATTTCCCTCCTCTGGTGGTCCAAACCAGTTATCAACAGAGGCTGTCTCTTCAAGGAGCCACAAAGGCTCACCATCATCACAGATGCCAGTCTGTTTGGATCGGGAGCTCACGTCCAGTCGCTCACAACCCAAGGCCGATGGTCCGACATAGAACAGTCGTGCAGCATAAATTGGCTGGAGCTTCGTGCAGTACAGCTGGCTCTCCGCAACTTCCTTCCCTAGGTACATTGTCAGCACATACTGATTCTGACAGACAATGTAACAGCCAAAGCTCACATAAACAAACGAGGGCACACAATCGAAACAGCTCATGTGGGAAGCAGAGCACCTATGCCGCTGGGTGGAGAACAACTTACTTTCCATTAGAGCAGAACACATCTCAGGTCTGTCCAATACATAGGCAGACTGGCTAAGCAGGGCCACCATAGATCAGTCAGAGTGGTTCCTCCATCCCTCCCTGTTTCAAGAAGCGGCATGGACATTTGGTCAGCTGGTGGTGGACCTGTTTATTTCCCCTCTCAACACTCAGCTCCCGAGAATTTTTTCCAGGTACCCATTGCAAGGGGCGGAGAACTTCAACTCGCTCCACTGTCATTGGCCCTCGGGGCTCCTGTATGCATTCCCTCCGCTTCCACTGGTTCTCCAGGTCATACAGAAATTACTAGACGAGAGGGTGGAACTACTACTAGTAGCGCCTTACTAGCCCAGATGGCCATGGTTTGCGGACCTCCGGTATCACCCCCTTGGTGATATCCCGTGAGACAGAATCTCATTAATTCAGGGACCCCTTCAACATCCGGATCCTCAGTGGTTACAATTGACCGTCTGGAGGTTGAGCGGAGTGGTTTGAAGAGCGAAAATCTCTCAGAGTTATCACCACTATCCTAGCCGCCAGATGTCCCTCAACAATACGCATCTACAATGCCACATGGTCCATTTTCTGTAAATGGTGCACCAAATTTCAAATCAATCCTACTTCTCCTTCTGTGGCTCAGATCCTAGAGTTTTTACAAGAGAGACTGGATAAGGGGTTGTCACCTAATACGTTGAAAAGGCAGGTGGCGGCTTTGGCATCAGTCATCACTTGTGAAGGCCTTTCTCTTTCCCATCATCCACGCATACGGTCCTTCCTGTGTGGAGCCACCAATTTACGTCCTCCAGCGGTGCACCGTTATCCCACCTGGGACCTTAACAAGGTCCTTGTCGCACTCACTAAGGGTCCTTTCGAACCTTTGAAAACGTCAAGCCTCCAATTTCTGACGTACAAAGTAGTTTTCCTTGTAGCAATCACCTCTACTCGTGGTATCTCAGAGATCGCAGCCTTGTCTTTCAAACAAGATCTCTGTGTGTTCCATGCTGATTAGGTGATCCTTCATCCTGATCCCACATTTATACCCAAAATCAATTCGGCTTTTCATAGGACGTAAGAACTTATCCTTCCAAATTTTTTCCCCAGACCGTCACAAGGTATGGAAAGACAATGGCATAGGCTGGATGTGAGGCGTGCATTGCGAATTTATATCAATCGTACAGTGGCTTTCAGGAAATCGGAGGCTTTATTTGTGTCCTTTCAACCCAACACTCAAGGTTGCAAGGTCTCACCATCTACGATAGGCGGTTGGTTACGGGCTGCAATAGCAAAAACATATCAGGTTCAATCCCTGCAGGTGCCTAGGGGCATAACAGCTCATTCAACAAGGAGCGCCGCAACATCGGCAGCATGGGCCACACAGGCACCAATAACTGAAATTTGTCGAGCAGCAACTTCTCAGCTTCCCCATTGCCATTCATTCCCCATTCATTGCCATTCATTAGACATCATAAAATTGATGTGTTTGCCTCCGCTGAGGCTTCTTTTGACAGAAGAGTTCTGCAATGGGTACACAGAGACCAGGAGGAGATTCCAGACCAGACGGGGTTCCTCCCGTAGGACAGGACAGGCTTTGGTATGTCTCACTACTAGATGCTCTGAACAGCTCATAGGAGAAAGGTCGTTGGTACTTACCTGACACGCCCATTCTCTTTGAGCTGTGAAGAGCATCCAGCCCGACCCTTTTCTGTCTGGTGGGGTCCTGTTTCAGCCAATGAATGTTTAGGGCATGAGGATGAGGCCGTTCTCTCGTCTTTGCCAAAACTGGGGAACACTGAGGAAGGGTCACGTGGAGGAGGAGGAGCGTTCCACAAATCAAGCTCAGCCTATGAATGCAGAGACTGAAACACCTCCCACTACCGGATGCTCTTCACAGCTCAAAGAGAACGGGCATGTCAGGTAAGTACCAATGGCCTTTCTGTTATTCTCTTAAATATTGTGCATAGAAACTTAGTAAATAGCAAGGAGAAGCTGTTCTTCTAGATTTTAGAATGGGCTGTCAAACTCCTGCCCCATGTTTAATGAAGGAAGGAAAACTTCCAATATGTCACATGACACTGCCATGACGACGTGAGTTTGACAACTCTGTTCTAGAAGAACCTGTTTCTACTCTTAGAATGGAAATTGGGGGGGAGACGGAGGGAGGAGAGGGAGGTGTGGAGGGAGAGTCTCACCTCTCTTTTACCTCAGTGATAATGATCAAGCAATAATTTTGCATACAGAAAGTAGATTCAGATCTTTGCATCATCAGACAAAGATGAACATCATCATTGCAATGTAGAGCCAGTGCTGGGTAATATCAACAATTCTTTCTTTGTTGTAGGAACGCTTAAACTGAAATGGAACAGTTTCTTATTCTGCTGAGCTTATTCTGCTGAGTAAAATTGAATGATACAGAAACAAAATAGAAGCAAAAGGAAGGCTGTTCTTTCCTTGCCTCCATCTGCTATGCTTGTTTACCCTGAAAAATGAGAGAAGATTAAACAAAATCAGAAGAAAAGTTTTTTATTATGGGCTGAAATGTTTCTGTTGGTGCTTTTTTTTCCTGAGGTCAAAGAAGGGAAAATTTTATATGCTGACTAGATCTTTATATGTTTTAAATATATCTTAGGAATTAAGACTGTCGTATGGAAAGAAAAAATAGGGGCAAAATTGAAGAAAATATCAATGGTATCATTGTTTTTCTTATTTCCAGGTTGGTTAGGCTTTTAAAAATACCCTTTAAAAGTCTGTACTAAAGCTATCTTCAGCTTACAAAACCTGTTCCTTTTCTTTTAATACAGTGATGGGGAATCATGTCTCTAGTTATGACATTTGCAATAAACTTAATGTTAGTCTTTCACTGAAGTTCCCACTGTTTCATATCAATAGTAAGTGCCACATTATGCACTCAGCAGAATCTCCATGGATTCCAGGAGCTATAAAAAAAGCTTAAGGACTGTATGTATAACAGCTGTGGACCATGATGCTGCTACTGTAGAGGCTCTTTCTATACCCTTCAGCTTGATTATAGAGCTGTCCTTCCTTGCTTATTGGAATTGTGGTGGCTTCTGAATTGCAGTTGAACTTTGGCTTCGCAGAACTAAAAATGCCAAAAGAGCTATGGGAGATCCAGTGACATAATTAGGCGAAATACTTCCTTATATACTAAGGGCCTTATCTTCTCCTGCTTCATTGTGCTGGTTTTTTAAGACCCATTTCTACTTATCAGGATTTTGTTCCTCACAACAGTGGTGGACATATTATTGAATTGCACCAAGTTACACCTTAGCGCCATACCCAAGTTTTGAGACATTTGACATTTTCCTGGTATTAAAAGATTTTATTTGCATGAGGCTGAACAATTTCAGGTCACTCTTCTAGGGTAGAGCAATTCCCCATCAGCTGAATGCCACTAAGCCTTGGGAAGATTGATTCCATTTCACAGGAATATTGTTATTAAATATATCCATAATGATATATTTGGAACATTATATACCTTGCAACTCCAGACATCTGGACTAGAATTCCTTCAACATGAAAGGAAATGAAATATTAGTGGCCAGATAAAATTAATCTTTGTTTGTCACATTTTGTTTCCAGTGTTTTTAATTTGGAGGAGTATATCTGCTCCGGCATTTGAGTTTAGTATAATAATTCAAGCAAGAAAGGCAGTTTGGTCTAGTCAGTTTAAAATACAAGGCTAAAAAGCAGGAGACTGGGAATTTTAGTCTAGAACAAGAATAAAAGCTGGCCCAATCAATATTTCCCAACTCACCTCAGGATTGTTGTTGTAGGGAAAATAGGAGAAAGAAAGAGAATTAGGTATGTTTGCCACCTTGGGTTATTTATAAAAATAAAATAAAGATGGAATTTTTAAAAATCTAAAAAAATTAAACCTCAATTAATAAGCAGGATGCTATATTTTCTTCCCTGATGGAAGTTCCTTGTGATTTGATGCCCTTTAGTTGACTACTAATTTGCTAGAGCCCACTAACTACATAGCCAAAATGGCATTAAGAGTTGTTAAACTAATCCTGCATAGCTTTTTCTCTGGTAATATCACGCTAATAACTAGAGCATACAAAACATTTGCTAGACCAATACTTGAATACAGCTCATCAGTCTGGAACCCGCATTACATATTTGATATGAATACAATTGAGAAAGTCCAGAAATATTTCATAAGAAGAGTTCTCCACTCCTCTACTCATTGCAGAATACCTTATGCCACCAGACTTTTAGACCTAGTCAAACTAAAACTATGCTGCCTTTGGTCTGATCTAAATATAGTACATAAAATTATATATTGCAATGTCCTACCTGTCAATGAATCAACCACAACAATACAAGAACACACAGATACAAGCGTTTGGAACCATCTTTCTTTTCACGGAACAACACTGAGGCCGCTACCCGGGGTCTAGCAGGTTGAATGAAACCACGTTCCAAATTTTTATCAATAAACAATCTTAGCTCTTCCAATTCCCGTGGGGTCATTGAGTACAACTTTGGTTTCGGGAGCTTCACCCCAGGCAAAATCTCAATAGCACAGTCTGTTGGTCGGTGAGGCGGAAGCTCATCCGAAGCCTTCTCACTGAATACTTCTTTTAAATCCCAATACTCTTTAGGAATTTTCTCCTCATCTTTTACGGACTCAGTACTTGTGGAAGCTATTTCAATTAGGCCCCCAGGCTTCGGCTGAGATCTGGCCCCTCCTCCCGGTCGCTGCTTTGTGCATATGCGCAACAACCCCTTTCTCCAGTTAACCTGGGGGTTCCATTTCCGGAGCCAGGGCAATCCCAGTATTAATGGTTGCTCCATCCCAGGGACCACAATAAAACGCAGGGTTTCATCGTGCTCTCCCATGACCATTTCTATAGGTTCCGTGACAAAATGTGCAGGGCAACCTCCAGCCACTGATCCATCTAGTTGGCAAAAGGAAATGGGCATCTTCAAAGGTTTTAACTTTAGGCCCATTTTCTTCACTACTTCCGTGTTTATTATACACCTGGTGCACCCAGAATCTAACAGGGCTAGCATTTCTCCTTCGACCCCTGAATTGGGTACCCTCAACTTCACCGGAATGGTCATAGGGCCCACACTTGGACTTACCAGGAAGTCGTCTTCCGAGTCAGAATCCTCCTCCTCAGGGGTCACTGGGGCTTCTGATTCCTCTCCTGCGGGACGGGCGACCTCTGCTGTCTCTTTCGACTTTAGTGCTGTTTCGCGAGGCTTCGCTGGGGATTTTTCAGGTTTCTTTCCTTCCTTTGGCGCCTCCTTTGGCTCCAACTTGACTCTGCAGTTCACAGTCCGGTGACCTTCTTTCCCGCATCGAAAGCAGGCCGAGGGGTTGGGTCTTGCCGCCACTCCTCCCTTCTGAGGTTTAGGAGCCTCTTGAGAGCGCGAGGGGGAAAACTTGCTCCACCCATAACCTCCCCGCCGTTTACTTCGGATTAAATCAATTTCCACTTCTTCTGCCAACAGGTACCACATCTGCAAGTTATTGGGGTCTCTTCTTGCAGTGCATCTCGGGTACACATCTTCATTTAAACCATCTTTAAACAGTTCTATCAGGGCTTCTTGGGGCCAGCCTCGGAAATGGCCTACTAACTGCCTAAATTCTTGAGTGTAATCAGCCACAGACCTCCGCCCCTGTTTTATGGTTTTCATCCTAATTCGGGCCTTGCGCTCCGCCAGTGGGTCCTCAAACCTAGCCCGCAGTGCAGCCATAAATAGGTTATAATTCAGCAACTGAGGAGCATTATCATTATGCAAAGTCAACATCCACTCTGCCGCTATTCCCTCCAGAGCCCTGGTAACACACCTCACTTTGGCTGCTTCTGAGGGAAAATCCTCCCCATACTCCTCCATATAGCTCCATATTTGAGCTAAGAAAAATCCCAAGGCTTTGGGATCCCCTCCGTATTTTACTTCTAACGGAGGCAGCCTAGGAGCTCTACGCCTTCTAGGAATCACACCTCCCGCCGAAGGCCCCGGGGCTGCTGCTGGATCGGGTTGATTAATGGGAGAGGGAGTTGCTCTGCTTCTTCTGGCTGGGGCTGCTTCCCCTCCCCCTTCATACCTTTGTGCAGCTTGAGGTTGTTCAAAGGTTTCATTAAGGAGTCTCCTGGCTTGATCCAGCAAGAGTTCCCTCTTTTCCTTCTCTTGCCAAGGCTCCTCTTTTCCACGCCGGCGGGTAGTTGTGACCCCGGGGGGGGGGGTCCTCCTCCGGATCTTTCCAACCAACTCCCACCGACCATCTGGGCTTTACCACTGGATCCTCTTCCAGACTGAGCTCTGCTAGCGATTGGGCTTCCTGCACCAGCAAAGAATCTTGGCCTCCAATGGCTCCCAGATCCTCCTGGTCACTATTTGAAGATGACATGATGTCCAGGCCCCCTCAGAAGAAAATTGGGTATTCTCTCTGGGTGGGCAGGTGGGGGGAGATTCAGAATAATGTCAGGCGGAGCTCCATTCAAAATCCAGGAAAGAAATACTTAGACTCTTTAGTTTAGAGAAAAGATATCTTTTACTGAAAGTGAAGTGGTAGCAACCAAAGAATTCTGAATCTGAGAATTTAGGCGCGCAATTCACATATAGAAAGTGATGGAAATGTTCCCAGCCCCAATAGTTCAAATGACACTTCCAATTAGAAGTTGTGGATATGATCATGTGGGCATCTTCAGGTGATGATGAGGCCTCTGTCCGTTGACCTTGGCATAGTTTGATAACGGGTTGCAGTTGCGCAGAGAGAAGAAAGCTAAGCGAGAAATAGAAACCTAACTCTATTTTATGCTCCCCCCTTCCATTTATACATTAGACTAATGTAACTCCTCCAGCTCACTTCCCCAACTATTCCTACCTCCCTTTTCCACCCCCCGTTACTTATGGCACTCGAAAAGATGCAAAGCAATTGCAGAAGATCTTGAAGACTGACATTCTGCTTCTGGAGGAGCTGCTGCTGCTGCTTATGGCGGTGGTGCTTCTGCTCATGCTTACTCTGCTGATGCTGCTTCTGACGGTGGTGCTTCTGCTGGTGCCTTACTCTGCTGATGCTGCTCCTGGTGGTGGTGCTTCTGCTGGTGATTACACTGCTGAAGCTGCTCCTTGTCCTGCTGGTCCTGCTGGTCCTGCTCGTGCGCCTGGTCTTGCTCGTCCTGCTGGTCCTGCTCGTGCTCCTGGTCCTGCTGGGGCTCCTGGTGCTTAGTCTGCTGCTGCTGCTCCTGGTCCTGCTGGTGCTGCTGATGGTGCTGGTGCTGCTGCTGATGATCCTGCTGGTGCTGCTGCTGCTGCTGCTGCTGCTGCTGATGATGATTATGATCCTGCTGGTGATGCTGCTGCTGCTGCTGCTGATGATGATGATGATGATGATCCTGCTGGTGCTGCTGGTGGTGGTGGTGTGGAGGAGCAGCCCCTACAACCTCGAAGCCCCTCTGATGAGGGCCCATATGGCCCTGCCAGAGGGATGAAGAGGCAGACGCATGATAGGGAGAGGAGGCAATACTCCATTGAGGAGGAACATGAGGATGAGGTGCTGGAGTGGCTGAGAGAGAATGACTATCTGTGGCGGAAGGGACACAGGCTCTACAGGGACACCAAAATGAAGCAGGCTGCTTGGAGAGAGAAGGTGGAGAGCCTGGGCTACACATCGGATGTGCTCCACGGCTGGTGGAAGCACATGCACACCTGGTATGGGAAGCTGCACCTCAACACATCTGGCCAGGCCACGGTTAAGCTGACGGACAAAGAGACCTACGTCATGCCCAGGTGCAGCTTCCTGGAGGGTGAGATCCGCCAACTAGGAGCAGCCCCTCTCACAACCCTCTCTCTCCGGCAGCCTGCTGAGAACCAGTCCTCTTCCGGCCAAGAGTCAGCTCCTGTCTCCAGGCAGGTTTCTGTGGAGCATCCCATGGCGGAGAACCCCCCCACAGCTGTTCTAACCATGGCGGAGCACGTGGAGGACACCCTGACACAGTGGGAGAAAGGAGACGGCACTTCCACCACAGTCCTACCCGCATCCACCCCCAGCTCCACCTCCACAGAAAGGCAGAGAGCCAGGAGGGGCAGAGCCACACTGTCCTGCTGGAGATCAGGGACACCATTCAGAGCAGCATAGATCTCCTCTCTCAGCTGGTCCACACCGACTCCTCATCCTCCAACTGCAAGCCCTTCCTCACCTATGTCAACCACACCCTCACAGACATGGTGGAACCCGAGTACCAGGTGGTGAAGGACCGGATCACCGAGCTGCTTCACAACCCTCCAGACCCAGAGGAACCTGCTCCCACCCAGTCCAGGTCTGCTCCTCCACTCCTTCCCATTCCAAGGCTTTTCACAGGCCCTCACCTACCAGGGCTACGGCTACCAGGAGGTCCAGCAGCACAGGCAGCAGCCCTTCCCAGTCCAGGCACAGAGTCATCAGACGACACCGTTGCCACCCACACCACAGATGCCACCCACGCCAGTCCTCACCCAGCTGCAGACCAGACAGCCCCACTACACTGCTCCTTCCTCCACCCCACAGCCAAGCCTGGCCTCAGTACATCTGTCCTCGGTACTGGGGCTGACACTCCATGGCATGGCGGAAGGAGCTCTCAACATCACGGGGCTGAGCCAGCTGTCCAAGACCTTCCTCAACACACCGTCCCCTGTTGTCCTCTCGGGGCCAGGCACCCCAATGACGATACAGACCAGCACTCCAGCACCAACCATCTCCACAGCACCTGGACCCTTCACCCCTGAGACTGGCCACACCTCCGAGTGACCATGAAGAGTGCCAGAGACTGGGTGGCTACCTGTAGACTTTATTTGGACACTTGACTTGGGTCATTTTTCTTTTACAGCTTGTTATTAATAAAGTTTATCTTTGCTTCACACACTTGCTTCATTTATTTTTTTTAATAAAATCTTGGTGGAAACTTTTAGAAATGGTTTAAGCCTTTGCATGCTTGTGGGATGGGTAAGGATAGCAGTGGGATGGGCAGGGATACCTTTGGGGTGGGTAAGGATAGCAGTGAGATGGGCAGGGATACCTGTGGGATGGGTTAGGATACCTGTGGGATGGGTTAAGATTGCTGTGGGATGGGTTGAGACAGCTGTGGGGATAGATAAACCTCCAGTGCAAGCATAGTGGTACTGTATGGTCCACCCTCCCAGGTGCCACACCTATAGCCCTTCCTTATCAATACTAATGTAATCATTGATCCACACATGTCAACATAAACACAACTCTTTATTAAATGCCCTGTTCATTGTAGGCCCACCCAACATACATGGCCCAATCTCATCCATGTGATGAGACAGGCTGAAGGAAGCACCCATTAATCATCCATCATCCTATCTTGCCACTCCACTGCTCCAGCTGGGGAGTTGCACCAGTGTCTCAGGAGGTTGCGCTGCTTCTTCCCTTCACGTGAGGCTCTGTTGGGGCCTTGCACATCCTCAGTGTCTATCAGGTTTTGCCCTTGCCTCCATTCCCCAGGCTCCATGTCCCCATTGCCTTGTTGGAGGTCCACGAGCCTGTTCTGCAAGACTGGGAAGCGGGTGCGCATGAGATTGTGCAGGATGCAGCAAGCTTCCACGATGTTCCTCACGGTCTCTGGGCGATGCTGCATGGTGGTGAGAAGTACCTGGAACCTGTTGGCCAGGATGCCAAAGGCGTTCTCCACCACCCGCCTTGCCCTGGACAGCCTGTAGTTGAAGATCCTCTCTTCACAGGTGAGGAGTCTGGAAGTTTAGGGCTTCATGAGGTAGGTTCTGAGGGAGAAGGCGTCATCCCCCACAATGAAGTAGGGCACATCTTGTGTGTCGTTGGGCAGGGGTTCTGGATTTGGGAAGCCCATGATGAGGTTGCGTTCCAGCCCCTCCTTGAGGTCACTGGCGTTGTATACCTGGGCATCTGAACATGAGCCGTTGCCTGAAACATTGATGTGCATGAACTTGTAGTCAGCATCGACCATGGCGAACAGGACGATACTGAAGAAGCCCTTGTAGTTGAAATAAGTAGACCCCCACTTGGCTGGAGATTTGCAGGCCATGTGCTTGCCATCTTTGGCTCCAACGATGTGTGGGAAGTTCCACCTCTGATACCACTGCTCTGCAACTTTCTTCCAGCCTTGTTCAGTGGTGGGGCACTGGAGGAGCTCCTCCATGTATTCTTTGATGATGGCCTGCACCACTTCTCTGACCACAATGCTGATTGTGTTGTGTGGCACCCTCCAGCCGTACTGCATGCTCCTGTAGGTGGTCCCCGAGGCCAGGTGGCGCAGAGACAGTGCCACCTTGAGCCCATGGTCCTGGCTGGGGCGGCAGTTGTTGCTCTGCTTGGTCAACCGGGGTGTCAGCCGCTGTACAACTTCATCAAACCTGGCTGGAGGCATCCTCATGAAGTTCTGGAATGCACGAGTGTCTTCGTTCCTCAGCTCCACCATCAGCTTGTTGTACAGTCCATACTCTGCTCTTCTCCCGATCCATCTTCGGACCCAGACGCCTCTTGGCCACCTCCTTTTCTTCCCGTAGTAGAGTTCACAGAGCCTGTAGATGGCTTCGCACTGTTGCAGAACGATGGTGGCTACCAAAAGGAGTTTGTTACGATCCATGGTGGACATGACTGGATGCTGTGGAAGAGGAAGAGGCAGATGAAGGCTGCAGAGGTCTGCACAGCTGGGCTGCTGGTCTGAAAGTGAGATCCAGGTGAGTTGCTCCCCCTTTTTATAGGCAATATAGGTTTTCCACTATCTGTCTCTTTGCATCCTCTAGGCATCCTCTAGACATCCTTAATATCCGAGATAGGTCCCCTCTGCGAACATTTTTTTCATTTTAAATGCTTTCTTTGCGAGCTGCATCCGCTTTCATCCTTTCTACGTCCGTGCTACTAACGCTGCGTGTCCGTTCCGCTTCCTCCCTGCGTCCGTTTACCGCTGGAACGGATGCGAGTTGTGCGGATGCGCAGCGGATGCCTAGCGGATATAGTGGATGCGTAACAGATGCAGAAGAGATGTCCCCCGTATGCCTAGCGGATGCAGAATAGACGCGTTGGATACATTTTCCACTCAAAAGTTTTGAACAGCTCAAAACCTTCTGAGTGAATGAAATGTCAGTAGACGGATGCTGGACGGATAGGAAGCAAAAAGGAGACAGTGAGTACAGAACGGAAGCATCGCGTTAACCAACGGATGGCAAGTGTTTTTCTCCATTTTACATCCTCTTTCCATCCGTTGGTGCAATGTGACAGGGGCTTAAGCTTAATAAAGTTTACTTAATTAATTTTTTTTACTTAATAAAATAATAAAGTTTACTTAATAAACTTAATAAAGTTTATGCTTACTTAATAAACTTAATAAAGTTTACCTAATTAATTTTGTTTACTTAATAAAGTGTTGTTATAAACTTTGAAAAAATGGTTAAACCTTTGCATGCTTGTGGGATCGATAAGGATAGTTGTGGGATAGATAAACCTCCGGACTTACGCTTGTAGTGCAACCATACTGGGACTGTATGGTCCACCATCCCAGCTGCCACACATATGGGCCTTTATTATCAATAACAATTTATTCAGTAATCCACACATTTTAAATTAAACAAAGCTGTTTATTAATGCCCTATTCATTGTAGGACTCCACAACATACATTTCATTAGTACATTAGTACATTTCATTATACATTAACAAGATACAACAACATAGTAATGCAGTGTTGTTATGGCACAATCTCATCATTGTTATGCAACAGTCTCAAGGAAGCATCCATTCTAATCATCTATCATCCTGTCTTGCCACTCCACTGATCCAGCTGGGGAGTTGCACCAGTGTCTCAGGAGGTTGCGCTGCTTCTTCCCTTCACGTGAAGCTCTGTTGGGGCCTTGTACATCCACAGCGTCCATCAAGTTACATCCTTGCCTCCATTCACCAGGCTCCATGTCCCCATTCCCTTGTTGATGGTCGACAAGTCTGTTCTGCAACACTGGGTAGCGGGATTGTGCTGAGATTGTGCAGGATGCAACAAGATTCCATGATGCTCCTCACAGTCTGTGGCTCATGTTCATGGTGGTGAGAAGTATCTGGAACCTGTTGGCCAGGATGCCAAAGGTGTTCACCACCCGTCTTGCCTTGGACAGCCTGTAGTTGAAGATCCTCTCTTCACGGGTGAGGTATCTTGAACTGTACGGCTTCATGAGGTAGGTTCTGCGGGAGAACGCATCATCACCAACGATGAAGTAGGGCATATCTTGTGTTTCATTGGGTAGAGGGTCTGGATCTGGGAAACCCATGATGAGGTTGTGTTCCAGCCCATCCTTGAGGTTACCTGCATTGTATATCTGGGCATTTGAAGGTGACCCGTTGCCTGAAACATCGATGTAGATGAACTTGTAGTCAGCATCAATCATGGCAAAGAGGATGATACTGAAGAAGCCCTTGTAGTTGTAATAAGTGGACCCTGAGTTGGCTGGAACTTTGCAGGCCATGTGCTTCCCATCTATGGCTCCAACGGTGTGGGGAAAGTTCCACCTCTGATACCAATCTTCTGTAAGTTTTCTCCAGCCTTGTTCAGTGGTGGGGTACCTGAGGAGCTCCTCCACATATTCTTCAACGATGTCTTCTACCACTTCTCTGACCACAATGCTGCATGTTTCTGTATGTGGTTCCAGAGGCCAGGTGCCACAGAGTCAGTGCCACCTTCAATCCAGGGTCCAGATTGGGACGAAAGTTGGTGCTAGGCTTGGTCAACCTGGATCCTCATGATGTGATGGAATGCACGAGGGTCTTCATTCCTCAGTTCCACCATCAACTGGTCATACAGTCCAAAGTCCATTCTTCTCATAATCCATCCTCAGACCCACACAGCTCTTGGATGTCTCCTTCTTCTTCTCCTTCTGTCTAAAACTTGATACAGTCTGAACAGGTTTTGGTTCTGTTGTTGAATGAGTGCAGCTATCATATGGACTCTTTGATCATCTATGGTGGAGAACAATTGATGATGTTGAAGACCAAGACCAAGGGTGATGAGGTCTGTACATCATGGCTGCTCGACTCATACTGAGATCCAGATGATTCTCTCCCCCTTTTTGTAGAAAATTTTGGTTGTCCGCTAGGTGTCCTTCTACATACTCTAGACATACTGCAGACATCCTAAATATATGAGATACATCCCAGATACAAACGCTTTGTCCGTTTTGAATACTTTATATACAAGATGCATACACTTACATCCTTTCTATTTCCGTGCAAGTAACGATGTATAGATGTTCCATGCACCTTTTCTTTCATCCTTCTTTCCGTTTTCAGCTGCAGCGGATGTGAGTTGTGAGGATGCCCAGAGGATGCAGAGAGGATACAGCGGACGTTTAACGGATGATAACGAATATAGAATGTTTGTTGCTCGTATATGTTCCGGATTTACATCGTACACAGCGGAAAGTTCATCCGTTCTAAAAGTTTTGTGCAGCTCAAAACTTCTTGCGCGGTTGAAATCACAGTGGATGAATGCTCCATGGATGGAGCATATGAAACACGTATGCAATGAGTACACAATGGATTCATAGCGTTTTCCAACGGATGGCAAGATTTTTTTTACGTTTAACATCCTCTTTGCATCCGTAAGTGCAGTGGGACCGGGCCCTGAAACCGCACCAAACTTGACTGCAGGAAATATGACTTAAGCAACAGAGTTGTCAATGTCTGGAAAACATAATTCTGTGGTTTCTTCCCCAAACCCCAAAAACTTTAACCTTAGACTGTCTACTATTGACCTCACCTCTTTCCTAAGAGGTCTGTAGGGGGCATGCATGAGTTCACCAACATGCCTACCATCCCTGTCCTATTGTTTCTTTTTTTTTTCTTATTTGTATCCATTTCATGTATTCATAACCATGTTTATACTTATACCTGTTACCTAATAATCACTTGACAAAATAAACAAATAAAAATAAATATTTTTCCTTTTTTTCACACCTCATTTTCATCAGAATTTTAGTGGAGAGCTACTCCAGCAGGTAATCCTACAGATAGTAATGGATTGGAAGAAAGGAGTCCTCAAATATCACACAAAAAGTCTGAAGAATTTAAAAGCACTGTTCTTTTTTTGGTACTACATAAACTGTGGTAAGGAGAGTTAGTTGGCTGGATTACCTTACTGCAATGTCCACTCTTTCTTTTTCCTTTCCCTGCACTAATCTGCTGTATCAGATAAGGAAGGTGGAATCTGGTTAGTTCATGGATGAGGGAAACCATCAAAAAAGATTAGGGCTGTTTACTTGACTAGAAATTGAACAAATAATCCTGGAGGGAGTTGCAAAAGAAAGATTTTGGTGGGTGGGGTTGTTGAGCTTGAAGGGAATGTTAGCTTTTAGACATATCTAATGCTATCTTGGTAGCAGAAACAATAGACCCTCATTGCTAAGTTTAATTATGGGTTGATTCTTTAGTGAACTGCTTGCCTTGGAAGAGGAAGGAAGACAGTGGGAAATACAGGTAGCCCTTGTCTTACAAAGGTTCATTTAGTGACCATGTCAAGTTACAATGTCACTGAAAAAAGTGATTTGTGACCATTTTTTACACTTAGACCTGCAACAAGAACGTTGCAGCATTCCCAAAGTCATGTGATTTACATTCAGATGCTTGACAACTGGTTCATATTAATGATGGTTGCAATTTCCCAGGATCATCTTTTGCAACCTTCTTACAAGCGAAGTCAGTGTGGAAACTAGATTCATTTAACAACCGTGTCACTAATTTAACAAATGCAGCAATTCACTTAACAAGTGGGTCAAGAAAAGACATAAGATGGGTCAAAAGTCACTTAACAAATGTCTCACTTAGCAACATAAATTCTGGGCTCTGTTGTGGTCGTAAGTCGAGAACCACCTGTACCAACTTCTCAAGCACAATTCTTTTCTCTCCAATGAGAATGCCTGGATGGGGGAAAGAACAGGGTTGGGTGACTGCAGAATGGCTGCAGAGAAGGTAGGGTCTCTACGTGCTGCACATTCAATGCACACTATTTCCTCCATCAATTATTCAGTGTCTACTACTGTGGCTCCGAGAAGACTCCCTGTCTGCATCCATTAAAAGAGAAGCAAGATGTCAGGAACTCAAACCTATTTGTAGGTGGGAGTGGTGAGGTTTTTCTTTTTTGAAAAAAAAAAGCTGTCTTGACAGCAGTTTTCTGCTCCAGCCCTCCCTTAAACACTCAACATGTGCTATAATCCATACTTCTTAATTTGTCTCCCATTATATAAAAGAGGAGGACCCAACAGGGCCATGCTCTTCTTAAGAGCTGTATTGTGCTAAAGGCCATATTTTTAAGATGGAGGCTAATTGGGGAAGGCCATTTTATTTACTTCATTCATTCATTCATTCATTTAATTTTTATAGCCACCCACCTCCAACTAGTGACTCTGGGAGGCCATTAATGGTATGGTTTGAGAAATCTGCCTTTCTCTCTTTTTAAAAAAAATGAAAATCAGAAATTCTGAAAAATTCTGAATTTTTTTTTTCAGAAATTTGAAAGATATGAAGGCCCTGTTCCAGTTTAACTTTATTGTGCATCTGGAGGAGCCTGTTGAGGTTAGAAATCTGTCAGAGACTCTAATTGTGCTTTGGTGTCCTGTCTATCTGGTTCTTCTTCCTACTTTGCTGTTCCTTTTCTTCAGTGGATCAAAAAATTGCTTCTTCTGAAAGTATTGGATTTTGCTAAAATGGCAATCAGAAATGGGTTTCTTTCCTTTGGGTCCCTTCTTTTTGCAGGCCTTCTTCAAATTATAGAAATTCACATTATACATGAGCTAAATAATTTTATCACATGGGAAGCCATGTGTTCTGCCACCGAGATTAAGCGTTTTAGGACCTGGTCTCTCTCCAAAGTGATTTTAAGATATATGGGGCACAACCTTTTGCCTTAATCCCCATAATTGCTAATTGGGCTTCTCCCACATTCCTTCAGTTCAGTCTCATTCTTTTTATTCCATTTGCAAAAGAATATGCATATTGTATAAGCTCTTAAAAGGGAGTCCCAACAAAGTTGTTGCTCATCTACCCTGACAACATTCAGTGGGTGAAGTCACAGGTGGTATTCAGCAGATTCTGACCAGTTCTGGAGAACTGGTAGCGGAAATTTTGAGTAGTTTGGAGAACTGGTAAATCCCACCTCTGACTGGCCTCACCCCCATCTATTCTCTGCTTCCCGAGTCCCAGCTGATTGGCTGGGTCTTCTTTTGTTGCCCTGCATAGGAGAACAGAGCAGGTTAGTGGGGTGGGGAGGGAATGGCATTTTGCAGTAACCTTCCCCCAGGAGTGGGGAAGAAATGGAGATTTTACAGTATCCTTCCCCTGCCACACCCACCAAGCCACACCCACAGAATGGTAATAAAATGTTTTGAATCCCATTACTGGTACAGCTGTTCAAGACTAAGTCAAAATCTTTTGTTACTTAAAGTAAAAAAAAAGTTGGTGTCTTCTTCCCCTTCCTTGTGCAAGCCTGTCTTGTTTGGCAGTTAAAAGCTGAGGGGATAATTTAGCAAACGTGAAGGTGTCAGGCTAACATATGTGAAGGTGTTAGGCTATGCCATCAAATGGTTTTTCACTGATAAGATTTTCTCCACAATGCTCTGTATCTAAGCTGGTGCTTCTCTTCCAACAGCAGCCCTATCACCACTGTAACTGAATCTACCATGCTACTACTTGTTCTCTTTCCTTCCACCTTTCCCAGCATTAGAACTTTCTCCAGAGAGCTAGGTATTCACATAATGGACAGGGTTAGTTAGAAAATGGGCCATTTTTTCCTTCTTAGGTTGTGCTGCCTTCAGCCACTTCTGTAGTTTGCTCAGTGGTAGGGCCAGACTTGCAGCTGTTCCCACCTTGGAAAGAACATGTTGTGTATGCTTGTCTTTATTATCAGTTCCTCCTATAGTAACCATCCCTTACCTCAAAACATTAATCAGGACCATAGTCTGTGCCTGTTTGAAATGTTTGTATCCTAGTTGTATTCTATAGATCACCTACCTTGTTACAAATGCACTTTCCCTCTCAAACACTATTAGAATGCAAGTGCTTTGGTTCTTTGTGGGTTTTAATTTCTTTTTCATTTGCATTTTGATTAATGTCTTTCCATAAAAGCCTTTTGATTCTCCCCCACCTCCCTTTTGGTTCCAATTTTTCTTTTCAATATCAGAAACAAAAAACTTACATCAGAGCTGATACTTTTTAATCTCTTGGAAGAATGGTTTAATTTCTCCAGAAAAACCTCTCATGTCAGTAGGGTTGTACAGCATCTTTCAAACACTTAAAAAACAAAAAACTCTGGGATATTTTTTAAGCCCCAGATCCCTCAGGGATTAATTTCAAAGAGTAGTTTCCACTTCTTGTTTCAGGACCTCATTTGTTGCTCACTAAGGGAAGCAAAGATAAGGTCAGCTTTTCAACCCAATCTTTTCCAAAAAGAAATAAGTCTGGAACCCATCATTCTCTTTGACTCATTTTGACCCATGGAGAACTTTCCATTGGCACATCGTCTTTTCAGTGTGACAATAATTATAGCAGCAAGCATGACCAGCTACTTAAAATTTTAATTATTTTTAAAAGGTTAACATTTTAAGAGGAGAAATTTCACTTGGCAAGTTTATTATTGATATGATTAGAATCTCTTGGCCCAAGTGATCACCATCTGCTTGGATGTGGATTCTGAGGACACAGGAATCTGGGTTGAAAGTAAGCTACCATTGTTGTACTCAGCTTCAATGCCATCTTGGCATGCTCTGGGGATTAAATGACCTGGAACTAATTCTACTTTTCTAAGCTCTTTAGAATATGCCTCAAGCTTTTTTGTCATCTGTGAATACACAGAATGTACTGTATTATGCCATTTGTTTTACAGGAGCAGCAGTTGGACTCAGATATCACACTAATCCATGATTTATAGTTTGCTCCATAAATGACAATAACTGGGTTCACACATCACACTGCCCCAAACCCAGCTAAGGAACATTGCAATGTAACATTAATCCAGTCAGTAAGGGGACTTTGGAATGAAATGGTTAGATTCTAAATGTTAGTTATTTCAGTTCCATTAAGTAGAACTTAAAAACTGGAAGTACTGAAAGCTTTCAGTGAGGAATTATGTTTGACTGACATCTCTGTAGGAGCTGAGAGACACTGCAGGTGAGCATGCTAGCCAAAGGGCAGGTGCTGGCCAGCAAAATTACCCTGGGTGAAAGGGAGATCATGAGGTAACTCACTTATACTATAGATGGCTGCTCTCAGTGGGTAAACTGCAGAAATGGATGTTTTTGCAGTCGGCTTTTGCAGAAGGTTGAGTAGCTGGGACTTCCAATATTCCATCTACTCTCACAACTGCAATAAGGACAATAAGCCCTTCCAGTCTCATTTTTAAAATATTTTTGGGAAATAAACTACAGATATAGAGGGATTCCCTTTGCTGAAAAGATGAAATTCCTTTCAGTGAATTAAGTATTTTGGGGAATACAAAACTAAAAAGAGATTAAAGATTGCCATTTTTGGGGTGTATGTGTATGTGTGCGTGTGTTGGAAAATAAACAAAACAATCTTCCTTTCGAAGATCTCTCTGATAATATATCATCAGCTTCATGACACCTCTTTGTTATTCTTAACTATGCTGAAAAATTATGTTATCGGGAAAAAAATTATAACATAAAAATGATCGATTTCTCAATTTTTTTTTCAGAAGAATCTATCCGGTATCATTTTATATTTCATTATGGAAGATTCATTAAAATGAAAAATATCAGAATAGTGCCTTCCTCAATCAATCAGTGGTGGATTAAAGACTCAATACACATGATATATTACTCCTTGCTTACCCACAATTTCCAGTGTTTCTTGCCAGTTTCCGGCCTTGGTTGGTTTCTGGCAAAATACTTGTAAGAATGAATGGGCTTGCTTTCCATCTATGGCATTCGCTCTATGACCACAGGGTTCACTTAAGATTGTAAAATCGGGTCAGTCATGTGGATGCTTTGACTTACTAATGTCATGACTTACAACCAGGTATTCCAAGTTCCATTACGGTCATAAGTCAAGGAGTACCCAATGCCAGGATTAAGATCTCCCAAATATATGAAGAGTCTTATGTATTGTTAATGTTTTATATATATTGTAATTGCTTCAATTAAAATAAAGCAATGACAATTGCTTTAATAACAATTGCCAAGAGTCACCTGCCAAGATTAGTAGTTATATAAACTTAATAAATAAAGTCAAGTACCGTCCCACAAATTTCTTCAGAAAATACAGGTACACCTTGACTTATGGCCACAACTGAGCCCAAAATTTCTGTTGCGAAGTGAAACATTTGTGAAGTGAGTTTTGCCCCATTTTCCTGCGACCTTTCTTGCCATATTTGTTAAGTGAATCACTACAGTTGTTATGTTAGTAATACGGTTGTTAAGTGAATCTGGTTCCTCCATTGACTTTGTCAGAAAATTGGAAAAGGGGATCACATGACTTCATGTAAACGGCGTAAGTTTGAACCGGTTGTCAAGTATCCAAATGTAAATCACGTGTTCACGGGGATGCTGCAACGATCATAAGTGCAAAAAATCATCACAAGATTTTTTTTCAGAACTTTTTTTTGGTAACTTTGAAGGTCACTAAGCGAACATCTGGCTCTGGTTCTTTGGAATCAACTTCCACCAGATCTTTTAAATATAAAATAAAATAAAATAATAAAAGGTTGGTTTTCTCCTTTATCTGACAGTTAACTTTTGCTTCTCCTTTTATTTATTCCATGGTTGTTAATATTATTAGAAGTTATAAGCACTTTTGATCTTATTTATATTGTGATTTTACTGTGTATTGATTCTAGTAAGTTGTATTGTTATTTTATTCCATTTGTAATGCACTTACTATAATAAATACATTCAATGCAAATAAAAATATAGGGACTTTTATATAGAAAATTAGCACTCCTCTGTTTTGCATGTCCTCAAAAGGAAGAATTGTTCTAATTTCTGGACATTTATTCCATCTTTCCATTTGTTTTCATTTCACTCTCTGCTATTATAAGCCTGATTGACCAAACATGGTTTTCCATTGCATGTACAAGCTGAAGGGAAAACTTAAAGGTAACCTTGTTGGAAAACTTCCAGCATATTTATTTGAGAGTATATAGAGCAATGTTTCTCAACCGTGGCAACTTTAAGATATGTAAACTTCAATTCCTAGAATTCCCCAGCCAGACTTGCTAAAGTTGAGAAATACTGACCGAGAGACATGGTTAGAATCCCTCAAAGCAAGTAAAGTTTGAGGCAGTTATACACTCGAATAATTTGCATTTTTCAGCTTTCATGGTAGGAAAAAGCAGCTGCAGAAAGAAAACAAATTATTCTTCATGGAGAAAGCAAATTCAAGAGACAAGTCTACCAGTTTCAACCTTCCAGTCTAGGGAAAAAAGAACTGATTCAAGGGGAAGAAGAGTCCTTTATTTGTTATTCATACTATCTCTTATATCTAGGATACAAGATGGAAGGGCATGTAGCTTCTGGAACTACTTCTATAAACACAAAATAATAAACATAAGACCAATCGATAGAACTTCATGCAGAAGTGAGAAGGGGAAAGGGAACTGGTTTTTCAGATCAATCTTGGCTGAAACCTGCTTACAAATAATTGAGCCTTTAACACAAACATCCCTATACAGAAGCAACTGTTTTTGGCTGCACCTGGCTGACCTTGGCTGAAATCCCAGGCTACAGTTTAGGGTAGAAAATCTATTTATCATCCATCCATCCATCCAAATACAAAGAAAAGAAATGAAAAAGCATGTATTCTTCTGTTGTCGAGAAAACTATGCAGGCATGTCCATGCAGTCACCAGGTGTCAGGCTTGACTCAAAGAACACTTTATTTATTTTTGGGGATTTAGTCATGGTTGATCATATTACTGTTCGGATAGCACTGTGATTGCTATACCTGGGAAGTCCATATTGATGTAGGAGGAAGCTGCTTCCTTAGCATCAGCTAAACGCTGATAAAATATTTTAGAAGCATGCCAGCAGCCCTTTATTTCCAGGTCTTCTAGACTCTCCTTTTCTATCACAGTGTGCTTATTTTGGCATTGTATAGCTAGCCTGTAGCTGAAGTAGGTAGGGCAGCTTTAACCTGGAAAGGATTCCATATGTTTCAACAATGGGCCAGCAAAGGTTACTTGCATCCATCTGTCCCTACAAGTTAGCTCAAGTTAGCTAATTAGCACAGGATACTCCTGGCAGTTCTGCCATTTTTTTTGGTCTGATAACCGATGAAGGTGCTTACTTTGTATGGCTGCAGTTCAGTCTTCAGCATACACAGGTGAAGAAGCTTGGAATGCTGAAAACTCACCAGAGGGGAATCCATTTCATAGTCATTTGCATTTAATGCACAAGGGCTGTTTAGCTATAATTGCAGCTATCATTTCAAGTGCTGGAGGATTCTATAGTTGTTGGTAAGTTGGGAAGAAAAGTTCTATTTCCCTCCTGCTCTTTGTTGAAGTGTGATCTGAAAATAATTTTCATATTCGCCTTTTTAACTTTGGATAGTTGTTTAAAAACTGTATGGGTGTGTAGTTCTTCCAGAAATAGGCAGACTCACAATCTTAAAGGAATCACTGGAGCCTCTGCACTATGTTAAGCTTCAATTCTGAATTAGATTTGGAAGCAAAAAGGCCGATTGTAAATCAAAAGTGCCCCTGATCTCTTCCAAAGACTTAATAATTTTGGAACTCTTAGGAAGCTCTCTCTCTATATAGTTGTAATTACTATGGGGGGTTGGTTAGAATGATGGAATAAGATAATAATACAAGTAGTCTTTGACTTACTACCACAATTGAGCCCAACATTTTTGTTGCTAAGTGAAACTATTTGTTAAGTGAATTTTGTCCGTTTTATGACCTTTTGTGCCACAGCTGTTAAGTGAATAACTGTAGTTGTTAGTGGCGTGGTTGTTAAGTGAATCTGACTTCCCCAAAGACTGTGCTTGTCAGGAGGTCACAAAAGGGGATCACATGATCTCAAGACACCACAACCATCATAAATATGAGTCAGTTGCCAAGTATCCAAATTTTGATCATATATCTGTGGGGATGTTGCAATGGTTATAAGTGTGGAAAACTATTATAATAACATTATTCAGTGCTGTTGTAACTTTGAACAGTCACTAAATGAACTGTTGTAAGTTGAGGACTTTGTATATTGCCGCTTCCATTTTATGATTAAATAGTGCTGTTCTTTTCCATACATGTTTTTAAAAAACTCTCCAGGACTCTAATTTTGTGGTTTGTCGGCAGCCTGTGCAGACAGCAGTGGAATTCGACAGTGGGGAAGAACGGGGATCAGTCCAGGAGTTTGGGGAGGACTTGGATGAGGGTCCTGTGTTCGATGCAGAGATGGGGCCAGGACCATCTGGGAATTATGTGCTGACTCCGGAGCTTCCGGAGTCTGGCAGCAGCGAGGCAGAGGAACAAGGGGAGCCTGTTCCCAGTGCACATGTGTGCAGGGTTGCTTGAAGGCAAGAGCAGCTGAGACAAAAGGGATGACTTGGGAGTAAGGCTTGGAGGTGATTGTCCCTCCCATAAGGTATAAAGAACAGGCAAAGATGTCAAAACCTTTGCAGGAAACAAAGTTGTTTGATGGGTTTGGATTAATTCTTGAAGCTGTCTGTGGACTTTTTGCTTTGGTTGGTTTTTTATAGTTCATTTGGTACTTTTGTTGTTGGCAATAATTCAAAGGAGAGAAAGGTGAGTGCTATCTCAAGAGACTGTTTGGGACTCAATACAGGCTGGGAATGAACATAATTCCCAGCATTGAAATAAAACAAGACTTCTTTTAACTAAGTGTGTGCTTAATTACGGTCTCAGGAAGCCTTGGTCAGAACTTCTAATAGGAATAGACTCTGATATGCTTTTTGGGTACTAACAACAAGAAGTTAATATATTTTGTGGCATCCCTGGAATCTATCTTAGCAGCAAATGTGGGAACAATACTTACCTACTTGGAGAGCTGTGGCCAATCACAGCAGATCAGAATGGCTAGATGGCTAGATTATCATTATAAGTCTACAGAAAGTCTCAGTCATCTAGGTCATGGTTGTCCCAAAGGTGCTTTTCAAGAGGCAACTGGACTTTCTGTTTTTCCTTCAGAGCTGAAGAAACTTCTTGGATGAGAAGCAAAATGTCTTTAAAAAAACAACAGAAAATCCAGTTGCCTTTTGAAAAAAGCACTTTTGGGACACTTATTATAAGACTGTTTCAAATATTCCTACCTCTGCAATTTCTTTAGGCAGCATACAGCTCTGCATATTCTAAGACACACACCCCAATTTTTTTTTTTTTATGGTCAAACAATTGGTGGGTGTTTTCCAGTGTTTCTGGAAAACTTTATCAATTTCTCTGGTACAGGTAGACCTTGACTTACAATAGTTCATTTAATTAACATTCAAAGTTACAATGGCACTAAAAAAAAGGGATTTACAACCATTTTTCACATGACCTTTGCAAGCATCCCACATGCTTATGTAATCCAAATTCAGATGCTTAGCAACTGGTTCATACTTATGACCTTTGCTGTGTCCCAGGGTCATATGGTCCCCTTTTGCTACTTTCTGACAAGCAAAGTCAATGGGGAAGCCAATTTCGCTTAACAACCATGTAACTAACTTATCAACAACCAGAGTGATTCACTTAACAACTGTGGCAAGAGAGATTGTAAAATGGGGCAAAATTCCCTTAGCAAATGTCTCACTTAACAACAGAAATGTAGGGTTCAATTGTGATTGGGGACTACCTGTGGTTTATGAATTTTAGAATCTAAAGGATTCCCTAAATATAAGGAATCCTTTCTGGTTGGGTTCTAGCATATAAAAAGAAAGTAAGAAAAATCTACAGAGTAATATGAGGTATATGGAAGACAGCCGCCAAATACCAATCTGCTAAGCAAAAGAAAATCCCTTAACCTTACAAGTTTGGCTTGTGTTGACAAATACGAGGTATTGAAGACGTATGTCAGATGTGGCCTTGTTCCTCCGTATTTGTTCCTCCTCTAGCGCATCAAAGAGCATGGCCTGGAGGGAGTTTTTTTCTTCCTGGATGCAGGCTTCACATTCTTTGTTCGCCTCCTCGAAGCATTGTATGTGTTCTTGGAGCTCTGGGTCTTCCAGGTTTGACTGTATGTACTTAAGCTTACTTTCATTGTCTCTCCACCAGGCGAGATGTTCCTCTATCTCTTTCTGCATTAGTAGGAGGCTCTTGAGGGGCAACTTGCTTTTTGGGGTGTCACAGATCCTTATCAGCTCCATCCATGCATCTGCATGACGGCAATACTGCCTGGCCCAATCCTCTTTGAAGTGTGCCACAGCAGGTGAGGTAAGCTTCCTATGCCATCTGAGGTCATAGGCTTTCTGAGGTATCGCCATGTCTTCAGAGGTTTGGATGTTTAGATGAGGGTTTTGGGAACCAGGCTCCATGTTTACATCTAGGGTGGGTGGAGGGTTCGAGTCCTCTGGTACTTTAGGGACATCTATCATGGCTGAAGAAGTTGCCATGCCTCAAATTGGCAAAGGTGAATTTTGGAAAATTTAGTACTTGAGCATATGGGTGGCGCTGCACAAAATGGCTGCTTTTAGTGTGCATTGCGTGCTTGCTACACAAATGGGCACAAAGGGAGGCGTCATTGCTGAGTCTGAAGACGTGAGAGCAAAACAGTTAGTGCCTGTTAGTGTTGCTTGCTAGGTCTGGAAGACACTTGCTAAGCACAAGTTAGGCTGCAGGTAGTACTGAACTTGCATTAAGTTGCTTAACGTTGCCACAATATTTTTTTTTTTAAAGGAATTTTCATTGATTAAATTTAGAAAACTCCCTGTAGTTCTTATAAAAATTGGCAGACAAGTCTTTGAATTCTCTGGGAAATTTCTCCTATACCACCAGATGGTGCTGTGGGCTGCTTTGCTTAAGTCTGTAGGGGGGGTGAACCCCAGAGGAATTTATTGTTTCCTCACTGGAAGAAAAATCCATCAATTGAATACAACACTCCAAAGATTTATACTGTTAAAAATTGTTTAGTAAACATGTTTAGGGAACATGAAGAAATTTTAAATTTTTTGAGCAGAAAGAGAAATTGTTCCTTTTTAAAACGCTGCTTGAATTAGCCTTGTGTCTTGGGAGGGGCATGGGAATGGGCTTCTTTGCTTTGAAAATTGTCTGTCAGTAATGAATTATGACCCCCAATAAAATGGCCAGAGTGGTTGTAAAAATAGCTGGAGAAGCTTCTCTTATTTCCTCTGAGCTGGAGAAATGCAATTTCTTTGTCAGAAGGCACAAGACAGATCCAGCAAAGTTATGCAGGTTTTAAAACTTGAATAGAGGAAACATTTTCAAGTCCCACTCAAACTGTTTCATTACTTTGGCCAACAATGGGAAGATGCAGATTAAGCCAGAGAATAGGATGTTTGAAAGTCTCTTGCGTAAAAGGAGAAGGGGGGGGGATTCTTGCCCCTCCTTTTGTTTTACAAATTGGTTCTTTCTGAGTAAGGAGTTGTAACTTGAGACACAGCACTTCTTTTGCTGAAGAGCAGGAATAGCATGCACATTTACTCCTGGCTTCAAAATATCTTTGCCTTTATCTTTTTACTTTATCCAGGAATCAAGATTAATATCTTCCTACTGTTCCCCCTGTCCTGTACAAATACTGTACAAAGGGAGATAGATTAACTCCACAAAGCATCCACACAAAGTCTTTGTTATTGGTTCGTCAGGCATCCTGTCAACTCACATTTATGACAAGGTTCTTCTTAATGTCCAATCCTTTGCATATTTGAATTGTGGTGTAGGAAGATAATAAGGTCTCAACCCCATGATGATTGAAGCGCTGCATGGTATGGTGGTTTCAGGCAAGAGTGAAGAAACCTCCCCCAACCCACCAAGGGTCAATTCAGTGACCAATTCGGGTTACAGATATGGCCACATGACATGGACTACATTTCCCAGGATACCTTAACTACATTTACCATGATGCATTCTCTTAAGGGGACAGCTCACGAGTCCTAACTAACTATTCCAAATCCCATTAACTCTAAACTGTCTGGACAGCACATGAGGATTGAACTTTTCTATACTGTTCTCCATAGGTAGTATTTTCTATTACTAAGCCTAAGAGATTCGTGATACGACACAATTGGCCTTTAAGCTGTCCATTACTAAATATCAAGGATCAGTCTACAAATTCCAACCATTGAATTTTTAGTTCACACAAATCCATTGTTTCCAGTGTGTCACACATGGGTGGCCCCAAAAAGCAGAACACCTAATCTTGAAAAGATGTGTTTAAATACCACCTTTAAAATTTGCTTATTGTTAGAGTTAATGCACATGTGTTTGTTCATTCATTTTCAGCAGAGAGATTTTTTTAAAAACCAACATGTCAGAACAAGCTTTCTCTTGAATTGAGGCTGGCACAAAAGGAAGCAAATTTAATTGCTCCATTTATAGTCCTGAGCTGTCTGGTTCTCCATGATGGAGCCCAGTAGCTTTCTTTTTAACTGAATGTATAAACTGAAGCAATATTGGATTCTGAAGAGAAGAGATTACCCTCTCAGTTGCCTGTAAAAAATGAATTTGTTGTTATGTGACTTTCCCTTAAAACCACTGAACATTGATTCCCTCGGCATTTATGATGTTGCTGGCAAGAGTGTCATGAGCTGCTTCTCTCAGCCCCTAAACTTTGGAACGAGTAGTTGAAATTTTCTAGAGGGTGCGGTATGGAGACATGAAATCAACACTTTTTCATAGCAAATTACACCATTGTATGTTCACTACAGATTGAGAAGGATTTAAAGGGGAAGGGAGAACTGAAACCAAGTGATAGATATGAAACAGGAAGTTAATAAAAGCCAGCATACACTTAAAACTCCTATATTGGCTTTGTCCTCAATATAATCTGCTGGAAGACTAATGTTCACTGTGTAAAGCAGTCAGGGGACAAATACAAATAATTAAGCTATGGTAAGAATTGTTCCAGTGGTTAAGGCACCAAGCTAGAAATCAGAAACTGATTTCTAATCCCTCTTTAGAAATGGTAGCCAGCTGGGTGACTTTGGGCCAGTCATTCTCTCTTAGCCCAACTCATCAAGCTTGGATGGCAGGCTGATTGGACAATTTGTATCGCAACCAACAGATCAATACTCAATTGATCCAAAAAAGCAGATTTTGCATTTGCAGGAAGAATCCTAGAAAGTTAAAACAAAACAAAGAACCAAAATTGATTGTCTTCCTAGCAAAAGAAATTTGCCCAAAATGAAACCAGTTCCAAGTAAGAATCACAGGAGAGACTATGCCTTTTTTTTTTTTTTTAGTAGATTGCATTTTTGCTGGCAGGTGGTCTAAGCTGACTCTGGATATTGAAATTGTACAACTGTCATAGGATAGTCTTCTGTTAAACTGGTGTTGGAACTGCAACTTTGAGAATTCCCTGAGCTTGGAAGAGGAAAATGCTGATGTTATTGTACTGCAAGAGAGACTGGAGAGAGCAGAAGAGTTTGCACAGAAAAATTCAGGTGACTTTCAATGTGCGTGAAAGATTCATGCTCAGTTGCGAAGCAACCAGAAGCATCCTGGTGTCTGCCTTGATCCAAAGCATCTTCTCCAGAAAACGTCTGCATCAGCCAGATATTTTGCATCATACTGATCTGTTGAGCAGACAAAACCCTTTGGCTTGGTGCATTGTTGAATGAGTCTAATTTCTAAGGAAAGTATCCTGAGGCCCTTCTCTGGGTTTGGAAGGAATCACAAAACTGGACATGGAGGATTTTTTTTTTTTTTCAAATAAAGTAATTGGACAGAATTCAACCCTTTTCAAAATCCCATTTGAACAATTACTTCCCATAATTTAGTATGTCTATTTTTGCATGCTGGAGTTAACATCTAAATATTTCTTTTGGCAGGAACAATATCTTCATAATTTTTCTCCACTTTTCCGTTCTTGGTGAATATTCAACATGGTGAACCAAATCAAAAAACAGAAGCATATAAAAAGTTGACGAGTCAGATTAAAATAAACTAAAAAAACCTTTTTGTTTGATTATTTATTTGTCTTTCATATTTCTGAACCGCCCATCCTCCCTCAAAGAAAAACTTCTTATTAAAAATACACTGCTCAAAAAAATAAAGGGAACACTTAAACAACAATATGTAACTCCAAGTCAATCACACTTCTGTGAAATCAAACTGTCCACTTAGGTAGCAACACTAATTGACAATTTCACATGCTGTTGTGCAAATAGAATAGACAACAGGTGGAAAACAGAGGCAGTTAGCAAGACATCCCCAATAAAGGAGTGGTTCTGCAGGTGGTGACCACAGACCACTTGTCACTTCCTATGCTTTCTGGCTGATGGTTTGATCACTTTTGAATGCTGGTGGTGCTTTCACTCTAGTGGTAGCATGAGACGGAGTCTACAACCCATACAAGTGGCTCAGGTAGTGCAGCTCATCCAGGATGGCACAACAATGTGAGCTGTGGCAAGAAGGTTTCATGTGTCTGTCAGCGTAGTGTCCAGAGCATGGAGGCGCTACCAGGAGACAGGCCACTACATCAGGAGATGTGGAGGAAGCCGTAGGAGGGCAACAACCCAGCATCAGGACCGCTACCTCTGCCTTTGTGCAAGGAGGGACAAGAGGAGCACTGCCAGAGCACTGCAAAATGACCTCCAGCAGGCCACAAATGTGCATGTGGCTGCCCAAACAGTCAGAAGCAGACTCCCATGAGGGTGGTATGAGGGCCTGACATCCACAAGTTGGGGTTGTGCTTGCAGCCCAACACCGTGCAGGACGTTTGGCATTTGCCAGAGAACACCAAGATTGGCAAATTCACCACTGGTGTCCTGTGCACTTCACAGATGACAGCAGGTTCACACACTTGTGAGCACATGTGGCAGACGTGACAAAGTCTGGAGATACCGTGGAGAACGTTCTGCTGCCTGCAACATCCTCCAGCATGACCAGTTTGGCAGTGGGTCAGTAATGGTGTGGGATGGCATTTCTTGTGAGACCATATGCTGGTGCGGTTGGCTCTGGGTTCCTCCTAATGAACGACAATACTAGACCTCATGTGGTGTGAGTGTGTCAGCAGTTCCTGCAAGACAAAGGCATTGATGCTATGGACTGGCCCACCTGTTCCCCAGACCTGAATCCAATTGAGCACATCTGGGATATGTCTCGCTCCATCCACCAACGCCACATTGCACCACAGACTGTCCAGGAGTTGGGGGGATGCTTTAGTCCAGGTGTGGGAGGAGATCCCTCAGGAGACCATCTGCCACCTCATCAGGAGCATGCCCAGGCATTGTAGGGAGATCATACAGGCACGTGGAGGCCACATACACTACTGAGCCTCATTTTGACTTGTTTTAAGGACATTACATCAAAGTTGGATCAGCCTGTAGTGTTTTTTTCCAATAATCCTGTTGGAAGAATCTTCAACAGAAATGCTTCTGATTTACTTAACAATCTAAGAAGGAAAGATGGCTCTTTTCTCTATGTGTAGTGGTACCTTGGTACTCAACTACTTTTATATTTAGTATTCAATGCATTTTGATGCGAGAATTTTGTCCCGGTACTCACAGTTTGTTTGGTATTCAATGCACAAGCTAAAATTTATCGTTGTCCGCTCCCTTGTGCCTTATTACATTATTATTCATGGAGAAAAATTGTTTGGTACTCATTGTTTTTTGGTATTCACTCCTGGAACCAATTAACGAGTACTGGATACCACTGTACATTTAGGCTTCAAGGGTAAATCCACCTTAAAATGTGCTTGGTAAGCAGTTGATGCACAGTGCAGATTTTCAATAGTAGCATCATTACTTTCATGATTATCAGCCTAGCTGCTGCATTTTGTATCCATTACCATTTCTGGGAACTTTTAAAGAGCTTCTCCTTGAATTGATAACTGGGAATAATACTTGCCTAAACAAATAACAACAGACAGACTAAAACTCATCCTAATGCTCTGCAGATTGTTTTGTTGGATGATCTAAATTGATTTGATAGTGTTTGAGTTCAAAACCGCAGAGTGTTGTGGTGGCATAGAGAAAGGCATTTATTGTGGCATACATGAACTAAAATTCACAGAAGCTTGTTTTCAAATACATTGTTTAATCTATAAAATTTATGAGAGAGACTATATTTTGAATGGATCATGTTTGTAATTGGTTCATGCCATTGGCTCTGCTTTTATGTTTGAGAAGTCAAGTAGTTTGCTGGCACAAAAGCATCTCTAATTACTTTATGGTGGTGTACCAGCTATCGTTACTGGTAGAGATAATGCAGCTATTGCTATTGTAATTGGTGTGGTGGCTGCTTTTGAATAGAAAGTTTATAAAAAAAACAACAACAAAATAACAAAAAAGTGCTTCATATATTGCTTGTCTCTGTTCCTTCCAAATGTTTTTTCTAGAAATTTCCTATCTAGAGCAGTGTTTCTCAACCTGAGCAATTTTATGGTGTGTGGACTTCCAACTCCCAGAATTCCCCAATGAACATGCAGAATGGACCCCCCCCCCAACTTCTGTTGGTCTTCCATTTTCACAAAAGAAGAAAGGAGAAATTCATCCTGATTTGCACCTGAGTTTATCTATTTCTGACTTTTTATCCAGAGATCAGTGGATCTCCTCTTTTGTCCTCCGCTTCAGAGGACAAAGGAACCCAAAGGAGAGCAAAAGCAATTTAAAATGTGTAAATAACATTTTAAAATAAATTCAACTGGCAAGCATAATTATTATACAACTCAATTATAGTTTTACTTTTAACAAATTTAGAAAATTGAAAATTATGCAAATAAACCACATTTTACATAATGGTATTGTATCTTCTTAAAATAGGAAAGTGAATTACATCTATAATGAGTAATGTTTTTCCCTGAACAAGAGAAACAGGTTTTTCTCCCATGAGCTGTTCAGAGCATCCAGTAGTGGGAGGTGCTTCAGTCTCTGCATGTGTTGGCTGGGTTTAATTTGTGAAACGCTCCTCCTCCTCCATCAGACTCCTCCTAAGCGTTCCCCAGTTTTGGCTCAGCCTCGTGAGAGATAGGCAGTGCTTGTGATTCTTCCTTGACCAAAACAGGAAAAATTCTTTCATGGCCAACAGGTTTGACAGTTAATCAGCTTGTCTCTAGCCTTCTATCCCAAATTGATCTTGCAGCCAGACAAGTCTGATTCGGGGAAGTGCCGATTTGCACCCCAAACAGCAGGAGGCTTTGGCATTGCTCTGCGCCACCTCTTCACAGCCGATTTCTCTACCCCTGCCATTTTGATTGCCGCAGCATTTCTCTCATTTATTCTGTCAGCGGCGTGAGCTTTTCGCTCCAAACCGAGTCATATCGCTCTTCCCCCTCCCCGAACGCCGTTTAAAGTGGAGAACTCAAATCTGTGATAACTCCCACTTTTCCCTTCACTTAGCTTAACAGAAAGAACCACCAGTGGCTATTCGTTTACAAGGCGGGAAGTTGCCGCTTGAGGAGCACGCCAAAAGTTTAATGGCCGGAGGCCAGTTTGTGCCATCAAAACCTCGTGGCCGCACGCCAGTTATTCATTCTCGAGCTGTGTGAGGTAATTCTGCTCAGAGCAGCAAGTTCCCTTCAAGAGTCTGGGAACTATTATACCCTCGTCTTGGTTTGGCTACATTCGAGGCTATTTTTTAACGTTTTAAATCATTGGCTTAACCCTCACAGCCCAATTATCTCAGCGGCACAACAGCGAGCACCCAGGCCTGTGTTTGCCTGTGCAGGGAAGCTGTTGAAGGTCCCTACACTTACCAACCTGGGCCTTAGGCGTTCACAATTCAGCTGTTTTGGTTTTTCCTATATTATATTGTGTTACTTAATTAACATTCTTATACCTTTTACCATAGATACATATATATACATTAGTGCTTATAAGAGCAATAATTAAAATAACAACAACAAAACAACAATAAAACAAAATAATAATAATAATAATAATAATAATAACAACAACAACAACAACAATAATAATAATTAGTGTAATATTTTAATTTCAATAAAATATTATTACTGGGATACGACTCATTTTAGATAGGTACCAAAAAAAAGGGGGGGGGGGCAATAATACCATTATCAGGGCAACTGGTCTTGATTCAGATCAGGTCCCTGGGCATGCCAATCGCCTTCACAGCTTTTTATAATAAACATACTGTAATTTCAGTTTGAATCAAAATGGTAGATGGTAGCACCTCTCAGACGTCATCCTTGAAGGCAAAAGCCAAATCTCAACACAAACCTAAGCAGGCTAAGGTGACCTGCTTTCTAAAGCCTCAGAAAGGGATGCTATAAGGTGCTATAAAGCTTTACAAAAGCAGACAAGTGCACTCGGGAGGCGCACAATGTACCACAGGACTTCTCCTCCAGCCCGTCTGTTTGTTCACATCCTCCTCCTCCCCTGGATCTCTCGCTCTCATCCAGGCACAGCTTGGCTTCCCAAGGCCAACAGGCCCAAGTGCCCAGGATACCGACCACGCGAAGGGCTCCTGAAGCCACATTCACTCCGATGGCTGCTGGTCTTCGTCATGGAGATAGTCTTATTGAGGAGGTTCCAGAGAGGATGAAAACCTGGATGGAGCTGGCAATCCGCCAGGGAATCGCAGTGGGGCTTCAACATGACCAGGGAATATCCTGGGATCACCAATCATGAGTCCCAATTGCTGAGGTCATTGACCAGGTCAGAGCAGCACCATACCCAGGTACATTTACAGGGGAGACCCCCCTCCAAGGGCCAATGGAAGAGGAGGAGGAGGAAGAAGAAGTGGATCAGATTGATCAAATGGAGGAGACTGAATTGGGATCAATACATGATAGCAAGCCCCTGTCAGAAGCAGACTCCTTAGAAAGGGGAATGTCTGAGGATGAGGGTCTTATTCCTGACCAACCTGTTCTTACAAGTTTGTTCCGCCCACAGCTTTTCAGATCTCTCTTGTTTAAGGCAAAAAATATTGCCTAAACAAGTCGACCCCTTCCACCACACCAACTCCTTCGGAAGAGGGACCAGAGGATCTGATCTTCAACCAACTAGTAATTGAAGCAGAGGTGATCCCAGTTCCTCCTATGTTTTTGGACCTGGTACAGAAGCAGCAGGCCTCTGCAGTGGTGTACACAGCCCCCACTGGATATGACAGGAAATATTTCAACCTGGCCCCTGATTTCTCAAAATTATTGAATACTCCTGAGGTAGATGAACTTATGGTGGGTCTAACGTCCCACTCCATTCCCAGTGATGCGCTAGAGGCATTAAAGCTGGAGGACAAACGGGCTGAGCTAGCCCTACGCAGAGCCCATCAGTCTGACACGTGGGCCATCAGAGCAGCCATGGCCACCTCCTTCTTCACGCGTTCGTATCTCAGATGGCTCCGTCTCCTACAGGAACACATTCCTAATTCGAACCTTAGAGCGCAACAAGATATTGCTAAACTTATTGCTGCTGCTGAATTTTCAGCTGACGCAACTTATCATGCAGTCAGTGTTTTCAGCCAGAGCCATTACCTCGCATGTCACAGTGCATCACTTGCTATGGTTAAAATATTGGCAAGTCGACTTCAAACACAAATCAAAGCTGGCTTCATCCCCAATTGTGGGAGACAGACTGTTTGGCTCTTCCCTTGATCTGCTACTAATCAAAACCCGTAACAAAAAGAAAATTCTTTCTTCCCTTTTTCAGAAGTCAGATCCTAGGAACCCCCAG
This sequence comes from Laticauda colubrina, assembly GCA_015471245.1. NCBI lineage: Eukaryota > Metazoa > Chordata > Lepidosauria > Squamata > Elapidae > Laticauda > Laticauda colubrina. The sequence goes on along the minus strand of BLBF01000042.1, from coordinate 15,894,970 downwards.
TCCTTTTGGAGCGGATCCTTTCAACCCTTTTACCAGGGATCCTCTTTCCCCAGATATCAGAGACCCTCATCATTCAGACCAGGGCAACAGCCAGATAGGTCTGACTTCGGGGATAGGAGCAGAAGGGGTGGGCAATCCAAAAGATCCTTTTGAGGAGCAGGAAACAGGTCTTTTTGGTGTCGAAGATAACCCCCAGGACCCAACCCCCATTGGCAGACTTCTTAAATTATTTGCCGACCAATGGGACTCCTCAACCTCTGATTCCTGGGTCAGAGATACAATCAGATTTGGCCTTGTGCTGGAGTTTCAATCCACTCCCTCAGATTTTTTCATATCATGCCCTCTTTCCAGAGACCCGGTTAAATGTAATCTCATGGAATCAGCGATCCAACATCGATTGGATATATGAGCCATCCAACCAGTAGCTACCACTCAACATGGGCAAGGTTTCTATTCACATCTTTTTGTTGTACCCAAAAGTTCAGGGGGGTGGAGAGCGATATTAGACCTGAAACGTCTAAACAATTTCTTAGTGTATCGCAAGTTTAAAATGCATACCCTGCAATCTATATTACTTGGCATCAGAAAGGGGGACGTCCTCATGTCCATAGACTTGACAGAGGCATACCTGCATATTGCTATTCTGCCTTCCCATTATAAATTTCTGAGATTCTGTTACAATAACCACCATTTTGAACATATGGCCCTTTCTTTCAAATTAGCTTCTGCACCTAGGACCTTCATGAAGGTTCTCGCAGCACTAGCTGCTCATCTTCGGAACATCCCTGTACGACTCCAGTGTTATTTTGATGACATTTTGATTTTGTCATCTTCCACCCATCAAGCAGTCAAAGACACTCAGAACACATTGCAATCGCTACGAAAGCATGGCTTCTTAATAAATTGGAAAAAGAGTCAATTAACACCATCGACTCGGATAATCCATTTAGGGGCGGTCATAGATATGGTGGAAGGCAAGGTTAACTGTCACCGGATAGACTAAATAGCATTCAGCAATTAATTAAGGAGATCAGGGGTCGTAAGAGGGTGTCCTTACCTGATCTATCAGAATTGTTAGACAAGATGATCTCATGTATTTCTATCATCCCTTGGGCCCGCCTTCACACTAGATCCCTCCAGTGGTTCCTGCTCCCATACCAGCGCTCCGGCTGAAGCAACTCCCAACCCAAGGTCAAGGTACCACCAAGGGTTCTCATATCTCTCCTCTGGTGGACCAGACCAGTCATCAACAGAGGCTGCCACTTCAAGGAGCCACAAAGACTTCCCATCACCACCAATGCCAGTCTGTTTGGATGGAGAGCTCACATCCAATCGCTTACATCCCAAGGCCATTGGTCCACCATAGAACAGTCATGCAGCATAAACTGGCTGGAGCTTCAAGCAGTACACCTGGCTCTCTGCAGCTTCCTTCTCCAGGTACGCGATCAGCACATACTAATACTGACCAACAACGTAACAGCCAAAGCTCACATAAACAAACGGGGGCACACAGTCGAAACATCTCATGTGGGAAGTGGAGTGCTTGTGTCGTTGGGCATAGACCAACCTTCTTTCCATCAAAGCAGAGCACATTTCGGGCCTGTCAAATACACAGGCAGACTGGCTGAGCAGGGCCACCATTGATCAATCAGAGTGGCACCTCCATCCCTCCCTTTTTCAAGAAGCAGTGCAGACATTTGGACAGCTGGTGGTGAATCTGTTCGCTTCCCTCCTCAACACTCAGCTTCCGAGATTTTTTTCCAGGTACCCCTCGCAAGGGGTGGAGAACTTCAACTCGCTCCGCTGTCATTGGCCCCCAGGGCTCCTGTATGCATTCCCGCCACTCCCACTGATTCCCAAGGTCATCCAGAAATTGCTAGACGAGAGGGTGGAACTACTTCTAGTAGCTCCTTACTGGCCCAGACGGCCATGGTTTGCAGACCTCCATAGTCTCTCCGTATCAGCTCCTTGGAGAATTCCACCAGACAGAGTTTTGTTAACTCAGGGGCCCCTTCAACATCTGGACCCTCAATGGTTGCACCTGACCATCTGGAGGTTGAGCAGAGTGGTTTGAAGAGCAAAAAGTTTTCCAACAGAGTTATCGCCACTATTCTAGCCGCCAGATGCCCCTCAACAACTTGCATTTACAATGCCACATGGTCCATCCAGTGGACATCCACTGCAAATGGTGTCCCAAGTCTCGAATTGACCCTACATCTCGTTCTGTGCCTCAAATTCTAGAGTTTTTGCAAGAGGGACTTGACAAGGGATTATCACCCAATACGTTGGAAAGACAGGTGGCGGCCTTGGCGTCAGTTCTTGTGCAGGTATAATTTCTCTTTCTCATCATCCATGTGTATGGTCCTTCCTTCAAGGAGTCACTAATTTACGCCCTCCAGTGGTGCATCGTTATGCCACCTGGGACCTTAACAAGGTCCTTGTCGCACTCACTAAGGGCCCTTTTGAACCCTTGAAATTGTCAAGTCTACAATTTCTGACGTACAAAGTAGTTTTCCTTGTAGCGATCACTTCTGCTCGTCGTATTTCGGAGATTGCAGCCTTGTCTATCAGACAAGATCTTTTTGTTTTCCATGCTGACTGGGTGGTCCTTCACCCTGATCCTACATTTATACCCAAAATTAACTCGGCCTTTCATCGGGTACAAGAGCTGATACTTCCTAATTTTTGCCCCAGACCATCTCAGGGGATGGAACTGCAATGGTATAGGCTTGATGTGAGACGAGCATTGCAAATATATATCAATCATACAGCGGCTTTCAGAAAAATGGAGGCCTTATTCATGTCCTTTCAGCCAACACTCAGGGATCCAAGGTCTCACTGTCTACGATAGGCTGTTGGCTGAGGGCTGCAATCGCGAAAATGTATCAGACTCAATTCCCTGCAGGTGCCCAGGGGCATAACAGCTCATTCAACAAGGAGCGCCGCAACATCAGCAGCATGGGCCACACAGGCACCAATAACTGAAATTTGTCGAGCCACAACTTGGGCTTCCCCATCGCCATTCATTAGACATTATAAAATTGATGTGTTTGCATCTACTGAGGCTTCTTTTGGCAGAAGAGTTTTGCAATGGGTCCACAGGGTCCAGGAGGAGATTCCAGACCAGACAAAGTCCCTCCCGTAGGACAGGCCAAGCTTTGGTATGTCCCACTACTGGATGCTCTGAGCAGCTCATGGGAGAAAGGGCGTTGGTACTTACCTGACATGCCTGTTCTCTTTGAGCTGTGAAGAGCATCCAGCCCTACCCTTTTCTGTCTGGTGGGGTCCTGTTTCGGCCAACGAGTTGTTAGGGCATTGAGGATGAGGGCATTTATCTCTCTCGTCTTTGCCAAAACTGGGGAACACTGAGGAGGAGTCACGTGGAGGAGGAGGAGCGTTCCACAAATAAAGCCCAGCCTACAGATGCAGAGACTGAAGCACCTCCCACTACTGGATGCTCTTCACAGCTCAAAGAGAATGGGCATGTCAGGTAAGTACCAATGCCCTTTTGGTGTCTTCAGAATATCTGGAAAGTTCATCTTTAACCCTGAAATGATTTTTTTAAAACTGCACCAAAGGAAAAAGAAAAGTTACACGGAACATAATAAGCTGGTATTGCAAAAACTCATCTGATTTTTTTAAAATCTGTTTTTGATTTAAGTTACTACTTCTAACTGGGAATCAATAGAACAATTTTCTAGAACTGTAAGGGTTTTTTCCCCATTTAATTCCCAGCAGAAATTAACATCTGGACTCTGCACAGTTAAGAAATTGTGCAAATATCTGTGTCATTATCTTTTTGCCATCATCACAGTTTTATTTTACACTGGGGAGAAGGAACTTTTTTTTCATCAGTTTGAAGTTTTGTAACATTGTACATATACTGCAATTTCTTTATCAATACACAGCTGCATCAATTTTGAAATATGGGAAAAAAGGAAAACATTTGGAGCTAAGGAAAGGGATATATTTTTATTTCAAAACAGAAATAGCTGAATTTCCCTGAGAAAATTCTGAAATATCAGAATAGTCAAGAAAACATTAATAAAATAAACTTAAAATCTAAATTAGGGTCCACTAGAAATTAATATTATCATTTCTAAATCTTTAAAGTCCCTGTAGCTGAGAAACAAAATACCCCCATGACAACTTTTGCTCACAGACTCCCAGAAGGTCTTATTTTAGAGGAAAACAATTAAATGAAGAAAATAGACAAATGTAACATTATGGACAACTTTGTTAATAAAAAGATTCACAATGCCTTTTTCCAGTTGTTTTTACCCATTTAATGTCAGGAGAAAGGCCCAATCCAAGTTCCATCAATTTTATGTTGTGATCTTGTGGGGCCAAGAAAGCAGGCATTCTATGTTGTGGCCTCTTCATTCTGGAAATACACACACACACACACACACAGTCAACTTGTAAATCATTCCTATGTGTGTTTCCAAGTTGCCATAAGAAGGAGCAGGGAAAAGCCTGAGGGAGCAGTACAGCAGGTGAAGGCCAGAAGTACAATCCACACTTATCTTGTGGAGATTGTAGCCTAGGCTACTGGATCTTCTACCTGGGAAAACCGCTCATTGGAGAGTGTGACTGATGATACCCAGCCCTGTTTTGTTGGAGAATCTTGATTTATGACATACCCAGGGAAGTGGGGGGAAACAGGGTCATAGGTGATAGTAAATTATGTGTCTCAAGTTGGCTTCATTCGAGTTAGTGATGGACATGTTGCTCCTAATAAAAATTTTGGATTCTTTTGAAGCTTGGCTCGAGGTTCATGATTTAATTAGGGCAATCGTTGGAACAGACACACACACACAAACATGACTCCCACTTTTCTTCCAGAAGTCTCTTAAAACCGGCTCTGTTCCCAGAGGTCAACGGTTATGGAGCCTCTTTTGAAGTTTTGCATAATAGTGTTGTTTAGTGTACCTTTTAATCTATTTATTCAATTTCCTATAATAATCTTCCTGATAAAGATTATTGGCAATAATCTAGGCAGTTTGGTCTGGTAGTTAAGGCACTAGTCTAGAAAACCAGAGACCATGAGTTCTAGTCCTGCCTGAGCCATGGAAGCCAGCTGGGTGACTCTGAGCCAGTCACTCTCACTTAGCCCAACCCAACTTACTGGGTGGTTGTTGGAGAAATAGGAGGAGGAAGGCGTGTTGGATATGTTTGCCAACTTGAGTTATTTGTAGAAATAATAAAGGCAGGATATAAATAGTGAAATAAATAAATAAAGCAAACCTTTTTATTTTACTCAGACTTAGGATGTTTTAACTGCAACCTGCTGATATTATTAGGCTGTTGCTGGTAGTTATGGCTTTGCTATTGAAATGTAAATTTTTGTTTCTGCTGTTCCCTTTTAATCTCTTAAACCCTTCTTTTCATCTTACAATAAATAGCTTTGAGAAGCAGCTTATAAAAGTATGGATATACAATGATTTTCATTTTGTCAAAGCCGTGAGAGTCATAGGTTGTCTCGGGCTCCTGGAGGTGAAAGTTTGAATTGGGAACTGCTGAACTAGGGGTGCCAGAAAAATGTTAATGGTTTTATTTCCATGCAGAATCGTCTAACTGCTAAAACAAAATATGTTCCACTATAAACAAGCAGGTAATTCACTGAAACTGTCAACATCTGTCTTGAAATGTAGCTCAGCACAAAAAGTGTGAAATAAACACTTATATTTGAGAAACCAGGAAAATAAATTTATGTATGCAAAAATGTGTTTATTAATGAAAAAATGTGTTCAAGACGCACACAAAATGCAAATCTGTGAAACTGACCTGAGAAAATGTAAAGCAGGGTTCTCTTGGGTGTATAAAAGAAATTATGATAATACAATCAGTAGAATATATTAGTAATTGAACGCACGTTCAATGTGTATATGTATATGGCTCAGTTGCAGGCTGATCATTCCTATGCGTGTTTCCAAGTTGCCATAAGAAGGAGCAGGGAAAAGCCTGAGGGAGCTTATTCTTTCTTTGAGCTCATATGACCTTGTATGGAAAAGAAGCATGAACTGGAGGTAGTTTTTATTACAGGATGGTTCAGTTGTGAAGCGATTTAATGATCAAATGACAGCAGCTTTCCAGGCATTGCATCTGTGACTTGAAATATCAGGTGACCCTAATCTTGGTGATTTTTTTTTTTTTTTTGAGTATGTGCAAGATGCCAAAGTGTAGGAGGAGAGAACAGTGAGCCTCTGCTGCTTCTTGGCAGATGGTCTTCAGACATTACAACAAAAGTTGTATCAGTTTTACCAGACATTTGCATATTTTTCAGTTAGTGTTGCTGAACAGTGCCATCTAGATAAAGATGTATGTCATCTTAGATAATGTGTGGAATAAATAACTTGCACATTATTACGTCTTTGTCTTCAGTCAGTCATGCTTATCTTGGACCCAACCCAATCTCCATTCTAATAATATTTATGTTTAAATGTTTCTTCATTTTTTCTGCTCTAAATAATACCAGGATTTTGCTGGCACAATTGCTAGTAGTTTGGACACTTCCAGAGGGTGGATCAGTTATATATAGATGAAAGCATAGGCACCCTAAATATTTTAAAGATCAAGGTAAAGTTTCCCCTGCCCAGGTGTGTCTGACTCTAGGGCGTGGTGTCATCTCCGTTCCCTAATAGAGAGAGCCAGCTTTGTCTGAAGATGCTTCCATAGTCATGTGGCTGGCATGACTGGTGCATAGAACACTGTTACCTTCCCACTAAAATGGTACCTACCGTGTTTCTCCAACAAGACGGCCTCCAACACTAGGAAGGCCCAGCATGATTTCTAGGCATGAGGTGAAATTAAGCCCCGCCCCCTAAATTTAGGCATATTTCAACCATGCTTTTCCCCCTCATTTCTCACATTGTTTGTTAGAACTACACGAGGTGAAGAGAAATGGGGGGGGAAGGGCGGGGGGATGGGGAGAAAACTTGCCTTTTGGAGGGCCCTGCAGGTAGCCTAGGCTAGAATACCCTGATAGCTGATAGAAGCTCTCTGAAGGCAGAGTCCCCAGCCGCTTCAGGGCGTGGTGTGGCTACCCATATTCTCTCGCCTTTAGGGCAGTCTCTTTCAGGCAATGGAAGCTTCCCAACTGCCATCACCAGCCACTTCAATCGGCCAGTAGAAGCAGCCTCGGGGCGAGCGCACACACACACACTCCCCTCGCCGCGAGGCTGCTTCTTTAGGCAGTGAAGCTGCCTTGAAGGCAAAGTCCCCAGATGCTTCAGGGCGTGGCATGGCTGCCCATGTCCCCTCACCTTTAGGTAGTTTTTTTCAGGCGATGGAAGCTCCCCAAGTGCAGTCATCAGCCACTTCGATCAGCCGGTAGAAGCGAGCACGCACACACACACACACTTCCCTCAGTGCAAGGCTGCTTCTACCAGCCGATTGAAGTGGTTGGTGACTGCATTTGGGGAGCCTCCATCGCCTGAAAGAGACTGCCTAAAGGCGAGGGGACATGGGCAGCCATGCCACGCCCTGAAGCAGTTGGGGACTCTGCCTTCAAGGGAGCTTTTGTCTGCCAAAAGAAGCGTCATCATGGCGAGGGAAGTGTGTGTATGTGTGTGTGTGTGTGTATGTGCGCTCGCCCCGAGGCCGCTTCTACTGGCCGATCAAAGTGGCTGATGACTGCATTTGGGGAGCTTCCGTCGCCTGAAAGAGACTGCCTAAAGGTGAGGGGACATGGGCAGCCATGTCACGCTCTGAAGCAGCTGGGGACTCTGCCTTCAGGGAGCTTTCGTCGGCTGATAGAAGTGGCCTCGTGATGAGGTACATGCGTATGGGCCACTCTAGGTGGGAGAGGAAATTAAGTCACCACTGAAAAGACAGCCTAGCCATTTTTTTCAGGAGTCAACAAAAAATAAGGCCTGGCCTTATTTTGTGAGAAACACGGTATTTATCTACTTGTATTTGCAAGTAGCTAGGGCAGGAATGGGAGGTCAACTGACATGATATTTGGATCTCAAATTGCCAATCTTCCAGTTGACAAGCCTAGTGTCTTAACTGCTAAGCCACTACATCCCCATAGGCCACCACACCCCCATCTATATACTTTAGAGGTGCTTAATTACAAATGTGAATATCTGGTATACCATACTTGTTTTGAGAATCTATTCAAAACTTAAGTTTTCAGATGAGCCAAGTGGCTCCCATTTAATAAAGATGTAATTGGACAGTCTCTCAGGCCCAAATATTTTACTACCTGTGGGTGATGTAAGAAACTTAAGTTGCATCAGAAATTAATGAGGGAAAAGGATTTGATTGAACAATGTTTCCTAAAGCAATAAAACCTGAGATTGGGAGTGGTAAATTATCTAATGATGGTCTTTAAAAGTGGGCAAGGACATCTGTTGTCACTGGAGGTTTTTAAGAAGAGATTGGACAACCATTTCTCTGAAACATGCTTGAGCAGGGATTAGAACATTCCTTCAACTCTGTTATTCTATTGCTAGATGACTTGGATTGTGATTTGATAATCTCCACTCCATCTTCCATTTGTTTCTGAAATTTAGCTTGTTGTCATCTTGTGATTTTATGACACACTCCAGTATTTTTCTATGAAATACTTGGAGGTGAATTTCCCAGGAAGCATGTAGTAAAACAAATGTCTGCATTCTCTAGACCATCAGTTTTGGTTGATTGTGTGCAGGAGGGAGCCCATTTTTGGCAAGAATTCAGCATCATAGGCTTGCAGTCAAAGCTGAATGAAATGTCCCAGATTCCCATGAGCAAATTACCTTTAACAGCCTGATCTAGCAATCTTATCTGAATAAAAATGCAAAATAAGGCTATAAGAGTCCTTTGTTGTATTTTCTTCTAATGTGGATGTAATGTTAATCTTGAGTTACTATGAGGATTAAGTCACCGTGGTTCATTTGTTATTGAAGGAAATCAAGTTATTTGCCTTTCACACATGAATTGGAATTCCCAGAACTCCCAGACACCTAATGTACCTGAAAAGCCTATCAAAAGACATATATTTTGCAGCCATGCATTTGTTGCTAGAAAAGTAGAATCTGCAGTCCCCTGGTGAAGCACTAACTGATTTCATATCTGTTTCTGAGTTTTTGTTTTATGTGTAGAATTGCTCTGTAGGAGATGATCAGGGTGAAACCAGGGTGGGGGAGACTCAAACGGGTCATCAGTCTTGAATCCCTTTGCGCACATAAAAGATTTTAAGTCCAGCCTACCTTGATTTTCATTAATTTGTATCTACCATCAATTTGCTTTGATTGTTAGTAGTTCAGATTTTTGTAGCATGCATAAGCATGCAATAAACCTTTATATTCTTTTGAACTATCTGGACTTCATAATTTCCCTGCCCTTGACACGCTCTCCTCTAATGCTGTGTATTCTGTTTTCTTTTTTCCCCAGGATCTTGACCCTGTTCTACAATGGAAAAACTGCTTCTATATCTGTTCTTCACTGGCTTAGTGCTGAAGGCCGAGACCTGTCCCAAGCGCTGCGTATGCCAGATCTGGTCTCCTAATCTTGCTACACTTTGTGCAAAGAAAGGGCTATTGTTTGTCCCTCCTGACATTGATAGGAAGACAGTAGAGTTGCGGCTGGCAGACAACTTTGTTACAAATATCAAGCGGAAAGATTTCGCCAACATGACCAGCCTGGTGGACCTGACGCTGTCTAGGAATACAATTAGTTTCATCACCCCTCACGCATTTGCTGACCTGCGCAACCTGAGGGCTTTGCACTTAAACAGTAACCGATTGACTAAAATTACCCATGATATGCTAAGTGGGCTTTCCAATCTGCATCATTTGATATTGAACAATAACCAGTTGACTATGATCTCTTCCACTGCTTTTGACGATGTCTTGGCTCTTGAGGAGCTGGACTTGTCCTACAACAACCTGGAGACCATTCCCTGGGATGCTGTTGAGAAGATGGTCAGCTTGCACACCCTCAGTTTGGACCACAACATGATCATCAACATTCCCAAGGGGACCTTCTCCCACCTCCATAAGATGACCCGGCTGGACGTCACATCGAACAAACTGCATAAGCTGCCACCTGACCCTCTCTTCCAGCGAGCTCAGGTTTTAGCCACCTCAGGAATCATCAGCCCATCCACATTTGCACTGAGCTTTGGAGGGAACCCTCTTCATTGCAATTGTGAACTTTTGTGGCTGAGACGCCTTTCCAGGGAGGATGACCTGGAGACATGTGCTTCACCTCCTGTTCTGTCTGGCCGCTATTTCTGGTCGGTCCCTGAGGAGGAGTTTCTGTGTGAACCCCCCCTCATTACTAGGCACACTCATGAGCTCAGAGTTCTGGAGGGCCAAAGAGCCATCCTGAGATGTAAAGCCCGTGGTGACCCAGAGCCTGCTATACATTGGATTTCCCCAGAGGGCAAGCTGATTTCTAATGCAACCCGGTCTCTGGTGTACGACAATGGAACTCTTGACATTCATATTACAACCATGAAGGATACAGGCTCTTTCACTTGTATTGCTTCCAACCCAGCGGGGGAAGACACCCAGTCTGTAGATCTTCATATAATCAAACTGCCTCACATAGTAAACAGCACAAACCACATCCATGAGCCAGATCCTGGCTCCTCGGATATATCAACTTCGACCAAATCTGGTTCAAATGCAAGCAGTAGCAACGGGGAAACAAAAGTTAGCCAGGACAAGAAGGTGGTGATAGCAGAAGCCACATCATCTACTGCCCTGCTTAAATTTAATTTCCAAAGGAATATACCCGGGATACGTATGTTCCAAATTCAGTATAATGGAACGTATGATGATTCGCTTGTTTACAGGTAGGGGATTCCGGCCCAGCTGCACTCCAGAAAAAAATCAGGAATGAAACTGTATTCCTTTTTCCTGTTGAACAGATGGTTACATATATAGGTTGGGATGGAAAGCGTGATAATGTAACAACCTCCTGCAAGGAGAAACAACAGAAAAAGGTTACCTAGCTCATGTGGTAATAGATTGGGTCTCAAGCATAATCCAAGAACTCTTGTTTTTTTTTTTTTTTTATAGTTGCAGAATGATCTTGAATGGTTTGTGGGTCCACTTCTTTAGTGTGCAACTCCACAATCACACTACTGTATTTGTTGATCCCATTAGTGTAATCATCTTTTGAAAAGTTTGGGTTTCTTTTGAAAGGTTTCGAAAGCATGGATGTCAGCTTCTTAAGACAGTTCTCCAGAGTTTATATAACAGATCTCTAATTGCTGAATTGCTCACTGGATACATTTAAAGAAAGGAATGATTGGGTGGTACATTAGCTTTGGATATGAACTCTTATTCCTGTAGAGTTAGGGTTCTTCTCTTTAGAAAAGGAAAAATTATGTGCATGCTTGGGTTTGTGTCACAGGAGGGAGAATGATGGATCAGGTGTTAGGATTTGGAGGTAATTCAGAAAAGATAATCAGTATGTGAGAGCATGAAAGTAGTCATTCTCTGTAACCTTTTAATGCAGCTATGTCCAATCTGCTAGTAATGGGGCTCTACAAGGTCACAAACCTTTAACATTGTATACATTAACTATATTATATGTTTTATATGAATCCCAAGAGATTTGCTCTTCACTCATTGTGGCTCAGGCAAGCCAAAAAGTTGGACAACCATGCTTTAAAGCAGAGGTTTATTTAACTATGGCCCCTTTTGACTTGTGGACTTCAACCCCCAGAATTCTTGAGCCAGCATGGCTGGGATCAGGAATTCTGGGAGTTTTAAGTCCACAAGTCACAAAAGGGCCATTGTTCCCCACCCCTGTTTAAAGTAACTTTGTATTTTCCTAGGCACAGGAAATCCTGTGGTTTAAAGAAATGCAGGATAGAGTATCATTCAAGCCCATGTGTCCTCCAAAGTAACCTTTTAAATTATTTCCAAAGTGCTGCATTAATGCTACTGAACACTACATGGTGGTTTGGGTGAAAGGTTATATTAAAAGCTGTGGTATAAAAAATGTTAGCGATTAAATAATATTTCTGCAGGTAAATAAACTGACTACTGAAGCCATTAATGGGCCAGGGCCTGAGAGAGCTAATTGCCTAACTAGGCTCAAAAAAACCTAACAACATGATGAACAGCAGTAGTGACAATTGTGTTAAATGCATTGATTTCTTGTTCACAGCTCACTTGGGGAAGAGAATAAAAATGTGTATGTATTGTCTGCATATTCCAGAATGCAGTACTGACTTTTAAAATAGGGTTCTTGATGGCTTAGGAGTATGACCTAGATAATAATATACTTCCATATATTGCTGCCCAAATGTTAAGAACAGCTGACGCTGGTCTATTAAAATAGAGAATTTTATTTCCCCAGGCTGTTAGATTCATTACTGTTTTTATGTTCTGGTTATTTGTGAATGTTCTAAGCAACTCTGATAATTCTAGCAAACTGAAAAGTAGGATCTGGTTTTTTTTAAATAAACCAATTAATAAATAAATGAGAGTTATTAGACCTTGGCTTGGCTTCCAGAAGGAGGCCTGAGTGATTGTCCTCCTTTATGGGCAAAGGGCAGCGTAGTTTCCAGCTTGAAGTCTGTGATTTCTTTAAATTTGTTTTATTTTTGTACAAATCCTTGTTGAACTTTAATCCTTCAAGGTAATCTGGTTAATTTAGCTGGACTGCTAAGAAGACATTAATACCCTCTATTTGGGATGATAGTAGAAACAGTTCTAAAAAAGATGCTTGCCTCTCAGGAAAATTCCAATTATTCAATCTCATTTGGGGCAGAGAGGAAAAGAGCCAATGACTTTGATTTGCTAAATAGGTATTTGCTCTGAAAACTATTAATGGAACAGTTACAGTTCAAAAACAGTTTATCTTTTAGTATCTTTTTTAAAATGCCATATCTTAGGATGGGAGCTGCTCCTGCAGATTAAAAGAATCAGGAACAACCACTCCCTCTACTTAAAAAACATCAAATCAAGATGGTGATTATTATTATTTTTACAATAAACTTACTATTTTCTGATCATTTAAGTGAAATGTGTGCAAGGATGATTGGGATTAAAATATAATTATTCTTAATATTTTAAAAAGTATATTGATAGAAAGAAAAACATAGATGAGAGGTATATGGGAAAGATAATTTCATTACTCAACTAGCTAATATCATCAATGCCCTGATGATGTTACCTAGTTGGGTAATGAAAGACCTGATAGAAAACAACTAAGCTTAGAAGTAATAAGGGACCTGCAGTTCAACCCTGAGCTACAAATCTTCCCTTCTGTTGATAAGGAAAAGATTCAGAAATCTTAGCTGAGGAAAGCTGCTACATAAAAGAAAGTTCTCGTTGAATCTCAGGTGCCTGGCTTTTTGATGACTCTAAGAATGTTCTTTGTGACTTGGTAAATAAAAGCAATGGTGGCGCAGTGGTTAAATGCACTACTGTAGGCTAACTCATTGCTCACTTCAGGAGTTCGATTCTAACCAGCTCAAGGTTGACTCAGCCTTCTAACCTTCCAAGATCGGTAAACCGAGGACCCAGATTGTTGGGGGCAACAGGCTGACTCTGTGAACCTGTTAGACAGGGTTAAATTGGGGCCACTTTGGTCTCGGGCTCATTCACCTGTTGTGTACATGTACTCTCTCTCAGATAGAAGAAGGATATTTGACTTTATAAGCTGGGATAATAGAAAATGATTCCATGTTCAGGTACTATAATTCCAGCACAGAACAACACACATTTAGCTGCTTATCTCCCCAGCTCTAGAGATCTACCTGTTCATCTATGAATGGAAGATACTACCAACTCATCTCTTAAAATGGTTGTGGAGATCAAGTTTACTTTCCTTCCACTGCAGGAAGAACATATATTTTATATATCAATGTATATGAATTAGGATGGAGACTGAGAGGCTTGAGGGACTATGAGTTTCTGTGCTGAGGAGGGCAGCTAGATAAATTGAATGAATGTATGAATGAATAAATAAATAATTAAATATCTAATCAAACTTGCTTCTGAGCTCATGAGAAGCAAAAAGGAGAACTCGGGAGCCAGGCAGCTCCCAGTCCACTTAGGTTGCCCCTGGGCCTTGTTTTCAAGCTTTCAAAGAAAGAAAGGGAATGTTGTTTCTTTTTTGAAAATAAACAGCATTAGCCTCTATGCAGACTTACACTTTAACACAACTGACTGAAGAATGCTTTAGGGAACTCTGGGAGCTACATACTTAAAAGTAATAATTGGAACAACTTCTATATTCTAAAGGAAACATGAAAGCAAGCAGTGTCATTATTTTGGCCTTTTCCTGGCTTTCACAGTTGCCTGAGCTTTGGATAGTATCTTCCTTTCATCTAGATTTGCTTTATTCTTATATGGATGTTTTCATGTATCGTTTGGAATTGCTTCAGCATTTTTAACCAGCGGTGAATTTTTTGAATAGTTGAGAAAATGTCCCATGTATATATTGAAATGCTATTTTCTACTGTGTCATGTGCCAGTGCATATTTAAAACACTTGAGTACCCCAGATCTAGGTTTGATAACCTGGGGCAAGAGGCATAATGTCTGGCAACAGTGTATGTTTTTGAGGACAAAGTACATGGGGATTCTTCCAGTGCTCTGGCAATAGTTTTCCTTTTCCCTCTCTTTATTTAACCTAGTGCCGATCTCTGGTTTATTTAGATTGACCATTGTGTCAAACGGAAAGACAAAAGTTAGTTTCAAACTGGATGTTCTCCAGTTGTATTGGGACCACGTCTCCCACCACAACTAGGAGGCACTGGGAAAGCAGGCTTGGACAGAGCACCTGGAGATCCACTTCATGGTATATATCCTCTCCAGTCCAGTCCAATGTATTAATGTATGTCTTATCCTGTCATCTCGTAGAATGATACCTCCCATGAGCAAGACCTTCCTGGTCAACAACTTGGCCGCGGGGACGATGTACGACTTGTGCGTCTTAGCAATCTATGATGATGGCATCACCTCCTTGACAGCCACTCGCGTGGTGGGCTGCACCCAGTTCACGACCGAGCAGGACTACGTGCGCTGCCATTTCATGCAGTCCCAGTTCCTGGGCGGGACCATGATCATCATCATTGGAGGGATTATCGTGGCTTCAGTCCTTGTCTTCATCATCATCCTCATGATTCGCTATAAGGTGTGTAACAACGGCGGGCACCCCAAGGTGACCAAGGTCAGCAACGTTTACTCCCAGACCAACGGGGCTCAGGCCCAGGGGTGCAGTGGAGCCGTCATGTCCCAGTCTGGGTCCAAGCAGGCCGTGGGGCGTGAGGAGAGCCTGCACTGCTGCAAAGTCAGCAACGACAATGTGGCACAGTCGTCGGAAGCCTGCTGCAGCCAGGACTCCTCCACTGCTACCTCCTCTTTGCTTCCCATGTGGACTCCTGGCCCTCCCACTTCCCAAAAGCTGAAACGTAAGCCCATGCCAAAGCCCAGCATTGATCCTCCACCGCCGAGCGAAGGCGCCGTTACCAGCCTAGAATCCCAGAACACTAATCGCAACAACTCAACTGCTCTGCAGTTGTCTAGCCAAACCCCAGACTATGCCAAAGGGGGATCCCAGTACAAAAGAGCACAGGCCAAGTCAAGTAAGTTCCTCACTTTGCCAGCTGACCCATCCCGGGCAAAACGCAGGTACTCCCTGAATGGAGAATTAATGGAATACCGTTGTTATATTAACTCCTCACATGCAGGTGGATTTTGGTCTAAGCGGAGCTTGTCTATGAATGGGATGCTCATGCAGACAGACTGTTCCAATGTGGATAGTGGCAAAGCAACTTTCTCAAGTTCTGAGTGGATATTGGAAAGCACTGTGTGATCAGCTGTGATGTGTGGTTTTTTTGTTTTTGTTTTTCTAAATTAAAAAAAAAAAGTACGGCGTACCCCACCCATCCTCCAAACATTGTTGGAAAACGTGTATCCATTCGAGCAGTTTGCATTTTTCCACCCTTGTTTTTGGGCAGAGTTGGGCTCAATCCACCAGGCAACTTCCACTCGTTCCCATTTGGGGTTTCTTTGTTTTTAGTATAACAACCGAAGGCAAATATCATGTTCAAAGAGCTCATTAAAAAAAAAAAGTGATCAAGGAAAAAGCACGAAATGACACTAGTGCCTTCCTTTTTCCTTGGATTGGCATCTTGGTTCTCCAATGGCAGATCAAGAACAAAAGCGCATGGGCAGAAAAAGGCCTTGTATTGAGGCCGTTGGTCTTTTCCTCTACATCAACCATTTAATGGATCGATCATGATAACAAAAAAGAATATTTTTTAAAGCAATCTTGAGTGTCTTTTTCTTCCCTCTCTCCTCCCTCTCTTCCCCTCCCCCCATGTGGTAATGGTGTTGCCTTCCTTTTCAGGCAAATGCTGTAAAATCTCAACAACTCTATGTTGTTATATTGTATAAAATAAAATATTCCATAACTACACTCAGTCAGTGTTACAAGAGGTTCCCCACCCTTCCCCTCTTGCCTTGAATCATGGCTCAGGTGTTCTGGTGAGTGGTATGTCTACCCCATCTGTGTGGCAGATGGAGAGAAGGAGGAATAGCATGATCTCCTGGGTTCAGATATGCTGAATTTTATTCCTGTGGTTTCCGTACATTGCCAGCTGAGACCCAGTTCCAAATGAAACTACTGGGTGCAGGCATATTGAAGTTTTACAGCAGAGGTCTCCAAACTTGGAAACTTTAAGACTGGTGGGCTTCAACTCCCAGAAATCTGGGAGTTGAAGTCCACCAATCTTAAAGTTGCCAAGTTTGGGGACCCCTGTTTTACAGCATGAGAAGTTGGTTATGCAAATCAAGAAGGTTCCTGCCTGAATGGTAGGCTGGGAGAGCTTTTGATCTCTAGCAGCAGAAAAGCCAGCAAAAGCTTCTTTCTAGCTTTAGCTTCTCAGTGAAAGGGTGTCAAATAATGTCCGAATGTCATTTCCTGTTGTTGGCTGTTTTGTTCATTTCCTGTTGATGGCTGAGATGTATTACCAGGATTGAGTCAGTGACACTTTGATTTGATAAAAGTTGATCTTATGTTGCTTTGAAAAGCAACAAATCTACCTTTGCAGGGACAGGAGCAGAGATTAGTCAGAAGTTGTTTCCCCAGACAAGGAGCTCTCAAGATTCTGAGAACCATCAGCTAACAGAGTTGGAAATTTGGCTTCTGAGTTACTTCATGTTGATTTTGGAGGGTCGTAAAAACGGTCTCGATCCTTTGTTCTTTTGGCTGAAATGAAAATATGCCTATTAATGCACATGGCAGAGTTTACCACATTTTTCAGAATACCCGTTCAAGTTGTTAGAAGTATTACCAGGAAATGTTTTTAAAAACATTTTGTTTAATGTTTGATTCTTTTTTGCTTTGGTGCTATGATATAATCATGGGATTGAAACGTTTATGACCCCTTTTCTGTGTTTTAATTAATAAGACATGATTTATTATAAAGAAAAATATTGAAATCAAACTCAAAAGGTTTGCAAATTTTGCATTTCATCAGACTCAAAATATTTTTCCAAGAAATTTGAAGACAGTTGAAATTTCCAAGAAATTTGAAGACAGTCATCTGATTAGCAACCAAGCTTGCCTTCTCCCCCAAACCACAAAAGTGTTTCACAGAAGTATTATTAGTATTATCTAACTCTCATCCTACATGTTCATGCCCCATATCTTCCTATACTGTACATGACATTTTTGTTGTTTAACTCAAATTTGTAAGTTTGCAGGATACCAGTTCTAAGTATCACTCACTGAATGTCTTGGTGCAGTTTACATTAGTCTTCAAAGACTGCTCTCAAATGGTGCTGCCTGTCTTGCTTTTTGACAGACTTCAAGGAGATCGGTCAAGCTAAAGCAAGGAAGGCACTGGCCTCTATTCTGTGGGGACCCTTACTCAAGCAGTAAAAATATAACCTGGCATTATCATATAAGACCATTGATTTAAAGATGTTTATCATGATTCAGCAATGAGCTATTCAGGACAATTCTCTCAGATTAAATCTGGAAGATGTACTGTAACTATGGTTTTTCAGAACTCCTTGCACTAGTAGATTCAGTGCTTGAACTGCTGTAGAAAATTGCTATCTAGATTAGGCAGTGCAGTAAGGCTTGGCCTTGTTCTCCATGAATGGTCCTGCTTACATTCATCAGTGGATGGGTGAGGAATGTTAGTATGTTCTGTAAATTATGGAACATCGTGAACTGAGCCACCCATTTTTCCAGGATTGATTTGGAGCTAATGTAACTTTCACTGGTCCAGTAATATTGCCTGATCATTAATAGTCCTTTCTATTGTCCATGATTGAGATGAACCTTTGAGAGGACTTCCTTTCTTTGGTCTTCTCGAAGTACAGTCTCTCTGGGATGGTTTGGTTTTCCTCCATACCTCTGTGGTCACACTGGAATGTATGGGATGGAAAAGGGGCTATAAATGTGGTGTGCCAATCCTGGTCATATTAGTTATGATATATATTTAAATATATATCTATTTAAAAATGATCCTTTGGGTGATTGTTCAAGACTGTGCATTGCTACTGCATGATAGTAGGTCAGTTGATCAGAGATTACTGGGTCAGTTGTGTTGTTCAAACATGGCTGCTGTGAAACACTTGCTTAAAGGAACAGATTCCATTGGAATGGACAAGTTGTTATTTTTAAAATCTGTATCAGTGCAGCATTATGTTGGGGGGGGGGGGGGTTTACTGAAAAATTCTAGGGCCAGAAAAGGCCCCTTTCCAGTGTTTGATTTGGGTTTTGTTTTGTTTTTTGATTAAGTTGCCAAGCAAGTTGCCATCTTTCATTTCTGTCTTCTTTTTTCTATTTTCCTTCTCATTTTGAAGGTCAATTTTAGGTGGTAGTAGGGCCATCGCTGCCCAGCAATGTGGCAGCATATAGTTGACCTTGGCTGATCTTGAAAAAGCTAAGCAAAATCAATCCAGAAAGAAGATCTGCAGGATAACCCAAGACGAATGTAACAATTTGGGATAGGAAGCTAAGTAACCAACTAGCTAGCTTGGAAGAAATCAGTGGCAAGAAGACTGCATGTTCATGAAATCACCAGGAAAAGTCAAATTTGTAAATAGATTTCCAGTTGTGCCTTTTGATTCTTTTCTCCCAAAATGTTTGTGTTTTAGCCTTATTTCTTTACTTGAAAAAATATTTGGCAGATGTGCTAATTCAATCCCTGCCCTCCTATCAAGGATTTCTGGTCACAGTGCCAACTGCTGAAACACTAGCCAGCTCTCTACACTGTATGACCAATTTGCATTTCTGTTGATGCAGCATTGAGCAAGAGAAGTTGTGTTGGTTTATTCTATCATTGATAATCTTTTGAAATGAAACTTTGAGTTGGGTACAACTACATAGAATGACTACATTTATATGCCCTGAATAGATGGAATAAAAATAATGTCAAACAGCTGGGAGGAAGAGAAAAGCTTAGCAAAAGAAAGAGACGATTAGAAAGTCTCCAGATTTTAGGCAATTTTTTTGCCAGACTTTTAATTGATCCCATTCTGGTTCTTTCTGCATTAGTTACCTTCCTTGGAGCCCTGGTGGCACAGTGGTTAGAATGCAGTATGGCAGGCAAACTCTGCCCACAATCTAGCATTTGATCCTGACAGGGCTCAAGGTTGAATTAGCCTTCCATGCTTTCAAGGTAGGGAAAATGAGAACCCAAATTGTAGGAGGCAATATGCTGACATGTAAACTGCTCAGAAAGTGCTGTAAAGCTCTATGGAGCGGTATGCAAGTTTAAGTGCTGTGGCTATTGCTATGAGAAATTATAGGAAGTGCTGACAACCACAAAGAAGGGAAATCTGCAGCTTTCCAGATCTTGAAAACACCCTCCTAGCATTCCTCAACATTGATCTTGTTATCTGGAGTTGCGGTTTAGAAGCATAGATGGATCACATATCCCTCTTTGACTTTAAGATTCATTTCACTGAAGCAGAGAACCAAAAATGTAACCTTATTAAGCCATCTTAGTCAAAGGAGCAATGAGTGGAATTAACTTTCCCCCCTCTTTTTAGTTGACTTTTTACTATTTGTGTGTATGAACTTTTTTTGTCAAATGCTTGAGATTGTTTCTACAAACTTACTCTTATTGTGGCTGGAATGTGTTTGGATAGAAAGAGAGTGCCTGTATTACATTGTCCTATGGATTTTTGTGGTTTGATGTTATAAAGATGATGCGCCTTATCTTTTTTTTCCCCTTTCTACAAAGTCTTCTAATCTGGTAAATTTTGCATAGTTGCCTCCTTTTTGTTATTACACAACTTGATAAACTGCAAATTGTTGTCAAATGTTGTTCTGCAAACAACATGATTGGATCATTGCATATCCTGTTATACATAATATATTTGACCAATGGTTTAAAAGTTCCAGGCTGCAAAATGAAGGAACCTCAATTGTTCTATGATGAAGAACTACATTGTTTCATGAAGTTCCTTCAGCTTGGGGCCTGAATTACAAGAACGTGCTATAGATATATTCACAGAATTTATATTATGGAGGCTTTGTCCATTTACAAAATTCTTATTTGTTAGAAGGCAAGTTATAGAAGGCGGGAACACTTAGCCAACCTTGGCCAGTCTTGAAAAAGCTAAATGGATATTAAACTAGTTAGTAGTTTGATAGGGACCACATGCATAGCCCAGCCCTGTAAATGAGAATGAGTAGAGAAAAATATTCTAGAAAACAAAGACAATTCTGTCATTCTCTTGCCAAGGAAATGTCATGAACATGTGTAAAGTCACCAGAAGTGGAGTGCAGCTTGAGGGAGCTTTATATATAAAAAATTAAGGAAAAGGCAGAAGTAAACCCTGAGCCTACACATGATATAGCAATAGCACTTAGACTTATATACTGCTTCACAGGGCTTGACAGCCCTCTTTAAGTGGTTTACAAAGTCAGCATATTGCTGACCTTGAGCCTGGTGAGATTCAGTCTGCCAAACTGCTGGCAGCCAGAGATCAGCGTAAGTAGCCTGCAGTACTGCAGTCTAACCACTATGCCACTGCAGTGCGCCCCACAGATCACAATGGAATATTCTGTGTTCAGTGTTTCTCAACCTTGGCCAGATTAAGCTATCTGGACTTCAACTCTCAGAATTCCTCATTCCATGTACTGCCTGAAGAATTTTGGGAGTTGAAACCCAGACATCTTCAAGTGGCCAAGATTGAAAAATTCTGCTATAGTTCATAAAAAGATTAATCTCGATGCTGGACAGGTTTCAGTGAGCCTCACAGGAATTCTAGGAAATAAACATGACACTTTAGATTGATACTTTACCCTGCAAAATGCCAACATCCCATTTAGCTATTTAAAGTGTTTAAAAGTCTTTTTAGAAATCAGATAAATCCAGGAGTATAACAGAGAAGCATCTTGAGGGATTAGATTTTTTTAAAAAAAAAAAAAAGAACGAGAGAATATGAGAATAAAAAAGAAATATTTGTAAGACAATAAGAGAGATAAGGAGCATACTGCATCCCAACAAGTTTTCCATAGTTTGTAGCCTTTAATTTCATCCAGGAACCTTACTGTTTTTCTAGTAACTGATAATAATATAATAATAATTAATAATTAAATAATAACTGACAATATTAATAATAATTGCTAACCTTCACCTTCTGGGAAAGAGAATGGCTTTTCTCTTTGATTCTGTTTTGGACCCAGTTGAATTTTTTTATACCAGTATTGATTTCTGACAACTGCCAGGATAAAAGCTAATCAAGTGAACTTGAGCCAGTCATTAACTCTCAGTCCTATGAAGCAGACAATGCCAAATCACTTCAGAAATCTTGAGAAGAAAACTGCAAGGATTAGTTATGGCAAGATTTCTGAAGAGGTTTGCCATTGCTTATTTCATAGGACTGAGAATTAAGGACTGGTCCAAGTTCATTTGATTAGCTTTGACCTTAAGGTGGGACTAGGACTCACAGTCTCCTGGCGTCTTCTGGCCTGGCGTCTTATCCATTACACCAAACTGGTCGAAATGGATTACTGTCTGAATAATACCAGTAAAAATAATAATCAGAATGACCATGGCAAAAGAAAGCAAAGATAGTACCGATAATAATAGGCACCCTGCATGCAATTCCAAAACACGTAGAACACCAACATCATTGGCATTGACAAAATCACCATCAGTTAATTGCAAAAAGCAATGGGTGTGAAACTCATGGTGTAATGTTGCCATCATGTGATGTTTTGCAGCGTTTTTCCCATTTGCTGAGCTGGGGTGGTCTACATGTGACGCATCCAGCCTACAGGCTGCCAGTTTGACACCCCTGGCTTACAGCCTAAGATGATATCTTTAATACAATTAAACAACAACTGCCTACCTTAGGTCCTTGGGAAGGACTTGATAGGGGGCCAGAAATTCCAAATTAAGTCTAAGCATCTAGCTGACTGACCAATAACAACAACAGTGATGATACCACCAGTTCCTAGATAACTGCTTGGGCTGGGGATGATGGGAGCTATACATATCTAGAAGATATCAGCTTAAAGCAGTTAGTCTAGGTGGTAATGACATTTGGATGTCCCTGTAAATGTTACCCTGTCGCAAAATGGTTGGACTGAAATTGCTGAGTGGCACATGTCTTGTGTCATCTGATCGGTATGATTGCAACTGAATATTTCAAAACTAAATACATTCCTTGGGGCCAATTTTCACACACAAACACACACACACGCACACACACTCACATACATACAGTTGCAAATTGTATACTAAGCAATAATATCAGCACATACCCACTTGGCTTATTGCACTGAAAAATCACATTTGTTGATCTGCAAAGTGTTATGAAAAGAAGAACAGGTTCCAAAATTTAATGCAGAATCCCCAAAGAAGATAGAAATAAATCACTTCTGCAAGGTGATAGAGAATAACATAATCCAATACTTATTTAGTTGAAAATAATCTCACATTGTGTCAAGACAGCAGTATGATTGCAGTTTAAAGATGCTTAAAGACACCTAAATATTCCCCACATTATGAGGAAGGCATCCCTATTGGCCTTCTCGTATAGGGTGGCTATTTGCCTTCTTGTATAGGGTGGTGGTGTGGGGAACAGACTGCAGAAAAGTAGGAACATGCCTGATGTTAGGTCAGTCTTGTCAATCCAGAATGCTGCTTGTATGGTTAATAAGCATTTACTAGTGGGAAGATCAAAAGCAGAGCACAAAAAACTAGAGTCTACTCATATCTCTGGGGTCTTGTTTTGAAAGACATACTGCCTTTCATAATGAAGACTGTAGAAATGGCCTTGAAGGAAATATTGAGAGGTGAAAACATTACAAAATAAAAAGGGCAGAAATACTCTATGGGCTCTAGGAGAAGCCTCAAGCTGTCTCCTTTACTCATTGGAATATAAAAGACAAGGAAAGAAAACATAGTTGGATTTGCAAGATTCTGCGAATATAGTCTATATTAGGGGTCTCCAAACTTGTCAACTTTCATTGAGAACAAGATATCAGTGGGTCAAATACTGGTGTCCATGTACAGCATCATGACATAAAGGTAAAGAATGGAAATCTGGAACACTAAGATAGTACCATAACCATTACTGGTGGTCTCTGTACTGAATACAGGAAGCAGTTGGTGTAATATGGTATTTATTTTTTTAATCTACATTAATTATCTTTCTGCAGTATTTTGGACTTCCATTTTTTCCTATAGGAAGACCCACATGATGTATATTAATGCAGTTTAGAGATTTATAGGGCATCTGCATCTATAACAACATGCTATTCAGACTAAGTTGTAGTTTGCAGACCAGCTTAAAATGAATGGAAGGCAACCTGGAATATTATGCGGAATTAGAGACTAGGGTTTTTTGTAGGGGAAATCCAGTTGTCTTTAAAACAAGCAGAAGATAGTAGGTAGACAGATCATCCTCTCCTTGCCCCCAGCTAAATCTCCATCTTGTCGAGATTGATTGCTAGTTTAATGATTTGGCTTATTCTGCTATCATACTCCTTCTCTTAGTTAGATTAAATAGATTAAATAAAAAGAGGAATATGTGTATTGATGGAAAAAGTGTAGAATAGGGAAATCAAAATGATATGAACAGACTCAAGTTAACCTTCAATAGTTACATATGGAATAAAATGGAACCCATGAAATGTCTAATTATAGAAAGTACAATTATCTGCTTTCTTGAATCAACATTCTGTGGAAGTATCAGGAATCTGTGGCCTTCCACATAGCATTGATCTTCTGTCTTCAATAGCCCTTCCAATTGGCTGTGTTGATTTGAGCTCTTGGGAATTACAGTTCAAAATCTGAAGGAGCACAGGTATCCCATTGAAGCATAAGAGCATAGCCATTGAAAAATGATGCTTCTAGGCTCTCAACCTAGAAAATAATTCCAGATTCTCCATTTGATACTATGATTAGTATAAAAAGCAACTAATTCAAAGATTATGTGCCTCCTATTGTCATCTGGTGCTCCATTCAAAATCCAAGAAAGAAATATATAGACTCCTTTAATCAGAGAAAAGATATCTTTTACTGGAAATCAAGTGGTAGCAACAAAAGAATTCTGAATCTGAGAAAATGGACACGTAAATCACATATACAAAGTAATGGCAATGTTCCCATCCCCAATAGTTCAATTGGCTCATCCAATTAAAAGTTGTGTATATCATCATGTGGGCGTCTCCAGGTGGTGATGAGGCTTCTGTCCGTTGACCTTGACATAGTTTGATAAAGGGTTGCAGCTTTGTATAGCATAGAATAGAAACCTAAGCAAGAATGTAGCTCCCCTCCCAGTTTATACAGTTCTGGTTTGTAACACCTCCAACTCACTTCCCATAACCATTCCCTCCTCCTCCCCCCATTACTTATGACAGCTGAAAGATGCAAAGCAAAGGGAGAAATCTTGAAGGCTGCCATCTATCCTCTCTTGATAAGGCTATCCTATGGAATGAGTATGGCATTTTTCTACTTCAAAATCAGAGGTAAAACTTGACAAACTGGATCTAAATGGAGTTCTCATGTAAGAACACCTTATGTTGTTTTGTGATAATTTCTTAAGCAACTAGTAAGAGTTCCAGTTGTGTCAGGTGTAAACTAATCATCTTCTCTCAAAGGATACCTTATACCTTTCTGAGTCTGGTCACTCTACCTCTGTTGTATCATAAGCCAAGAAGACTTAAATGTTAGTTTCTCAGATGGTCAGCATTATATCAATTATTGATCATTCAAAATATTATATTGGACTGAAGTCTCCATTATAGCAATTACATGAAATACAGAATCCAAGGCCTGTGATTTTGAAAATAATCAAACTTGCCTTAGCATGATGCCTAGATTCCTGCTGTTAATTATCTTAGAAAACTGACTATGGTGAATCTCTAAACATCAAGTGGAGCTGTGATGCCAACACTTTGAAGAAACAAGAATGGTAGAACACACTCTTTTCCACTGTTCATGTCTCATGATACTCTAAATAAGAACATCAAATCTGTATTGGACCAGCCTGCATTTTTTAATCTGCCTTAACATTTCTGACTATTTCTTCATTACCTTTTGCTGAAGAATATACCAAGGAGTTGCATAACTGTGCATACAGACATAGGATACTTCGATGCAATTTTGGCAAATGTGCCTGTTATCTCACATGGCAGTCCGGACTTCAAATCATAAGAGCTGAAAATTTCCCCAGAGTCTGTGAGAAACCTTTGAAATCCATTAACTTTTCTCAGCCTTTATAGAAGAAGAAAGAGAAGCAACTTTAAATCAGAAGGTGATCTGAGTATGATAAAATCTATCTGTCTGTCCATCTGTCCTGTCATCTCTATCTCTCTCTCTCTCTCTCTCTCACACACACACACACACACACATCTATCTATCTATCTATCTATCTATCTATCTATCTATCTATCTATC
>BLBF01000042.1:15796367-15869118 GCA_015471245.1 Laticauda colubrina | reverse complement strand
ATCTATCTATCTATCTATCTATCTATCTATCTATCTATCTATCTATCTATCTATCTATCTATCTATCTCTATCACATGTAATAGCCATCTCACAATATAGTGTCTGTAAGTAGCTTACAATAAAAACAATAAAATGCTAATATTAAAAAAATTAAAAGAACTCAACAATACTATTAATAACAAGATAATGGAGAGAATTGGTATTAAAAGCAATGCAGCCATCTCATCGTTTCTCTTCCTTGAGATCCCCAGGCCTCCTGACAGAACCATGACTTCTAGAAGAGTATGAAGGATGGGGCCAATCTCATCTCAAGGATAACGGAAATGATATTCCACAGGACAGATGCCACAGCAGAAAAGGCATTTCTTGAGTCCCATCAGATGGAATGGGATCTGCAGTATTCTTCTGACTGACCACATGGGAAAGGTAGATGTAATTAGGTGGAGGTGGTCCCTCAAATTACCTGTCCCTATGCCATGAAGGGTTTTAAAAGTTGAAACCAGCCCCTTGAACTGGACTCAAGCAAACTGGCAGCCAATGCTGCTCACAGAACAAAGGTGTAATGTACCATTGTAGAGACATAAGAACTGCCTGTGATGCTGCCCTTTGTACCAACTGAAACTTCCAGATACTCTTCAAAGGTAGCCCCACGTAGAGCGCATTTCAGTAGTCCATTTGAAATGTAAATAAGGCACGAGTGATGGTGAGCAGAGCCTATCAGTCAAGGTAAAATTGGAGCACAACACAGAGTTGTGCAAAAGCCCTCCTAGCCACAACTTCCACCTGTTCTTTGAGCAGGAATCATAATATCCTAAAGGTGCTGTCAACTTGTGATGATTCAAGGGCATGCTGCAATAAATGGGTTTAGCATATGTATTGAGATTTTCCAAAGGAGTCATCCTGGGAAATTAATCATTGAAAAGGTTGTTTGCTCCAGTTCCAGCTCCAGCTCCAGCAGAGAAACCGATTGGAAATACAGAAGTAGAGTCTCTAGTTTTTCCTGATTGCCAAACATAAGATGCACATTTTTTTTTCTATCTGTTCAATCATGTCCAATTTTTGGAGACTTCCTGACTAGTCCCTGATGTTTTCAGAAGTGATTTGGTGTTTCTCCCAACTGGTTTTGTGCCTAAGGCAGGATTAGAACTGTTTCTAGCCTGATGCCTTAACCACTACACTGAACTGGCTCTCTTAAGATATACTGTACATGCATTCCCCGAAAATAATAACTCAAAAGAGCAGGTATCCACGAGAACAAAAGGCATTTATTTACATTAATGCAACCTCCCTTTTGCTCTGTGCATAAACTCTGTTCCCAACATGATTGAGTTCAGCAAGCCATGAATTCAGATTATTGCTCATTGCAGTGTCTTTTGCCAAGCTGACTATTCTTGAGTTACATGTTTGTGTTTAAAAATGAAGCCAGAATGTTATGGAATCACTTTCTAAATTTTCTCCTTATCCTCACATTCAGCACAGCCTTCTCTTTATCCTTGCTGTTTCACAGGAAGGCATCTGAATCTGTTAGTCAAGGTGTGCAGTAACTACAATTGGATTCCAGTCATGATTTGGTGCTTCAGGAAATAGTGTGTCTCCCTTTGTGATAAAACAGAAGCTGCCACTTCAACCTGAGATCTAAACTGCAGTGAAATTCCAATCTCATTGGCTGAAATGAAGAAAGCAAAAATGTTTTTCAGTGGATGTGATGAAATCTGCAGGAGTGTTGTTCAATTATAGGGGGGAAGATACTATTGCTGTTTTGACTGTAAGTTTTCAAATGCAATTATTTGCTTCCATAGTACTGACCAAATTTCAACCAATTAGGATAACCTTAGGGTGGTAGAATTTTGTGATGGAAATTATTGCAACTTTGTGGGGAAGATTCGATTGGCCTTTGGCAGATGAGGCAAATCAAAATTGAGGTAGTTATCAGATGCTATAAGGAGAGCAACATATTAGCAGGTGCCATGTGTAGTACAGTAGTGCCATATCCCTATGTTATCATTCCTGGTTGATATTGTTGGATGGATTTCTGTAATTAAAAAGTTGACTAGTCAGTCCTTTTCCTCTTCTCCCTCTCTAGCTTGGTACTCTGTGGTGCAATGGGGATATACAGTTGTGTTGTAAAAGCAACATTGAATCATTTTGCTTACTTTCAGTTGCTTCACATTAATTTTCAGTTGGGCTGATCC
This sequence comes from Laticauda colubrina, assembly GCA_015471245.1. Taxonomy (NCBI): domain Eukaryota; kingdom Metazoa; phylum Chordata; class Lepidosauria; order Squamata; family Elapidae; genus Laticauda; species Laticauda colubrina. Next base: position 15,866,925 of record BLBF01000042.1, on the reverse strand, counting down.
TGTTTAGATTTTATTTGGTGTTCAGCCAAATCTAGCATATACAGGTTTCTCAGTTGCTATAAATAAGATTCTCTTCAGCTGCCACAATTGGTTTAATTCATTTTTGAAGTCATCTATGTTGTCCTTACTTTTATGGTAATAGGTAATTCAGTAATGATTTGTGTATAAAGAAGTCTTAAATCTCTCTGGTTTCCATCTCATTCATAAGAGAAGGGAATGTGCTGATTAAAAAAAGGCAATCTATCTTCCTTCCTTGTTCCATATACTCCAAAATGTCTGTTCTGGTCTGTTCTGGTTGAATGACAGCCACTCTAGTAAGACCAAAGTCTTATAGATTTGCAAGTTTGATGGCTGAGCTGCATCGGACATTTTATCTCCTTATAGTTCTCTCTGTTTCTGTTTCTACCACACAGAAGCTGGCAGTAGCCTGAAGAGTGCTTGCCTGCCTCCTCAGCCTCCTGAAAACGTGGCCACTAATGTTTGCACGCGACAAAAATCCATTCGATTGCAACTCACCGAAGATTGATAGGGCCAAATTTTGCTCCACCAGCAGGAACTTCACACCTGGTGCCTCAGGCCTGCTTCAAGAATCCAGAGACCAGAGATGCTGGAGACATGGTCTTCCCCATTATTTTTTTTTTGTGAAATCACCTTTTCCCCTTTTCCTCTTTTCTTTTCTCCACCCAAATCCTGCCAGCAAGTGTCTTTTTCTGGCCTTCAGGACTTTTTTGGGGGACGGGGAGGGAGTTGGGTAAAGCAAATAACAGAGAGAGAGAGAAAGAGCTGAGCAGAACCCTTGACCTCTGTTCTTCATATTTGTGATTTCTGGTGGTGGTGGTTGAGTTCAGACTGTAAAATGCTCCATTATGTCACACCACCCCTCAAAATAAATGTTTTAATATGAGCATTTGCATAGTGATTTGTTCATAAAAAGAACAGGATTCCAGAAAAATCATAACTAATAGTGCCATGGACTCCACTCTTCCCTGAATAAGTTAGGTCACTTGGATATAGCTTGAGGCTTTGAAGGATCCACTTTCTCCATGAGGCTGCTAGGATGTTCCAGGTCGTCTATGTATACCGAGGCCAAAACTGAGCAAAAATTGCCTGTCTTTTAAGCTTCACCATTTTCCAACAATTTATGAAACATTGTGTTCTACGATGACTATTTTTTTATCCTTTGAAGATTTTGATGTGTGACCTTTATTAAAACGAATACTTTGATCTCTAGGGCTTGAAGGTCCTTTTCCAATAGAGCTATGAAATTTAAAACCACCATGTTCAAAAATATAGATGAAGACTCCTTTCTCTATTTTACAATAGTTGTCCACCTACCTCCAGAAATCTGTGAGCAAGTCAAGTATGCAACTTGCTTCCCAGAATCATGCTAAAAATTCATGTTTCTTTGCACAGGAATGAAACCAATCCCAAATCAAAATCTGAAATGGTGGTGGTGGTCAGGTAGTGCATATTGCTAAAAGTTTGGGGTATATGGAGATCGTAGTCTCGGTTTAGCATGCAGCAAGACTGGTTTAGTGGAACTCCTGATTTGAAGATCACTCATCTCTGCCATGAATGGTGATTAAGGATTGAAACATATATTTCAGGACTAATAGTAGGTTTTTCTTTGGGGATCCTTCCTTTGAAGATCTAAAGGATTACTCAGGCTATTAGATGCTCCTTTTATCCTGCTTCATAACCCCTTCTTGACTGAATGCAGTGGGAAAACCATTGAATGTTTTCAAGATGAAAAAGATCACAAGCTGTCTTACACAACATCAAACTAAATAAAGTAACTCCAGTTTGAAGTTTTCTTGCAGGGAGAAACCAGCATTTTGCTGGACAGTTACCCTTTCATGCCCTTTAACTTACTTAATAAATCCAAGATAAATAGCAATTTGAGAGTAAAACACTTAGGGGCTATATAAAAAGTAACAAGAGGCCATTGTCTAGCATAAACAAACTAAACTGTTTTCTTCTCTTTAAATGCCTAATATAGGATGGATTTTGAGGCTGTGCAAATGGATAATTAGCCTTAGGATACTTGAACTACAGGATTTTTCTTAATATTGGGAACTAGGCTCTATGAGAAATAAAAAGGCTCCCACTGAGCTGGAATGGAAGTATATAGAGAATAAGTGTCAAGATTATTGTAATAAACAAATGAATGGATTATTCGTATGAGTTGGTCTATAGTTTCCTCAAAATGCCAAGTTTCATCTTGTGGGTGAAGAGAAACAATATTAAAGTCCAATTTAAGTTTGCCCAAAGAAATATCACCAGGAACCAGTTTCTTTTATGATATTCCAACTTATAATGCTAAGAAAAATCTGGACGCTGTCCTGTGATCCATATAGTAGCTAGCTCCAACATTTTTTTTCATGTAATAATTAATGAATTGCTAGTGATTAAGAATTTGAAACTTCTTTTGTTCCACAAACTTGCCCTTTTTTTGGGGGGGGGGTTTAATTAGGAATGAGCAGGAAGCTAAACTCAATTATTATTATTATTATTATTTTTCTTACAGCCAGGGAGAAATGTGTAGAGTAAAGAGAAATAACTTTCATGTTTTAGATCTGGAACTGTTTATAATCTGTCAGAAACTTGTGACATAAAGATGGAAAGAAAGTGCAGCTCACAACAAAGGAACTTCACTATCTGTTTTTGAGAAGGAAAAATGTGACATTAGAATCTGAGTTGTGGCACTCATCAATATCAATCTGCCCCTGAAGATATCTATCAGACTATCTGCCCTATCCTACCATTTTTACTTTTTAAAAAGCAAATATATTTTAAAGTTAAATTACCACTATAAAGTTGTATTTTTAGAAGAACCAAGAAGGAGGGAGGGAGAGAGAGGTAGGTAGGTAGGTTTAGTGGAAAAGATCCTGAAAAGTGATAGAGGAAGGCAAGGAGTCAACCCATGAATATATAGTTTTGTGACTGGCCATATCTATTGCAGCATCCATTTTGGGATCGGGACAGCCACGTTTTCTGAAAAAGAATATCGTATAGAAATATTGTATTCCTCCACTGTGTAATTAGTTTGTGGAACTGGCTATCACAAAATGCAATCAATGCCACAGACTAAGAAGGCTTTTTTTTTTTCTTTTCAGCCTTTCGCCCAACATCAGCTAGTCAAGGAAGATAGCTTTGTCCCTCTACTTTGACTGTCCCAGCAACAGCTACGACAAGCCTTTGTAGAATTAAGCAGGCACATACGGATAATTCTCAACTTTCAACTACCATAAGCCTGCCTATTGCAGTCATAAGTTGTAACGATTGTAAAGTGAGTCACGAATGTGATCAACCAGATTTTATGAATTTTATGGCTGTCATTCAGTGAACTAATTGCTCAGTTTTCACTGAAAACCAGAAGTAAATGCCGATTTTTGGCAAAAATGTAGAATATGGTCATGGGATAAAGGAACACTGTAAATGGCTGCCAATGCGGGATGGTTGACAAGTGTCCAAAATGTCACGTGACTCTGTGTGTGTGTGTGTGTGTGTGTGTGTTTGTGTGTGTAGCAGTCAGAACCAGGTATTAAGCAACCCCAGGAAGGCCCTTTGCAACTTTGAACAGTTGTTGAGCGATAGGTACATAAATAAAGTGTAATTTTAAGGTGCTTGAAACCATTTCTAATTCTTCCTTGGAATATAGCCCAAGAAAACACCTGTACCTAAAGTCTGGCCTCTAATGGACAGCTGTCATCTCTCCCCTGCTTAATTAAAAGTACATGGCACCGCTGATGTGTTCCAGCATTGCCCTTCATTATTCCAGGGTGCTCATCCTGAAACAATTGACTAACCTTTGAGACATCAAACCAAATTAGATTTTTCCCTCTGATAAATTCCACATAATTGGAGGTGTCCAGCTTGATTGTTGTCTGTCACTTGATGTATTGACAAAAGAATTTAAAGGATCTAGGTTTGATGGTTCTTTTCTCATAGTATTTACATGTGAGACAGACAGGTGGGAAGAACAGGCTGGTTGCAGGCATCACATAAGAGAATCCTGAAATAACACAGACCCTCTAAACCTCCCAGTGGAACACAACCCATCTCCGTACACGTGAACATCAACTTATAAAATATTTCTGTGGTCATTTTAGAGTTGCCAACAGAAAAGGGGTAACTGCCGGAATACTGACAGGTCACACATAATTGCCTCTTGCTGCATAGATCGTGGTTAGAAGAACTAATAGAAATGCTAAATCATGGGTAGAATCTCCCAGCTAAGTTTACAGGTAGTCCTTGACTTAACGATCAAAACTGATCCCCAAAATTGCTAAGTGAAACATTGGTTAAGTGAATTTTGCCCCATATTACAATTTTTCTTGCCACAGTTATTAAGTGAAATCACTGTGATTATTAAGTTAGTAACATGGTTGTTAAGTGAATCTGGCTTCCACATTGACCATTCTTGTAAGACAGTCACAAGAGGTGATCACATGATACCTTGGGACACTCCTACTGTCATAAATGAGCTAAGGATCTGAATTTTGATCATGTAACTATAGTGAGGCTGCAATGGGTGTAAGTGTGAAAAACAATCATAAGTCACTTTTTTCAGTGCCATTGTAACTTTGAATGGTCACTAAATGAACTCTTGTAAGTTGAAAACTACCTGTATTTCCCCAGCTCTTTCAACTCTTTCCTGCTACTGCTTAATACTCTCAAAAAATTTCATAGCAGTGGCTACAAGGGATAAACATTCTGGAGCTCTGTCCCAACTGGGCTTCCTTGTTTTTCTTTGAAGACGTTTTACTTCTCAACCAAGAAGTTTCTTCTTCTCAGAGTCGAAGAAGCTTTTTGGATGAGAAGCAAAATGTCTTCAAAGAAAAACAAAGTCCAGTTGCCTTTTGAAAAAGCACCTTTGGGACAACTATTACCTGGAAGACTGAGAATCTCCATAGATATTCTGGAGCTCTTCTAATTTGCACATTCAACAGCACTTCATCCCTTGTTACAGAAGGGAATGGCTCTTGATCAGTTGTCCTTCTGCTAAATGGATCACAAGCCCCTTCAAAGGGAGGGCTTGAAAATGTCCATTCGGGATTTCTGCTTTAACACTCCATTCAGTCACAGAACCAAATGTATAGTTTATACATTCTCAAATGTATGGGCTTCAGTTCCCAGAATTCCCTGTCCACATTGGTGGCTGGAGAATTCCGAGAATTGAAGCCTATCAGCTTAATGTTGCCAAGATTGAAAAACTGTTCTAAACCTTTCCTGGTGCAGAGGAATCTCAGAAGAATTTTTTTTTACATAATATGCAAGGTCGTCACAATCCATAATAAATATTCTTGCCACTTTCTGTTTAGGATTCCAGGCTGGAGCCTGGCCAGCTTTCAGTTTGCTTCTGACAGCATTTCCCTAAAGCCAAAGCTCTCTTGCATTTCTTGGAACTGTGATTGCTTTGTCTCCATCTCAGGCAGACATCCTGTTAGAACTCACTGCCCCTAATCCCTGACCCACAGATGCTACTCCCCCTGCTTTCTAGGGAGCCCTAGGTTTCTTAAATAAGGGAAGCTACAGTTTATTTCATGAGGTGACATTTTTGCAAACTTCATGGGCTAAATTGCACTTCTTGGGGCTGAGATGGAGAGAGAATTTAGCAAGTGGGAAATGCCTGAGCTACATGTAAAAACTGTTGTAGGATAGCATTTGAGAGTGGCAGTCATAAGCCAGAAAGTCCTTCATTAAAATTTCAATGGACAATCTTAAGCAAACTGCTGTTTTTCAATCTCAAATGCCCTGGGATGTACAGGGATGAAGTAAAGCCAAATTTCCCCAAAGAAGTATGAGAAACTCAAATGCCAGCTTCAGCGGCCTGATGTCCTCCAGGTCACACATCTCACGGAGTTTGATTCCACCACTCTTTAGGACAGGTTCCCCATGCATTTGTTTTCTCACTTCCCCATTTTTCTTCAGAGATATTTTAAGGCTCCAGTAAAGCAGAAGGGACAGGAAAAGCAAACATATATCTAGCCAGACAGCAGCAGGGAACAATCTTTCCTTATTCTCATTTCCTGTATGGGATTTTTTTCCATTTACCTCTCAAAACTACGTGTCTGTGTTCACAAAATAGACCTTGCAAGATCAGGGAAAGAATTAGTGACTGCATTCACATAACATGCTAAGCTTGGTGAGGGCTGATCTAAGTTAGCTTTCTTGTGGCTTAACGTATGAACTCAGTGCATTTTGTGAGTTGATTCAGTGCATTGTGCCAAACCTGAAAAAGCATTTCAATAACCAAATTAAGCATCTCATAGAAACCCAGTCTAGGCCCAGGATTTGGGGAGCTTTTGGGCTTACAATTTAGAGGTCCAGACATAGGACCTTGGGTGGCTAGTTGGTTGGCTTCTGTGGAACTGCCCAATTATCTGTGATACTAACTTCAATGCTTCATTTCGTCCAGGGGTACCTAACTTTGACAACTTTTAAGATTTATGGACTTCAACTCCCAGAATTCTCGAGCCAGAGTTGAAGTCCATAAGTCTTAAAGTTGCCAAGATTGGACACTCCAGATCTAGTCTGAATCTGTCAACTGGATGGGCCGCCTCAGTGATTGCCAATGTTGCTTCTGCTACTTAAACATTTGCAGCAGTCTTGAAAAAGCTCCGAAGACATTTGGAAAAATCTAGAAAGCAAAGTAATAGTAATAATTCTTGTAATAAAACCTGTGCATGTGCACAATGTCTGAAAAGTGGCTTCTTTGATTGTCTCAGAAAAGACGGAAATGAATAAAACAATCCCTTTGCAGTTCCCCCCTACTTTTCCCAATACTCTTATGCATTATTTTTAGTTCCTTGAATCCTAAGAAAAAAATATTCCAGAGAGCTCCCATCTCTCAAATTCTATTCACAAATACATAGCCATGCATGACAATCCTGAGAAAAGTGCCAGGGGAGCTGTCCTCCATGCTGAACTACTTCAACTTTACAACACATTCTTAAATAACCAAGAGTTTGTTCAAAAGAGACTTTATATTACCATACTTGAGAGTTGGAAGTGAGAGCCAGTTCAGTGTAGTGATTATAGCATCAGGCTAGAAACCAAGAGACTATGAGTTCTAATCCCATCCTCGTTATATAGCCCGCTGGGTGACCTTGTGCCAGTCGTTTCCTCTCAGCCCTAGGAAGCAGGCAATGGCAAACCACTTCTGAAATCTTATCAAGAAAACTGCAAGGACTTTTCCAGGCAGTATCCAGGAGTTCATACTGACTTGAAGGCAGGCAGGCACACACACACACAAACACACATCCCACATAAAAGTTGAAAAGAATGTTTTTGAGCAGTTTTCCCAATGTAGGCTATTCAAATCATCTCAGTTCAATGCAGCCAATACTATCAAAGATATTGATTTAGAAGGCTGAGGGTTAAGTCCAACATAACTGCAAAAACATCATCATTATTATCAGAGGTATTAAGGATATCAACATCTACTAGATAGCCAATGCAACATCATGATCTAAATCCGGTCCTTTGTGTGTGAGTATGTGTCTATGTATTGGGGTAAATCTTTGATTCAGGATATCATTATATCTGCATCTTCTAGATTTTGATACTCACTCCCTCTTGTCAAATTAGGAAAGCTGATTCAGACCAAATCCATGAATTTACTGAGAAGAATTCCTCTCTACATGTTTGTTTTCTCAAAAAGAATTTTAAAAAAACGTAAAGGTCTTTACCCTAAGAATGTCACACATATAAAAAATAAATATATTGACTGTCAGTCACATTACTGAAGAGTTCAAAGAGGATGGGACTAAAATGGTTCTGATTTTTTAAATTAGGGGAAGAAGAAAAGACTAAGAGAATATGTGTTAAAGCTTAAGGCAATGTAGCATTTCCACCTAAAATATTCAGCATCTTTCCAGTTGTCATTGGAAAAAGTGTTTTGAACAGTAAAACATATCACTTTTGAAACAGAAAAAGGAATTAGAGAACAAAACATGGGTTTATCGAGTTCTTATATGCTCAAAAACTACCTTAAAGAAAGAGCTTTGGGTCAACAGACCAAGATTACACCTGATATGAAAAATGGTGAGAGGAGCCCTCTTGCATTTGATATTTCTATTTTTTTCTACTGCTTGAACTCTATACTTTGGTTTCATTGTGGTTTTGATGCCCAGTAGGGTAGCTTCACCTGGGGGCACTCCGAGACACAAGGGAGTCTCATATTTTTCCAGTTATTCACAGGCAGCAAGAAATTGCTGCTAAAGCATTTGGTGCTAAAAGCAATCTTTGGATGGTTGTGATTGTAGCTAGTGTTGTGTGCCTTTCATTATATCCGGCACTATAAATATTTCACCATTTTTTACAGCATATAAGTGTTCTATTTTTCCTCTTAGCAGGCATATGGCAAAAAGAAACTGGCATTAATTGGTTTTATGCTGTACACATAATCTGAGAGAAAGGAAATATAAGACAAGAATGCATGGAAGTTGTAGCTCGGGGTTGAAATGAGGAGTCCTTGGTGCTCTCTGAGCTTGGTTGTTTTCCTGAAGATGTTTCATTTCCCAGATTAGGTAACACCATCAATGCTAGCAATGTTACCTAGTTTGGACAATGAAACATCTGCAAGAAAAAAACATCCAAGCTCAGAGAGCATCAAAGACCCCCTCGTTTTAACACTGAGCTACAAATACTCTCTTTTATCGGTATTGTACTGTATGCTTTGCCACATTGTCTATAAATCCATTAGTGATCTCTGCTAAGTAAAAGATGATGAGGATAGCTGCTGTTTCCACATTTTAATTCTCCCAATTGAACATCAATTGCTAATTGACTCAGATTACAATGACAACCATGGAGCAAACTACCAACCCAATTCTGAGAAACCAGGCATTAATTAAATCTTGAAACAAGCAGAGAACAATGGAAGACTATCAGCATCAGAATGCATTAACCAGCCTGTGATTGTATAAATGAGGGTTTGAATAAGTAGGGAGATGTAGAAAGCACACGGTGACAAACAGCTATCTATCAGCCTCCTTAAAGATGAGGTGATCAATGAAAGAATTCAATCCTGAATCCAGACAAATAGATAGAAATGTTGCAGAATAAGATAAAACGTGCTTGTAGAATTAGGTTCCTCTAATGATCAGGGACGTGAATCACATATTGGGCGATTACAGCTACTACTCTTCTCCAAGGATGTCAGAAGGTACCTGCCTCACCTGGAAGGATCCCCCGATTCCACTTCAATTACTGATAATGCTCAATAAATTAATTAAAGATTAAACATAATTTTAAGACTGGAAAAGGGAGAGAGGATGGATGAAAGGGAAGCAATTTGCGAAAAGGAATAAATAGGATCTATTGTAATTGTGGCACTTACATTTTCCACCAAGCTATGTGACTCCTTAATAATTGTTACAATCAATTCATCCAGTGTTTAAGTGTTATGCTTCGTTTGTAGACTATGACCTATACAGGAGCCAGAGGGTTTGTTTTTGCCACCTAGTCCAGTGTGTCTGTGAGAGAGGCAGCTATTTTGGAATCACATACTGCACTAGAATAATGCTATGCCTCTGTTCCTCAGGTTCTCATCTATAGTCCCTGCCCACTGGCTAGGAATGATTTCATTTATGTAATATCTTACTGAACATTTAGTATGAAGAAAATTTATCTTTGTCATGCTGTGGTTTTCACAATGGTATTTGCCTTTGCACCTCTACATATAATCGACGTGTGTTTGTGTGTCTTTTGATCAGAGAGACACTTAAGAAACTGCAAAGAGATTCCTGCACAAGCTTGCCAGTAAAATTGGTCATCCCACTGCAGGTTATATGAGCTAACTGGCAAGTTACAGTTTGTGATGCTGTAAGGTGACCAGGTGAATACATGGGTGGTCTTAGAACTGGACTGTAGTGAAATCAGTCAGCTATGCAGGAGAACAATTTCCTGAACAAGCAAAAACAAATTACCTATCCTTAGACATAACAGCATTGTCTTATATCTAAAGATATTTCTCATATAGTAGGGGCTGTATTACTATTATCCTTCTCATCTTTCCTATTACCTTTTATTATTGGTATCTTATGATTATATTACTTTGTTGTATGTACACTGTTGTATGTACAGTGAGAGCTTATGCACCAGAGATAAATTCCTTGTATGTCCAGTCATACTTGGCCAATAACAAATTACTCGACTCGACTCTATTCTAACAATGTAGTTGACTGGACAGAACTATGATAGCAGTCTCCAAATATTTGATAGCCATGACAGCAGCCTCTAAATATCACATAGGAAGAAAACTTACTATCTTTTCCCAGAGGCAAGATTGGAAGCTGGGGGGGGGGGGGGGGATTTTCAAGGATGAAAGTTCAGGTGGATATTAGGAGAAACTTCCTGACTGGATGAGTTGTCAAACCTTGGATAAAGAAGTGAATTCTGCTTCTTTAAAGGTCTTCAGGGCGAGGCTGCATGGTCATCTGTCTTGCATCCTACAGTAAGCAGGGAATTGGACTAGGTTATTTCCCTTCTACCTTTATTATTTTATGAAATTCATAATGTTAAGTCAAGGGGGGAGGGAATACACAGATGGTTTCCTGGAAGCAGCTAAGAACTCTCCATGCATTCTTTCTCCTTCCCTTCCCTCATGAGTTGTGATAAGGAAAAACATGGGGGTTTTTTACAGCAAAATAAAACAGACCAACATTTTACAATTATATATATAAAAATGATTATAATTACAAAAATTTAAAACAAACTAAAAACATGCATTGGAAGGGAGAGATGAGGGTGCTTTCTTTATTAGTGCACCAACTATCTCCAGACAACAGCTTCTCCTTCAGGGTACCATGTCAGCTGGCATATAATGATAAGTCTAGAAAGAATTCAGAGAACAGCAACAAAGATGATATGGATACTGGAGGCTAAACTGTACAATAAACAGTTGTAGGAACTTGAGTATGCCTAGTCTAAGAAAAAGAAGAACTAGGGGCGACATGATAAGAGTCTTCCAATACTTAGGGACTGTCACAGAGACAGAGGGGGGTCAACTTATTTTCCAAAAAAATTGAGGGCAAGACAAGAAATAACAAATGGAAGATTATCAAAGAAAAATCCAACCTAGAATTTAGGAGAAATTTCCTGTTAGAACAATCAGTAGAACAGCTTGCCTCCTGAATATATGGATGCTCCATCACTAGAGGTTTGACACCATTTGTCTAATATAGTACAGGCCTGTTTGAGTAAGGGGTTGGAATAGAAGACCTCCAACTCTGTATTCTATTATTCTGGATCCCACCAGCCAAAATTTCTTGGCTGATGGGATCTGCAGTAGGCTCCTTCTGCCAGCATGAGTGGGTGCCCTTTCGGGAAAGATGGTTTTGTAGATATCCTGGTCCATAAAATAGTTTTAAAATAGTAACCAACACCTTGGTTACTATTGCACATGGAAGCAGATCAGCAGCTAGTGCAGCTCACATAACAGTGGTGTGCCACCATAGGGGTCTCCAAAATTGTCTGCACTGCTCTGTTGTGGACCAGTTGTACTTTCCAAACACTCTTCAACGGTATTCCCATCTTCTTAGTCAAGGTGATATATTACCACTGTTTTTAATTATTTGGACATTTACTGTAAGCTTGATTTAACTTGTTAGTACCTTCAACAATTTAGTATCCTTAAAGCTGGCCTCAAATGTGTTAAATTCTTTGAATTAGTTCCTTTTTTGTAGCTACTAACCTCCCAAATATTCCTTAGCTTAATCGGGTTTGCTTTGTTTTGTTTGCAGCACTATGTTGCAGCCGACACACACACCTCTCCCAGTTTTTACCCATTTCTAAAGATGCCTTTGGGATCTATATCAGGCCCAGAGGCATTTTTAGACCAATGATGCAGGAGGCTGGCACTTTGCTCTGCAAGGTATGAACCTAACCATTTATCTCTGTTTTCATTTTTTCTTTAAATAAAAATCAGATGAATCGCTTAGGCTGTCAAGCATCAAGGGAGGTTCCAGTGGGAGCAAGATGATGCAAGAAACTTATTTTTAATAGGTTTGCTCCCATTGCATGATAGGTTGGATAAAAGCATCAGAAAGAGGTCAGTCTCTGTTAGTAAGTATTTTTCCTTCAACCTCTAAAGTGCCAGGTAAATCTTATTTTTATTTATCCCCATGATTGAACATGACCCATCAGGCTGTTAAATGGCTTAATACTTAAATAGTTTCCAGGCACTAGCCTTCATGGGCTTTTAACAGAACAGCTGAATTTGAAAGGCCCTTTTTGCCAGATTATTTGGAAAGGAGGGAAGGAATTAAGTTGAGTTCCCACATAAATTATCCTTCTTTCTCATGTTTCAGAACGTCTCCTGGCAAATACTTTTCTTTTGGAAAATGGAATGTTTCCAAAACTATTTGTTTTGCTTGCTTTCAATTCAGAATAGGTAGTCCTTGACTTATTACTATAACCAAGCCTGGATTTATTGTCATTAAGTTATGCCAGTTCTTAAGCATCATCACGGGACTGATCCAACGTTATGACATTTTTTCTAGCAGTCATTAAGGAATCACCCTGGTCATAAAGTGAATTGCAAATACCATGGCCATTAAACAAATCCATTTTCACAATATATTTTCCAAAAACTGCAAGTAAATGCCAGCTTCCAGCAAAAAAAACCAAAAACAAACCTTTGCAAACCATGGTCACATGCCCATAAATGCAAGCCAGCTGCCAAGTGCCCAAAGTATGATCACATGACTTGGGAGGGGAGGAACTATTGGAAATTTCAATCCAGTTTTGGGTAAGTTATAACTTCGAACAGCCGCTAAGTGATTGGTTGTAAATTGAGGACTACCACTATGCAGGTGTGAGCTTGCCCCTTTGAATGCTTCTTCCCAGCTTCATCTTTCCATAGAAGGAGTTCTGTTCATTGCAGAGATTCCATTATCTCTCAAAGCTACATAAAATGATATCAAGGGTCAGTAGCATTAGGATTTTAGGCTTATGTACTACCCATAGCACTTTTACAGCACTCTCTGGGCAGTTTACAATATTTTTCATATTGTCCCTAACAATCTGAGTCTTCATTTTACCGACGTCAGATGGATGGAAAGCTGAGTCAATCTTGAGCCAGTCAGGATTGAACTCCAGGCTGTGGACTTTAAGCACTGTGCCACCAGGTCTCAGTAAAATCACAAAACCTCCAAACACATCCACCTATTATGTCATTATGTTAGGCTGCAGGATAATTTGTTTGTCTTGGCACTGCCTGGTATGGGAACACTGTAATTGTTGGGAAATTGCCAGCTAGGCTTGTAGGGGGGAATCAAGCAAGGCCTTAGCTTAGAGTCATTGCACAGCCACAAGAGTCATAAGCCTGACCTCCCCCAAGATCTGAAATTGCTTGCTTTAGCTATTTATGAGTGGCTCTGGTTGCTTGCACCTGACAGTAATTGTGTTTTGATAACCTGGGTATAAAAGGTTGTATGAACTCAGCCACTTGAAGTAGGCATCCAAAAATCCCCGCAGAAGATTAGCTGCAATTGTGAGCTTCATATATAAAGCACATAACATGAAGGGTCTACAAGTGAGCCTTAGGAATGATTCTACTTCATTTTTCAGCTCTTAGAAAAATGCTCATATTTGCCCTCAATGAAGACCTTTCTATGTCTACAATCATTCCAACAGAAGCATTACAGTTACATCCCATTTACTGACTAGGTTCATGCAATAAACTTAATTAGGTCAGTAAAAGAGCTAATGGCTTCACTGGCCCAGAATGCAGATGGTAACTGCTGTCATCTGAGAGGCTAATCCATTACCAGTTCCCTGCACTTTCCCACTGAGTTTTGTGCCATCTTTCTTGTACTCAGGAAAGTGCCATCTCAAATGGCAGGGAAGGGATCTGGTTTTCATCCCACTGATCTGTGGGAGATAATGGAATATCTACAATGAACAGCACTTCTATGGAAAGATGAAGCTGGAAAGCTTGATCACAGAAAATTGCATCGCTGAGAACATGCTGGAGCATCTGGAGATAGAGAAAGAGAAAGGGGGTGGTGGAAAGGTCTCAGTTCCCCTAGAATTCTTCAACTAAGGTTCATTTGGGAAAACTGGAAATACCTGATACGATCTAATAGAGGGTTTCCCAAACTTGGCAACTTTAAGACACGTGGACTTTTAATTCCCAGAATTCCCCAGTCAGACATGTCTTCAAGTTGGGAAACCCTGGTCTTATGAATATTTATTTATTTGTTTGTTTGTTGTCAAACACGTACAAGATAACAAGTATAAGTATGAACATAAACAAGAACAAGGGAGGAAAATACAGATAAATGGGGCCAGTAAGACAGGGACGGTAGGCACACTGGTGCACTTATACACGCCCCCTTTAAGGACCTCTTAGGAATGGGGTGAGGTCCACAATAGATAGTTTGAGGTTGAAGCTGTGTGGGTTGAGGCTGTAACAACAGAGTCAGGTAGGGCATTCCAGGCATTGACCAATCTGTTGCTGAAGTTGTATTTTCTGCAATCGAGTTTGGAGTGGTTTACCGTGAGTTTGTATTGGTTGTTTGCCCGTGTAATATTGTGATTTTAGATTTAGAAGCTGAAGAAGTCATGAACAGGCAAGATGTTATAGCAGACAATTTTGTGAACTATACTTAGATCAGACCGTAGGCGGTGCAGTTCTAGATTGTCCAGGCCCAAAATTTTGAGCCTGGAGGTATAGGGAATTCTATTGTGAGTGGAGGAGTGGAGTACTCTTCTCAAGAAAAATATAAAGAGACTAAGCCAAAAGAAGACATTGGAGCTTCGTGCATTTGAATATCTCTGTTGGTGTATATGGAAAAAAAGGCAATATCACCCAATGCATGATTATTGTGAAGATATATTCAAAGCAAGATCGTGTGTTGCCCTGGGAAAGAAAGCACAATCTGTTTTGATTTGCTATCTTGAGACAGACTTCTAGTATCACAACTATAAATCATTTAAAGACTGGGTTATCATTTGTTGTACATTTGGCTCTCCTTTTTTTTCCTTCAGTCTTTGGTTGTAAATTGATTTCCCCATATCCTAACAATGCAAAATCAGTTCTGAAGCCAACAAAACAGAGTCAGCCAGAAGGAAAAAATTCTGTCTTGTACCCTCTTGGTATTCCTGTTTGACTAGCAAAGCAGAGATTTGTTTGCCTCCAAGCAGTGGCTCATTCAAACAGTCACCACAGCTGAACTGTGTGAAAATATTATTTCTCCTGGGAGGGAAGCCAACACAGATCACAAGTGCTATGCTAGAGATCAGGCCAAAAAACTATCACACCCATACTTTCATACCAACCAGATGCCCCTGGAAAGCCCACACAGAGGATAAATGGATAATCGACAACTATTCTTCCTCCTTAATTATTGACATTAGAATCTATCTTTGGTTCTGCTAGATAGAAGGATCAGGACCCTGGAGGTTTGGAAGGGTCACTTAAGGATATTAACTAATTCCCTATTCAATAATGGGACTTCATATTAAAACATCTCTGCAGATGGCACACAGTCCAGCCTCTGCTTAAAACTGTGAAATGGGAAATTTGCCATTTCCTTTGGTAAATGGTTCTTCTGGGAATCCCATTGCCCAGCTGTTCTGTTGGGAAGAATATTTTTGCTTTCCCTTAACTGGAGGCCATTATTTGTCCTGACTCTGCAATGCCAGACAACAGCATGTGAATTAATAGTTATATCCCAAAGGTGCTTTTTCAGGAGGCAACTGGACTTTCTTGTTTTTTTCTTTTGAAGATATTTCACTTCTCATCCAAGAAGCTTCTTCAGTACTTGGAGGTGCTTCAACAGCCCTTTAAAAGGGTTGTTGAAGCCCCTGTCTACAAGGAATATAAATCCTTTCATTCCCCACTATCCTGTCAGAACTGGAGAAGCTTCTTGGATGAGATGTGAAACGTCTTCAAAAGAAAAACAAGAAAGTCTAGTTGCCTCCTGAAAATTGAGATAACCATGACCTGGATGTCTGAGAATCTCTACAGACAAATAGTCATATCTAGTCATAAAATGTACCCATTTCAACACTTTCTCTCCATATGTGCCATATCTGTGGAAGGAAGTACATTTTGGGGCCTGTCTATGAATGTCCTAGTGATCAGTGACTATGGAGAATCTCAGTCGTCCAGGTCATGGTTATCCCAAGGGTGGTTTTTCAAGAGGCAACTGGACTTCCTTTATTTTCCCTTGAAGACATTTCACTTCTCATCCAAGAAGCTTCTTCAGTTCTGACTGAATGGTGAAGAATGGAAGGATGTATATCCCTTTCAGTCATCTCATCATTAAGAGAGTTTGAGGCCACTTAGAGGATTATCTGTGTCCCCAGAGTTACCTGAAGAGTGCAAATGGATGCACTTCTTGGAACTGTTGAAAGGACTGTATTGTAAAAGGAGATAGGTGGTGTCGTATCCCTCTCCTTCAGCGTTGTCCTCATCCAGGACAAACCATGACCTGGATGACTGAGGGTCTCCACAGACACTTAGCTATGCAGAACTGAAGAAACTTCTTGGATGAGAAGCAAAACATCTTCAAGGAAAAACAAAGAAAGCCCAGCTGCCTCTTGAAAAAGCACTTTTGTCCCAGTGATCAGTTTTGTTGGCTGTCCCCAGGTTTCAGTATATTCAAAAAAGGAGAAAAATTATTCCACAGCATACCATATATCCATGCACTTTACTCACGTCCTCCTCCTACTTGAGTTCCCCCCCCCCACTGTATGCTCTAAATGTCCTAAGTCACAGGTGTCAAATTTAAGGCCTGGATATGCCGCACAGGATGCTTAGATCTGGCCTGCAGGCTATAGAAACAGTGAAGGACTGGCCCACAGTGCCTCTGCCAATGAAAACAGAGTTTGGGGCCTGCCTGGGCTGCGTTTTTGGCCACAATGGCCTCCTGCAGCCCTCTGCCAATAAAAATAGAGCTTGAGGAGGCAACATACAGCCTTCCTGGACACTGTTTTTGGCTGTGACTACTTCCTGCAGCCCTCTGCCAGTGAAAATGAAGCCCGGGCTCAATTTTTACTGGTAAAGGGCTACAGGAGACCATCGCAGCTGAAAATAGAGTCTCGATGAGTGACATCGAGCTGACCTTGCCCATCCTGGCCATGCCCTCCAGTCCCCCGAGATCAAACATAACCCTGATGTGGCCCTCAGTGAAATCAAGTTTGACACCCCTATCCTAAGTGATCACCAAAATATTGTTCCAACTCATAGATCATTCTGACTATTCTTCTCTGCAGCTTTTCAGCATCTAAAATAACTTTTTTTGAAGCGTAATAAAGCAATAAATTCCATTGCCTATTCCAAGCAATAAATGGCACACAAATACTAACATGACATTGAGTGCTCATAGAAATAGACTGTTGAGTTAATGGCTTGGTCTTGTTTTTGTTTTTATAACTCCTAGATTGATATTTTTATATAATAATGCATGCCATGATTAGGCATCTTTTGTTAGTGAGCTTTAAAACCCATAACTAAAAGATGCCTTAGAATACAAATAGAGGAGCCATATATGTAAACATTAAAAAATCATCAACCTAAAGTCATAAAACAGGAAAAGACTCATCTCAAAGAGAGATGATAAGTGCCTCCCTAATGAATAATACCAAAAAGACTTATTTCAATTCAGGCAGCAGATTGTTTCACAATGAAGATCTCAGCATGGAAAAAGCAGGATTAATGTTGGCATTAGATGTTGCTGTGTTAAACCAAAGTGTGATTTGTTTGATTTTGGCTTAGAATATTTTGAAAATTCAGTCAACTGTGAGGTTAGTTAACAATCCATTGTTAAACAATTCAATGTTTTATGGGGTGCAAGAATCAGATATTTGTTTCTTTAAGAAACAGGTTTTGTTTCTTTCAGAAAGAAAAACAACTTCTTCCTTTATCTCTCTCAACAGTTTGGTCTAGTAGTTAAGGCACCAGACTAGAAAGCAGGAAAGCATGAGTTCAAGATCCGCCTGAGCCATGAAAGCCTGGATGACTTTGGGCCTGCCACTCTCTCTCTTAGCCGAACCCATCTCACAGAATTGTTGTGGCAAAAATAGGAGGAGGAAGGAGCATTAGATGTGTTCACTACCTTGAATTGTTTGCAAAAATAGTAAAGGTGAGATACAACAAACAAACAAAGACTAGCGCAGGCAACATATGTTGGCTTACAAAGTACTTGTCAGTATTCCAGCCAAACTCTCCATCCCAAATTCAGCACTCAGAGACAAAGTCCATCCAAGTAAGAATTTATTAGAGAAATCATATTGGCACATCTGGAGAAAACCCAAATCTGAATTCCCACGTTTTCCCCTGCTACACTAAAACTCACACACAGCCTCCTAACTGATGATCCTCAACTCACACTCTCCAATCCACCTCAATTCTGAACTCCAGTCACTCCCTTCCAAACTCCAATGACTCAACCTTGAGCTCTGGTGAAAGAAGGTTGTTGTGGCTATCCTCTCTTCTCACTATTCTGTTGTTGCCATATCTACCGACCCTTCCTTGTGGCAACCCCAAATCTGAATCAAGATAGATCTGGGACTGACAGTAATTTCTAAAGTAGAGTCCTGGCTTTCACAGAACAATATGAGTGTGCTTGGAGCACACAAACTAAGCTTTGTTGCATTTGCTTTCATTCTAGTCTAAACTAATACCGTAATTACTGTTACTGGGCAGATGCCATTTAAGTCATAGATATGAAGCCTGGTAATTTAGTCCAACAGTTCTCAACTTTTTCTTTACTATGACACCTTTAAATAACTTGGAAGCCATGGATCCCCAAGGCTTAACTCAAGATTTAAATCATAGCATTTCTTCAAGCCTTCACAGACCTCCTGAGATGATATTGCAGCCCTCCAGGGTTCTGCAGACCACTGAGTGAGAACCGCTGATTTAGTCCATCCTTCATCTTATTGAAAAGCATTAAAATAAAGTCTTGCTTAACCAAAGCCATGATCAATGACAGGGGTCAATATCTTTGTATCCATCCAGTGATGATAATAGTGTATGGAAAATTGCTACTTGGAGTGTAAGAAGAATAAATGGAAATGTCTTAATAAATGAAATGGTTAAATGAATGTGTGTGTGTGTGTGTGTGCGTGTGTAACTGTCTGTTTCAAAAGCCAAGTTTAAATATATTTCTATTCTTATGTGTACAAGGCAAAAGAATGAATATCAAACTAAAAGCACAATTGATTCAGTTGTTTATAGCAAAAGGTTGATAGAATTGGGCAAGGATACAAGGATGGTGAGAGGTCCTAAATATGGGACAGATCCTTATCTGATAGGACCAAGGGTGGATCATGAGAAAAAAATGAACATAAAAGAAAATAAAATAAGTTACAGTGAATATAGAATGTTTGCAGAAAAAAAAGTGTCATCCAAGAAGCTTCTTCAGCTCTGACTGGATGGTGGGGAATGGAAGGATTTATACTCCTTGCAGACAGCTGGACATCTGCATTCCTTGGATGAGAAGCAAAACATCTTCAAAGAAAAACCAGAGTCCAGTTGCCTCTTGAAAAAAGCACTTTTGGGGAGGCCTCTGCAGAGCTACTTATGACCTATTTATGGAGTTCTGGTGGCCACACATACCTCTCCATGGTCACAAAATAACATTTTGAGTTCTTGAGCTCAGGCTTATATTTATGGCATTTGCAAGTGTCCCATAGTCATGTGACCATGATTTTCTGTGGTTTTTGCCAGTTTCTAAGGTTTACTGAGGTTTACTGGCAAAAAAAAAAAAAAAACACCCATTGAAGAAAAAGAGTTTGTTGTTAAGTCTTGGGGGTCTGTGGCCCCCAAGTTGTTTAAAGTGGTCGTAGTAAAGAAAAAGTTGAGAACTGCTGGACTAGATGACTGCTGTTTTCACTGAACAACAGTGCCCTTTGCACCAGTAGTGGTATTCAGCTGGTTTGCACCGAATCCAGTGAACCGGTAGGAAGAATTTGGCATGGGTCACTGAACCGGTAGCAAGTTCTGGCTGGCCACGCCCCCCATCCGGTCGCCCTCCTATCCGATGCTCACTCACCCCGCCCGCCTGCCTGACATTTGCCTAAGGTATTTCTTTTTTTCCCCTCCTGATAATCAGCTGTAGATAAGATCAGCTGTGCCGGGATTCCCCTTGCTGAGGCCCAGGAAGGCAAAAAATGGAGGGAGGAGCTCAGGTCTCCACCCTCCATTTTTTGCCTTCCAGAGCCCCAGAGGAGCTTAGGGGAGCAAAAATGCCCCCTTCAGAGGCTCTTCTGAGGATAGGAAGATCCCAAAATGGAGCTTGGAGGGGTGCTGCATGCCCCTCCTATGCTCTGTTCCTTTTCTTCCAGAGCCCCAGAGCAGCCTTAGGGGAGCAAAAACGCCCCCCCCCAGAGGCTTCTCTGAGGATAAGAAGCTCCTCAAAATGGGTGGGGGCTGCAAAAAAGCCATGCCCACCCAGTCACATGGCCACACCCATGCCCATAGAACCGGTAGTAAAAGTTTTTGAATCCCACCACTGCTTTGCATACCAAGCCCTGAAAAAAAAGTTATAAAATCAATTGTTGTTGCACAGTGATCTACTTCATGACCATTCACTTATGGCTGTAAGAGCCTTGATTCTTCTGGTACAGTTGTGGACATAAGTTGAGGATTACCTGTACTCCACTTGCCCCTGCTGTGCAACAATTCCTCTGAAGGGGTCGGCTCTTGGCTGTGGTGGAGTCAAAATCTCCTAACATGTTTTTTTTTTGCATCCCAATAAATATATTCACTTCAAAATAAAACCCTAAACTAAATGCAAGGGCTTCTTGCCAAGAACTGTAGTGGTTTTTCCTGGGGTGGAGAAGGGAATGCTTCCAAGCAAGAAGTTATTAATTACTCAACAATTAGGAGGAGATTGAAAAGAAGCAAAGGAACAGTGTGAAATGTTAGCTTTTGCAGGGTTTCTGATTTCCTGTTTACTCATTATACACCTGGTCTATTCTTGTGAATCTTCCCCCCCCCCTTATTAATTATGATAAATCTTATGCAGGCAGATGAAAAATAATTGTTGCTTCCAAAAATAAGTGTTTTGAAAATATTTAACTTCCACACATCAGGACCATTATGTTTGGGATACATTCCCAGGTGGTTCAGTAATGGCTGATTTCCATCACGTGTGTAAGAGAAGATTTGTGTTCCAGGAAAGATGAACCATGTGTTTAGCATACAGATGAAACTGTTGTATATCAAATCAGCTAATTGGTTCAATGCCAGACAGAGAAATTTTCTTGCATTCTTCCCACCAATTTTTATTCCCTCTGGGGAAAAATATTTGTTTGACATTCTTTCAAAGCAGAAGAGAATTTTGGAGAAATTCTCCTGGGTATTACTGACATTTTAGCTCATGTCATTTATAAGGTGGACAGCAGTGGTGGGATTCAAATTTGTTTACTACCAGTTCTGTGAGTGTGGCTTGGTGGGCATGGCAGGGGAAGGATACTGTAAAATCTCCCGTCAGAGGTGGTATTTTCCAGTTCTCCGAACTACTCAAAATTTCTGCTACCAGTTCTCCAGAAGTGGTCAGAACCTGCTGAATACCTGCTGAATACATGGTTGACAATGCCTTTCCTTATACCATCATCTCTATGGATCTGCATCATGGCTTCTCATGTATTCATTTATTTTTGGCTTCTCATCTATTCATTTACTCAAGGGTGTCCAACCTTGGCAACTCTAAGAACTGTGGACTTCAACTCCCAGAATTTGTCAACATGGCTAGCTGGGGAATTCTGGGATTTGAAGTCCACAGGTCTTCAATTTGCCAAGATTGGATGCTCCAATTTCCTCTACAGGAAGATATTAAGAGGAAGTGGAAAAGTTTCCTATGAGCCCTGATTCTTCTGGTTCTAAGATGACTTTGGAAATCTTCATCCCCATGAAAATTTCAAGGAAGCTGCCTATCTTATTTCAATGCCTACAGATTTTCTGGAAAAGTTTGAAAGAGCATTAGCTGCATTACAGATAGTCCTAGACTTATAATCACAATTGAACCCCCAATTTCCATTGCTAACAAGACAGTTGTTAATTGGATTTTGTCTCATGTTTTGACTTTTCTTGCCACAGTTGTTAAGTGAATCACTGCAGTTGTTAAGTTAGTAACATGGTTGTTAAATGAACCTGGCTTCCCCATTGACTTTGCTTGTCAGTAGGTTGCAAAAGGGGAACACATGACCCTCGGACACTACAACAGCCAAATGTCTGAATTTTGATTACATAATGGTGGGGATGCTGCCATAGTCAGAAGTGTGAAAAATGGTCCTGTGTCAGATCAACTCTGAGGCCCTAACCTTGTGAGCCCCCAGACCCCGTGGTCATAGGAGGCCAAACCCATTATGAGGTGCAGTGAATCCTTGATTCGAGGTGGCACAGGAGACAACTCCAAATTTAATGAAACGGAAGGGCTACCCTTAACAGAGCCATCTTGGGTAAAGAGTAGGAACGCCCAGGTCGATCAGCTTATAGCAAGATTCCATGCAGAAAATTCAACCAAGCCAAAGGGGTTGCAACCCGAAATTCTATACCTGCATTCAATTTGTTTTTTGCTTTATATAGGTCATCTTCAAGAAGTGAGGGGAGCTGAATGTCAACTCGTGAAATATTCCTTTGCCAGTTTTCAAGTTGCCACATGTCATTGTTTTCAGTGCCTAGGTCATTGAAGAAATGGTTGAAAGTCAAGGACCATCTGTATATGGTGAGATGGGGTGGACGAAAGGATTCCAAAATCTCAAGATGATGGCCAGTACCATGCAACCAAAGTCCTAGTTCTACGTCTATGAGTATGACATCAATGCATTTACAAAAGGGGTGGGGTCTGTGATTTCCCTCTATTTTTGCCTGGGCTATTTTTAAATACTCCCTCTTTACTATAGATGCATTGATATCCAGCCAATCTAGTTCTGTACTTTTAATTCTCCAACAGGTTTCCCAAGATCCTTTCAAGGGAAAGAAAATAGGTGGTAACTCAGGAAAACAGCAGCTGTTTGCATGCTAAGGGTTCTGAATTAGGTCACTGTCATCTGCACATGGGATTGGAATACACATGGGATTGGAATAAACCCCATTTCAAATACAGATATGGCGTTTCTGTGTGATGCTAGAGATGGTGCATGCTATGATGGCAGGGAAATACAGCCACGGATAGTTCAATTCTCTAGAACAGGGGTCTCCAACCTTGGCAATTTTAAGACATGTGGACTTCAACTCCAGAGTTCCTAAGCTAGCTTTTTAAATTGCATTAAAAGAGGGATACAATCAAGATCAAGAGAGGCACTAATACCACTCTATAAAGCCTTAGTAAGACCACACCTAGAGTACTGCATCCAGTTTTGGTCACCACACTTTAAAAAGATGTTGAGACTCTAGAAAGAGTGCAGAGAAGAGCAACCAAGATGATTAGTGGGGTGTAGGTTAAAACATATGATGAACAGTTGCAGGAACTGGGCATGGCTATCTAATGAAGAAAAGGACCAGGAGAGACATGATAAAAGTGTTCCAGTGTTTGAGGGACTGCTACAGAGATGAAGGGGGGCAAGCTACTTTCCAAAGCATCTGAAGGCCAGACAAGGAATAATGGAATGGAAACTGAACAAAGAGAGATTCAATCTGGAAATAAGAAGGAATTTTCTGACAGTGAGAACAATCAACTAATGGAACAGCTTTACCTTTGGAAGTTGTGGGAGCTTCATCACTGGAAACTTTCAAGAAGAGATTGGACTGCCATCTGTCAAAAATGATGTATGGTCTGCTTGGGAGGGGGGATTTGGACTAGATTAGGAATCACCAACCTTTTGCACCTCAGGGACCACCAAACTCATAATTTTAAATCCCAGGGACCACTAACCGGTTATGTGGGCATAGCCTAACTTGTGGGTGTGGCTGGGTGGTCATGTGACTAGCTGGGCATGGCTTGTATGTAAATATTATAAATATATAAATATTGATTTTTTTTATTAAAAAAAAGAGCAATTTTTACCCAAAATCAGGCAAAGCAGGCAGGTGGATTGAGTTGCTCACAGAATCATTCAGTGATCTATCTATCTGCCATTGGCTAGCTCAGCCTCTCAAATTTGCTTGCTGTGAGTCTGCACTGAATTTGCTTGCAAGCAAACCTTCAGTCCTAAGGGAGGATCAGCTGCACTTAAAAGCAGATCCAAAGATCTAAAGACTAGCTAGAAAGCAAGAAATCCAACCATTTACTGCTTCCTAGCTAATCTAAATCTCCCAGCACAGCAGAACAGATGATGGTCAGAAAAAGGAAAAATAGCAATTTAGCAGGAAAGTTTACCAGGTAAGGAATGAGTAGGTGGGGAGGGTTCCCGCAGGCCATGTGGGGGGTGCAGCCTTCTGTTTCTGCACAGCCTGGATTAATTGCTTTGGGGAGGGTGCTCTAGGGGTGAAATTTCTCTGTGGCCCACCAAAATTTTCTCATGGCCCACCAGTGGGCCACAGCCGACCAGTTGGCAACCACTGGACTAGATAGCCTACAAGGTCCCTTCCAACTCTGTTAATCTTTTATGCTAATAACCACATTTTTATGACACTAACTGAAGGAAAATTAGATACAAAGCCCCATTAATTTGGAAAAGTCACAAATAGAAAGCAATTGCTAAATTTTTACAGATTTTTTAAAAAATTCCTTCAAAAACATCAATGGATTAGAATGCCAACCTATGCACAAAAACACCTGGGATGTACACAAAACCCTGTCCACCTATATAATTTGTGATGGATTCTCATTTTTGGAGGCACAAGGAGGGCCTTTTCAATTATATGGCCTTGAGAATAGAGTCCTTTGGTTCTTACACTTCAGAGGCTATCAAGCTGAATTTTGTTAAATTTCCAAACCCTGTCTCTGCTTTTCCCCTCCTCGATGGCTGCCCTTCTTGAGCTTCTGTCTCAGATAACATCAATTTAAGTGCTGGGATGGCGTTTCTGAAGTATTAACAAAAAGGTGAGAAACAAACCCCACAGGTCTTATCTACCCTAAAATAAAATGCAGAGATTGCTATGTCAAGAAGGTAGATGTATTCCATATGGACTTGTTATGGGTGAAGCTGACTATCAGGAAAGTTCTGCGTAGTCTCAGCAGCTGAAGATTAGGAAGGGGAAGTACACCTTTTACAGTTAATAGGCCATTAATAACTAAATGACACTTTGTGCACCTGATTGCTGTGGCAGCAACACTTGATGGCTTATTTTCTAAGAATAATGAGAGGGCCTAAAAGGGCCTGAGAGGGCCTGTTTTGTTTCTCTTCTCATTAATCATCTTCAGTTGCCCTCATTGGCCAACGATCAGCTTTGTTACCCTTTTAATGGCAAGAGGATAATTTCCAGACTAATGTTTTGTGCCCCGTCTCCTGCAATACTCAAGTCTCAGTGTACATTTGTAATACCTAATTTTTACAAATATGCAAGGGGACAGTGCTTTGATTTTTTGAAGCAAACTTCATTTTTTTCTTATTCTAAAATATTTTTTATTTTTAATTATATAAAATACTGTTGGAAGAAATATCCATCAGCTTCAGTTCCAAGCTGGGAGAAAAATATTGGAAACATGGAGACTGATTGAAAAGATGGTTTAATGATGAAGCAGAACCACATGGGTGGTTCTGGTGCAGCTGACTACATGGAATTGAGAGTTGGGTTTTTTTTATATCTTCTCTTGGGCTTTGAGCTTTAGTTTCCTGTTCCTGTGCAAGAACATGTATTCTATTGGCTGTTGTCAGACTCTCATGGGGCCATGTATAACTCCTAGAAGGTTGTCTGAGCTAAATGTCAGGATTGCAGCACTTAATCCCATTTACATCATGAATCTCAAGTCAAACTTCCAAAACTTCAAAAGGATTTATTGGGAGTTAAAAGGTCCAGCATTGCCTGGGTGTAGCCAACTCTGAGACACATCATTCACTGTCATCCTTGACCCTGGTTTTTCCCCACCCCCAGGAGTATCATAATTCATATTCTCCAGTGAGATACATCCATAGCTAAGAGTCATCAATCATGCTGTCCAGTTGGAATTTTGCACAGCAGAAACTTCGGTCACCTAATTACTATCTTTGAAAATATTTATGGAATGCAGTTTCGGTTTTGCAAGCTACTGCACTGCTTCCCCCTCCCTTTCTATTGGCAACTCCAAAAAGACCATATAAATATTTTGTGAGTTGACACTAAGTCTGATTGAAGTTTGAACTGCTTGGGGGTGATGCAACTGAGATGATGCAATGAAGGTGCAATGGGCAATTCCTACTGTGGCTGACAAAAGGCTGGCAATTCCTACCTTTGTTGGCATTTGCTTATGAATAGAGCTATTTATTTAAGTGCTGACATCTGCTGAGGGCTCTTAAGAAAGGTATGTTTCTCAATTTGTCATCCAATGAAATATAATATTCTACCTTTTTAATACTTTTCAAAATGTTTCATTCTTCTTAGCTTCCTCCACAAAGAAGAAAAGAAAAAGATAAAAAATTAAAGGAAGAAAAGGGAGTGGGGAAAAGTGGGTGTGAGATGTAAAGGGAAAGAGAAAAAAGAAAGAAAAGGGGCCTTGGTTTCCAACTCTTCTTAGCAAGGTACAAGATAAACACACTCCAATCTTAACTTTTTGCCTTTACACATTAATATATAACTAGCCATTCTTAGTTATAAATCTTCCTAATCAAATCTTTTTAATCAAAACCAAGGTAAATGCTTAGTTTTTTTCCCTTCACAAGCACAAATTCCAGAAGTAATATCCAAATGAAAACATATTTTCATCTTTGAATAAAATAATCAATTTAACCATTTCTGATTTATCTTCCTTGCTATGGAAATAATGTGTGTTTCTGTAATCTTTGTGAATTGTCACCATTTTTATTTACAAAATTCATTGTATTCTTTCAAATTATTTGACCTTACTAAAAAAAGGGGAAATAAGACCTTTCCCCCCACCTTATTTAATCTTTCAAAGTACTGAACTTTTTTATTTAAAAAAAAAACACTTTTCTTAAAATCAAAAATCTCTAATACCTATTTTTCCTTGACTTCTTAATATACAAGCTTTAAACTTCAGTGTTACATTTAGATCTCTCCTTGTAAACAGCCCTTATAGAATAATAAAACTTAATTTTTTCTCAATGATGAGCCTCAGTCTCTACCTAACCCAGAGGTTTTACCACAAGAAGGTTGCAAAACTCCTGTTCTTTTGCTTTATTACTTTCTTTCAAACTTGCAACCTGTTCCTTTCCATTCCATCCAGTGGTGAGATTCAAATATTTTTGCCACTGGTTCAGTAGACATGGCTTGGTGGGCGCGCTTTGAGCGTGTGCACACACTTTGCATGCACCTGCATGCCAAACTCACACTTTGTGCAGGCACAGGTGTTTGTGCAGGCGGAAAAGCATTCTTCTCATAAGTCAAAGATGAGTTACTCTGCACCTGGAGAGGAGCATCTGGAAAATTCTGAGAGTTGAAGTCCACAAGTCTGAAAGTTGCCACGTTTGGAGACCTCTGGTCTGGAGAAATGTCAATGGTTGATTGGACCATGTGATGGACTGGTGGGTGCAGGAAATGGATTTTTGAATTTCAGTTGTGAAGGGAAAGCCTGGAACTCTCAGATTTGGGTTTCCCCAGATGTGCCAATATGACTTCTTTAATACATTTCTTACTTGGATGAACTTTGTTTCTGAGTGCTGAATGAAATGGGGAGTCTAATTGGAACATTGACACGCAGGAGGGAGGGGTTCTTTCCAAGGAAGCAAAGAGACAGGATAGCTCTGAATCTTTGACGTGCAAGAAAAGGGTGAAGGTGGACACCTCCTAGCAGTTTGCAGGGTATACCTAATAGTTATGCAGATAAGTGCTTTAGTCTGGCAAGATTTCTGTTTATAGGCAAACAACAATCAAGAAACTACTTTGAAGAAACTCCTTGTGTCATCCTTGGCTCCTTGGGCCTGACAATACCACAGTCTAATAACAACCCTCTCCAGACCCCCAACATTGTGTTGCTTTTCAATGCTAAATGCTTGAAATCATCTGATGGTCTCCCCTGAGAATGCATAGTGTTCTCTTGATGCTCGACAACAAAGATAGAAATAGATTAAAGATCTCCCCCACTTCATTTTCACTGCAGCTGAGAAACACATCAGTGCCTGGATAAAGTGATGTAAAACTATTTTGGAGATGCTGGAGGGAGGAATTCCAGAGATGTTTCTCCTCCGCATAGCACATTTACTTGGCAAAAAGCTAAAGGCTCCCTCGAGTCAAGTTTGATACAACTGCTGTGACACTTTGAAAAGAAATGCACTCTCCTGCACTCCTGTCTATTCTCTTTTGAAGGATTTGCACACTCTAATGAATAATGCAGAGTAGAACCTATGCAGAAGCTGCGTTGATTGTTTCCCACCAAATATTTTCCTTCAGTATTGATAACTCTAATGCTACCCTCCCTTCCATTTGTCTATGATGGGAATCGTGTAATGGAATTTTGCTGGTCTCCTTTGCATATTTTAATCCTCAAGGTCATATGCAAGTCACCAATCAGCAATAGCCTGGCTCGTTTTTTTTTAAGGATATTCAAGTGATGTGGATGACATTTGGCCTCAGTGGCTCATTGTTTTTTCATTTGTCAGTACATTCTAAAATGTCATTTTTTTGTCACATGTATTTGAAATGTGTTCTCCAAAAATACGGTTTCAAGCATGAGGATCCTTTCAACTTCTTCCAAAATGAAGCCTCACTGGCTTGCCTGCAGTTACCTTGAATACTTTCTTGGAATAAAGAGGCGCACTGGCTCAATGCTGGAGTAGAGATGCTGGAATTGGTCTCTGCTCCAGCAGTTCTTAGTGCTGCATGGCAGGGTAAGCTCCCATCATTTGCCTCAGCTTCTGCCCACCTAGTCGTTCGAAAACATTTATCTATTCGAGTAGATAAATAGGTACCACTTCAGTGGGGAGACAAGCTGGCACTTCATATGATGGTTAGAATCCTACCAGAAATGAACCTTCCTGGTTTGTGAGGAAGCTTCAATGGAGGAAGAAAGACCTTGGATGCTGCTGCTGGAAAAGCCACTAGTCTTTTTTCTGGTGTAGAGCTAGCTCATCTCCTGTGGCACACCTTGCAAGAGTATACCTAGTAGAAGGTATGCAAGAATATACCAAGCATGCAAGAGTATACCTAGCAGAACTGATAAACAGACAATAGCAATAGTACTTGCTATTATCAATAGTTAGCATATTGCCCCCAACAATTTGGGTCCTCATTTTACCCACCATGGAAAGATGACTTAACCTTGAACCTGGTGGGATTTGAACTGCCAAATTGCAGGCAGCCAGCAGTCAGCAGAAGTAGCCTGCAGTACTGCACTCTGACCACTGTGCCACTAGCCAAACTACTACTTTGCATTAGCATTGTAGTCTTCTGGCTAATGTAACAACAGCAAATGCTAAATTTCTTTGAATTATTTCTTTTTCTGTCCCAGACATCTTATAATTCTGCAGACATTTTGATTGCTTTCCTTGATTGACTGTTTTAACATTCACTCATTTTACTATCTTTACTTATATCAAACAACTCTATTGTTATTTTAAGTTTGGTTTGCTGGAAGTGATGTTAAACTCTTTCTTTGTTGTCTCCTAAATTCTACTATTTATATATGAACAGTAGAAGAGATTTATAGCTGGTCCCCTACATCCAATAATCCTCTTTCCAGGAGCAGCAGCTTAAACACCTACCATTTGGGCATAAAGATACTATTTAAGCAAATTATTTGCAATGTGGATAAAAGGAGGTTAATGCACAAATTTAGATTTGCTAACACAGGTTGTGCCATTTGGATTGTGTGTGTGTGTGTGTGTGTTTATGTGTGTGTGTATGATGCTATGATTTCTGGAATCTTCAAGCCTTTCTCAGCTCAGCAATGAATCTGTGCTATCTGTTACTTCACAAGAGAATGAGAGCCAATTTCTTTCAAATGAAAATCGTAAGAGAACAAAAGAAATGCTTTTGGTGAAAAAAAGGGAAGTTGCACTGTTCCATGACTTACAACAGTTGTAAAGGAAAACAGATGTTTCTTGACTGACAACAGTTCATTTCGTGACCATTCAAAGTTACAATGTCACTGAAAAAAGTGACTTTTGACCATTTTTCACACTTATGACTGTTTGCAACATCTCCATGGTTATGTGATTTATATTTGAATGCTTTCCAACTGACCAACATTTATGACAGTTGATATGTCCCTTTTGCTGACAAGCAAATTCACTCAACAACCATGTTATTAATTTAAGAATTACTGTGATTCACACAACAAATGTGATGAGAAACATTGTAAAACAGGGCAAAACTCACTTCACAAATTTCTCACTTAGAATCTACTTCATTTATTTATTCATCAAATTTGTATAATCACCCATATCACAAAAAGTTATACAACAATTTCATTTTCAGAAAAAACTATCCTGTAATCTGCAACTCTTACACTGCAAAAATATATGGACTACACAACTCGATCAGGGCAAAACAATACACGCAATCTACATAGACTTCTGTAAAGCCTTTGATTCAGTGGTACATGACAAACTACTCTTAAAACTAAAATCTTATGGTATCTCTGGACAACTGCATAACTGGATAGAAGCATTTCTGTCAAACAGACAACAAATGGTCAAAATTGGGAGTGTCTTATCAAATTCTGTACCTGTCAATAGTGGTATCCCCCAAGGCAGTGTTCTAGGACCAACTCTCTTCATACTCTACATAAATGACCTCTGTGATCATATTAAGAGCAACTGTGTTCTCTTCACTGATGATGTAAAGCTGTTCAATACCATAGACAATACTGCTACTCTTCAAAAAGACCTTCACTATGTATCAGAATGGTCAAACAAATGGCAACTTCAAATCTCAACAAATTAAACGCTCTGTCTTACATATTGGCAAAAAAATAATAATCAGAAAATAAAATACAGGCTGAATACTCAAGACCTTGTTGATGATTCAAGCTCTGTAAAGGACCTTGGAATACTCATCTCTAATGATCTAAGTGCTGGAGCCTACTGTAACGACATAGCCAAAAAGGCGTTCAGAGTTGTTAACCTAATCCTACTTAGCTTTTTCTCTGGTAATATCACACTACTAACTAGAGCATACAAAACATTTGCTAGACCAATACTCGAATACAGCTCATCAGTCTGGAACCCACATTACGTATCTGATATTAGCACAGTTGAGAAAGTCAAAAAATATTTCACAAGAAGAATTCTTCACTCCTCTGCTCGCTGTAGAATACCTTATGCCACCAGACTTGAAATTCTAGACCTAGAAAACCTTGAATTATGCCCTCTTCAGTCTGATCTAAGTATGGTATATAAAATCATGCATTGCAATGACTTACCTATCAATGAATACTTCAGCTTCAACCACAACAACACAAGAGCACACAATAGATACAAACTCAAGGTTAACCGCACCAAACTTGATTGCAGAAAATACGACTTCAGCAACAGAGTGGTCAGTGTCTGGAATACTCTCCCTGACTCTGTGGTTTCTTCCCCAAACCCCAAAAACTTTAATCTTAGATTGTCTACTATTGACCTCACACCTTTCCTAAGAGGTCTGTAGGGGGCGTGCATAAGCGCACCAATGTGCCTACTGTCCCTGTCCTATTGTTTCTTTTATTTTTCTTATATGTACCCATTTCATGTATTCATAACTACATACATACTTATACCTATTAACTTGTAAGCAATTGACAAATCAAATAAATAAATAAAATATATAAACCCCCTGCCTAGGCAGGAAACTCTACACCACTTCAGACAAATGGTTATCCAACATCTTTTTAAAAACTTCCGGTGTTCAAGCTTTCATGACTTCTGGAGGCAAGTTGTTCCACTGATTAATTGTTCTGTCAGGAAATTTCTCTTTACTTCTAAATTGCTTCTCTCCTTGATTAGTTTCCACCCATTGTTCCTTCTCATGCCCTCAGGTGTTCTGGAGAATAGCTTATATAGACCCATGCTCCTCTAAACATTTGCAATTGTTATTCTCTGCAATTATACACACAGAGAGACAGAGGAAGAGAACCCTGAGGGATTGTCTTTACCTGTCCAATTCAATATAGCAGATTGGGCATGTTGTGGATCTCATCAGCCAAAAAGTATCGGCTGGCAAAGATTAGAAGTCGGGCCTTTTCTACAGTAGCCCCCATTCTGTGGAATACCCTCCCCTTAGAGATTAGAATTGCCCCAATCATGTTCATCTTCCTTAAGGCTTTAAATACCAGGCTGTGATCCTGAGCCTGGGATGCTGCATGTGTTAAGGGTCCCATTTCCTGGCTTTACGGTTAATTGGCCAAATATCTCAGCTGCTGTGTATATTACATTGGATGTTTTTTATTTTTCATTTTATACTTTCAAAATTGTAAACTGTACAAAGTCATTGATTAAGATGGTGATTTTAGAAATTGAATAAATACACACATACAGAAACATGCAGTATTTTCCTGGCTTTAAAAAAAAGCAAGAAGTGCCTGAGATTATAGCTGGATCGAAAAGCACACAACCTTCATTAACTCCTGTAGCTGAATATTGTCTCTTTTAATCCCCTGTATCAAAGCCAAATCCTTATTGGCTCTAGAGGAATAAGAAACCATACTGATGGCCAATTGATGGCAAGAGGGTGTGAATATTTTGCATACCAAATACTGTCCCTTGGCAACAGGCTATATTTCAGTTTCAAATCCTAGACTGAAACTGTTAATCTATAATCCTTTCTAGTTTGCTTCTTCCTTGCTACTTGGCTGGCTGGGGAATTCTGGGAGTCCACACTTCTTAAAGTTGTTGAGGTTGAGAAACACTGATTTAAAGAGAATTGCCTTTTTTGGGCTTGAGCGAGCAGAACTTTCTGCCCTATCAGGAACTGTAATTTAAAAGGGAATTGATAGATATAACAAGGCTGTCCTGTTTGAGATCCACACTCCCAAATCATCACTGGTTAGTGTTGAATTAGTTGCAATTCATCTCTGCATGGTAACCTCATCCCAGACCAATTCTGAATGCTCTGTGCACTTAAGTCCACAGAGAAACATTTCCAGTGAAACAAAATGCTGTTTATTTCTAGTTTGCAGATCAGTTGTTAAATGGTAAGAACTTGTGGAAACAATTGCCCCATTCCATAGCTACAGCCTGGTCATTATTTCTCTCCTGGGTGTATTCAGAAATAAATATCTTTAAGTGATATTGTCACCACTGCAATATTTTTTTTGTGCCTTGCAGAGCTTGAAATAATGAGATTGCCCTTTGAGTGTCTGAATTTAACATGTGATACTTTTGAAGCAGCAGGACGGAAATTGCTTAGATACTATAATGAGCCAAAATACTTCAGAAAGTATGTCCTGTATATATCTTTGTATGTATTGTAGAAAGTTAGCACCCACCCCACTCCTAGAAAACTGAAATATTTCGAGGAATATTTTAAAAAGGCAGGATAAAATGTTCCCCCTAAAAGAGAAATAAAAATCTTAAGGGAGTCACAAACTCAGCCCCAGCTCCCTCCCTCCGCCAGCAGATATTTTGTGCCCATTAAGAGAGACTGGGCCATCCTATCTACAAAACAAAGGACCTTCAACTCTGGGATGATGGGATTAAGAAATGACCCTCCAGGACATAATAGGATTAATCCATTAGACACAGAGCTCACTACATTGCACAATCTCCTAAGGACATTGCATCAGCCAAACATCAACCAAGCTTGGCTCAGACAAACTCCTAGGATTTGTACATGGCCCCATGGGAGTCTGACAACAGCCAATAGAATACATGTTCTTGCACAAGAACAGGAAACTAAAGTTCAAAGTCCAAGAGAAGGTATAAATACCCCTCACTCTCAACTCCATGTGTTCAACTGCACCAAAGAACCATGCACTTGGTGGTTTTTGCTTCATCATTAAACCATCTTTCCAATCAGCCTCCATGTTTCTAATGTCTTCCTGGCTTGGAACTGAACCAGATGAATATTTCTTCCAACAATATGTATGTGTGTTGTGCATATGCACAACATTAATTCAGCTAGGGAAAATCCTTTAAAAGATCTGAATTAGATATTTACATATTATGGAAAAGCTGAAAATCCAATCATCACCACTGACACTCATTGACCTTGGGACCAATATTCTGGATTATTACTATATTCTGCCCACCAAATTCTTTTTTAGAAAACAAACTTGCATTAAACCAGACATATTCCACAGGGCTTCTTCCACCTTTCCTGTTAAATTAAGGCTGCAATCTTTTTTAAAAAATTAAGTGTACACCCCAGTTTGTGCTAGTGTTGAATTGGGTGGCTGGTATTTTATGTAAATACACAGGCCTCCACTAAAGGCTTGTTTGTTGCTAATCTTGGCTTTAAAATCTCTGAAATGTTGAGATAGCAGACTTCATTTTTGAGATGATTTCCCATTAAACAACTTCTCAATCAATCAATAAATCTCTGAAATCTTAATCTTCCTGTGGCTTTCTATTTCTTTGCTGAATTGGCCATTACATCTGTTCCTGGTTGGCAATTGTGCTGTGCAAGCCATGTTCCATTTTTCAGAGCTACCATAACGAACCTCTTGTCTTGCTACACATAAGGTTGCACACATGTATAAATATATATACAGTTCCTGGTCACTAGAGAGGTAGAAATATTAAGATTTGATTATGACACAACCAGACCTGTAGCTTGTTCTCAATTGCATTAAATGTTCATAACCCAGGTTACAGACTCTCCTTGGTGCTCTTTTAATATTGATAGACCAAGATTATGTTTTCTAAAGATGGGTACTGTGAAATACATGAGCCAGCCACTTCAGTATAATGTGGGAATAAATTTAAAGAGAATCAGCATTGCCCAGGATTAATTATGCAGCAGCAGCAAAGTTAATCATCTTAAACTGGGAGAGCAGCATTAGCTATTTTAATGCTTTCAAGCATCCTTTCAGCTCTTGTTCAAAATAAGAGAATTGACAAATCTATAAATAGTATTTGCTCTGCGTTTCAGAAGCCACCATTTCCTCAAAAGCTATGTGGACAAACACATTATAAAAGAAGTCCATAAAAGATTAATGTTCTTAAAAGAAAAGCACAGACTCCCATTTTAAGTTATCTCCCATCTAGGCATACTATTAATCTTTCTCTCTCACTCCCCCCACCTCCTTGGACAGTAATTTTAGCAGTTGGCATTTTATATGGTTATTTTTTCATTCCCCTGAGAATAATCTTCAAAAGGGTTTTGTGCTCTCAAAACCAAACCTGTTTTGTATATTCTATTCCCGAATCCTTGATTTTCCTCATGGTTAAAATTCAAAGTTTTCTAAGTTAGCCTGGTTATTTTTAGTAGTCTTGAAAGTCAATAAAGCTATGGGATATTTTTTTTTTCCTTTAAGCTTTGGCCCCAGAATCTGCAATGAAATGAGCTGATAAATAAACTATCATTTTTTATATAAATTAGGGTGGTAGCCAGGCTTTGGATAAGCCAATAAATAATTAACTAATACAGGGAAAATTCAAAGTTAGTAGCACTGAACACATGTTTTCAAGGTAGCAGTTTTTACTTGATTTTGATTAATGTATTTGATATTTTTATAAAGCAATAGATAGGAGCTTAAATGCTCATATCTGCGTTTTTATTTATTACATTTATATGCTGTCCATATCACCTAGAGGTGATAGTAGACCGCTTACAATCAACAAAAGCAACAATATGAAACATTAAAACAATAAATAGGTAGCAACACTAATACTGAGAGCAAAAATAACTGTCCTTGCTTTTAATTGTTGAATTATTGATGCTTCTTCTAATACAATAAGGAAAATTGCTGGCTAAAATTTCAAGTAACTTAGCAATAAGTAGATGTCGTTGTCAGTGTTTGCTCTTTTCTGGGTTTTGTTTTTGCCTTCCAAGTCTGGTGTGTTTATGTGTATGTATATTTGTATGAATACACACACATCTTACTCAGTGGTGGGCTTCTACTGGTTTCACAATGAGTTCGAAGCAACCCATCCCTGACCTTACTGGTGTGTGTGTGTGTACATATAGTGGTAAACTTATACATACACACACCCTCACTGAGCAATAAGTTTCTTTTTTGACCTATACACACATGCACATAGTTGTATATATCCATACACACACACACCAAAGGTGGTGTTCAGCAGTTTCTGGAGAACTGGGAGCAGAAATTTTGAGTAGTTCAGAGATCCGGCAAATACCACCTCTGACTGGAGATTTTACAGTATCCTTCCCCTGCCATGCCCACCAAGCCACATCCACAGAACCGGTAGTAAAAAAAAATTAATCCCACCACCGACACACACATATACACACCTGAGCCTATTCAAGTTGTTACTAAACTAAATTTTGGTTAGCATTTTTTGGAGTCAGCTAAGAATAGCTAGAACAGATGTAATAAAAATTAATTCAATTGAACAATTGTTATTTATTTATTTAATGTATGAGCAGAACATGACAGAAGAGAAACAAACATACACACACTATCCATGTAGTTATATACAAAACCTCTGAGAGATTATGGCAGTGGCCTCATAACTTGTCCAATTAAGCGATTATCCTGCCCAGTCTTGCACATTTGAATAGTTAGTGTAGTACAATTATTCCCCTCACAATTAATACTTATTCTGTCACTTAAAATTCCAGTCTTTATATAATTTTGGAATTGTGCTGAAGAACTGAAGAGAAAGGTGTTGTGTATGGAACTTAGTAGGCTCCAAGTTCCCTATTCTGATTGGCCGAAAAGGCCGTTCTCGGATTGGCTATTAGTGAACCAATCCGATTGGCCCACCTGACAGCGGGAACACTTAAAGTCGTGTCACTGGCCACAAGCTGCGAGCAAGCCGCTATAAAAAGGGCTGCCGCAGCTTGGGCTGTTGTTCCGTTACCATTGCTTTATTGAATAAAATAAAAGAGTTGTGGTTGGAACCCGGTCTCGCGCAACTTATTTCTGAACAGAACACTGGTGACAAGGATGGGATCTTTGTAGAAAAGTGAGACCGAAGCATGCGGCGATCTCAACCGAGCAAGAGAGATGGCCGGAAACAACACACCACCTGCACCATTCAATCCTGATGAGGAGGATTGGGAGTCATATATCGATTGCTTTCTTATGTTTTTAGAAAGCTACGAACTGCAGGAAATATCTGACCAAAGGAAGAGGGCTGTCTTCCTTACACACTGTGGACCAGCTGTCTTTAAAATGGCGAAGGAGCTAGCCAAACCAAGAGACGTCAAACAGATGACTTGGCCCGAGCTGAACAGAATACTCCAAGCACATTACACACCTGTGGTCTCCAACTTGATAAAAAGACATGAGTTCTACAAGAGAGACCAAAAAGAAGATGAAACTGTCAGAGATTTTGTAGCAGCCCTGAGACACATTGGAGGAGCCAGCGAATTCCAGAACATGGACGAGGCCATGAGGGACTGTGTGGTCCCTCAGAGTAAGCTGCTGAACAGACCAAACATAACTGTGGCCAAGGCTATTGCAGAAGCCACCACCGCCGAAGCAGCAAAGAAATCCGCAGCCACCATGCACCAAATGAATTCTATTCCAGATCCACAAAAGCAAGCCAGAGAGAAGAAGGCAGGGGGAAGCAAGAAACAGTCCACATTATGAAGATTTCGAATCCCAGAGCAACACTGATGATGAAAATGAAGATGTCCATAGACTTCAATCAGACAAGAAATGGCGGGAAAAGAGAAGAAACAGGCGGGAGTTTCAGTGTGCTGGATGCGGAGGCAACCACCCGCGATCTGAATGCAGGTTCCTAGACGCAATCTGTAAGGCTTGTAACAAACAGGGGCACATCGAAAGGGTCTGCCAGAACAAAAAGAGCTATAGTCCTAAAAGACACGGCAGCATCCCCCCCCCAGACATGAAGAGAGACAAGCCGGAAACAGATGGAACCGAAGCAAAAGAACCAGCAACAGAGAGGAAACGCACCAGATGGTAACCATCAGAAATGCCAGGGCAGCAAACAGAAAAAAGGTCCGGATAGAGGAAGGAAAGCCCTGTGAGATGAAAGTCGACTCCGGGTCCTTTTTATCTATGGTATCCTGGAACACCATCCGGTACCTAATACTGGACATCAAACAAAAAGAACTACAAAAACAAAAACTGATTTTAAAAGACTACCAGGGGAATCGAATCCCGGTAGTGGGCCTTAGACATTTCCTCGCTGAATTTAAGAATCATGCCGAAATCTTGCCTCTGACCATCGTTGACCATGATCGCCCTAGCCTGCTAGGGATCGAATGGTTCGCGCCCCTGGGAATCAGGATGACCCGGATCAACAGCCATTGTGGCCAACTGGGAAGAGAGCCTGTTACAAGCATTCCAAGATGTTTTTGACGGGACCCTAGGCAAGTACAAGGGGACCCCAATTTTATTTAGCCTAGACCCGAAAATAGCCCCCATCCGGTTAAAAGTCAGACCTGTCCCATTTGCCTTAAAACCAAAAACTGATGAACAATTAAACAAATTAATAGCACAAGGGGTGTTGGAGCCAATCGACCATGCCAGGTGGGAAACACCCATCATGACTCCTGTAAAACCAGATGGGTCAGTGCGCATCTGCGGAGACTATAGGCAACCCTAAACCATGCGCTCCAACAAAGCGCATACCCAGTACCAGTAGTGCAACACTTATTGCACTCCCTAGGGGGAGGAAATTTTTTTGCGAAGCTTGATCTTGCACAAGTGTACCAACAGCTACCCGTTGACCCCACTACTGCAGAGGCACAGACTATTGTGACACATAGAGAGGCATTCAAGTGTAACCGTCTCCAGTTCGGTGTTAGCGTTGCCCCAGGAGTGTTCCAAAGCCTCATGGAGCATCTGTTAAACGGAATCAAGGGAGTCGTCCCTTATTTTGATGATGTTCTGGTGTCAGCAAAAAACACTAACCAACTAGAGAGCAGATTAAGAGAAGTCTTAAGAAGATTTAGAGACGCAGGCCTTAAGGTAAAGCGAGAGAAATGTAATTTAGCCACTAACCAGGTCGAGTTTCTGGGCTACCTAATAGATGAACAAGGGATACACCACACAGAAGAAAAGATAAAGGCAATCAAAGATGCACCTAGACCTAGGAACAAAACTGACCTTCAAGCATTCATAGGTCTCATAAACTTCTACAATGTGTTCCTGCCCCATAAGGCAACCATAGCAGAACCCTTACATCGGTCGTTAGAAAAAAACCTATCTGGAAATGGGGCCACCAGGAACAAGCAACATTTCAATGTATCAAAGACCTATTAATGTCTAATATCCAGTATAGCAATACCCTGCCTTTGACGGTCACCTGTGATGCATCGCCTTTTGGAATCGGAGCCATCCTGAGCCACAAGCTACCAGACAGCAGAGAGGCACCGGTCACCTTCTATTCAAAAACGCTTTCCAAATCAGAATGCAATTCCAGCCAACTCAACCAAGAAGCCCTCGCAATCATTGCTGGAGTCAAAAGATTCCATGAGTACCTTTACAGCAGAACTTTTTCAATCATCACTGATCACAAACCCCTGTTAGGGATCCTAGCAGGAAACAAGCCAACCCCGAACATTCTATCACCTAGAATGATGAGGTGGTCTGAATTCCTCGCTGCCTACACCTACGTGCTGATCCACTGCCCAGGAAGGACCATCACCAATGCCGATGCTCTGAACCATTCCCCACTGCCCATCACAGAAGATGACCCAGCTCCCATCATCTCCACACTCCAACTCGAGGCCTGGCCGAACCTACCACTAACCGCAGTGGATGTCATGAGACCCACCACGAAAAACCCTTTGACAGCTCACATCCTGCATTGGGTAGGTAAGGGCTGGCCAGAAGAGAAAACTGAGACTTTTAAGCCATTTCGCACCCAACAGACTGAACTGTCTATTGAGAAGGGCTGTATTTTGTGGGGTGACTGGGTGGTAATACCAAACAAACTCCAGGAAGATGTTTTGTGCATGTTGCATGAGGGGCACCCGGGCATAGTTAAGATGAAAGTCCTGGCCAGGAGTTTCGTCTGGTGGCCAGGGCTGGACAAGGACATTGAACGTTGGGTGGCAACATGCCATGACTGTCAAAAATCAAAGCCTACCCCCCCCCACAGGCACCAGTTAGGGAATGGGAGACTCCCTGGGGCCCATGGTCTCAAATACATATTGACTTTGCTGGGCTGACAAAAGGCAACACCTTTTTAATAGTTGTGGATGCCTACTCGAACTGGTTAGAAGTCATACACATAGCTTCTACGACCACCGAGGCAGTGATGAAACAGCTAGACAAACTTTTTGCCATGCATGGACTGCCTAATGTATTGGTGTCGGACAATGGGCCCCAGTTTACCATGTTGGCATTCGAGCAGTACTTAGCTGCCCAAGGCATCCAACATGCTTTAACTGCGCCGACCTATCTGGCTGCAAATGGCAGTGCTGAATGCGTAGTTCGGCTCACTAAGGAGGGCCTGGATACAGAGAGACAGCGATCCAGTCCGAACCGTTTGAAGACCATGCCGAGACTGAGCTGCACAGGTCAACCAGGACTCAAATAAGCTCCACCTACCTGTGTGACTACGTGACGCATGTTGGACTGAACCAAGGGGGGAAGGGTGTTGTATATGGAACTTAGTAGGCTCCAAGGTCCCTATTCTGATTGGCCGAAAAGGCCGTTCTCGGATTGGCTATTAGAGAACCAATCCGATTGGCCCGTCTGACGGTGGGAACACTTAAAGTAGTGTCACTGGCCACAAGCCACGAGCAAGCCACTATAAAAAGGGCTGCCGCGGCTTGGGCTGTTGTTCTGTTACCATTGCTTTACTGAATAAAATAAAAGAGTTGTTGTTGGAACCCGGTCTCGCGCAACTCATTTCCGAACAGAACAAAAGGTTTTGGAAGTCTCATGAGATTTTTGGACCTGAGTTTTTGTTCTCTAGATACCTCAGATAAGATCTGATCATTCTGTTATTTACTCAAAACAAAGGAAAATTGTTCTGGGCAGTAAGTAAAAGAGATTTTAATGAAGTCTCCCTCTCCCTAGACTGTAGATCAGAGTATTAGTCACAGTAGAGGTGGTGGCAGAAACAATCAAAGAGCTACAAACATTTTTTGGAGTGTAACAGAACAAAAGGAAGCTTAATCGAGGGAGATACTGTATATGTGTAATGGTAGCAGTGGGATCAATTAGAAAATACCTTCTTTTATTTAAACTGAATATACCTTTTATCTTGAAGGACAAACAAAGAAAATCCTTGCTTAGTTGCTTTTATGAAAATGAAAATTCTTCTCTTCCTGACAACTCAGTTGTGTGGAGATTATAATCTGGCACTACTCTGTCCAAAATAGTCTGATTTTGGTAAGTTCCTGACATCAGATTTAAAAGTCAAAGCAATACTTGATGTCTAGTTTTGCAAAACATCTTAGGTTATTGCACCGTACATATCTACAGGTAATCCTTGACTTATGACCACAATTGAGCCTAAAATGTATATGGCTAAGTGAAACATTTGTTAAGTGAATTTGCCCCATTTTTTGCTGTTAAGTGAATAATTGCAATTATATAAACATAGCTGTTAATGTTCCCCATTGGCTTTGCTTGTCAGAAGGTTGCAAAAGCTGATCACATGATTCCAGAATATTGCAAACATCGTAAATATGAACCAGTTGCCAAGCATCTGCTTTTTGATCATGTCACCATAGGGATGCTGCAAAGGTTAGTGTGAAAAACTGTCATAAGTCCCTTTGAATGGTCACTAAATGAACTGTTGTAAGTTAAGGACTACCCCTGTGCTGTCTGGTGGTGTGAGGAGTTCCTGCCTCTCAATGTTTAGCTGGTGTGGCAGCCTGCTGTGACTCACAGTCAAGACTGGAGAGTCAACTTAGCATGTTGTTTAAGCCTGTTCTAGTCTTTGCATGAATTCCTTTTATTATTGTGTTTAATAAATGATTACATTTTACATTGTATAAACAGCACATTGGAGACTCACCAGCAGTTCTGTGTAGAACAACAGCAACAAAATTGGTTTTGTAAGTAAAATCTAATGTGCAATTCAGCATCTCTGATTCCAGTAATTGCAAAGAAAGAAAACCAACTGAATAAATAAAGCAGACCTGGAGTTTTCAACTCCTGCTCCATCAGGAAGAGATGCAAGAAGAGGCAGACTGATACCCAACCCACACTCACCATTATACTAATGCTTGGTGGCATCTTGCCAAAGTTGAGTGATTCCTTGAGATTTCATGATGAAGGTCAACAATTCAACAATTCATTCAAACAAATGACTTGAATACTGGGCCCTGCCTAACAAAATGCAATGCAATGGAGAGAAAGAATATGGTTCTACATTTAGGCAAGAAAAACCAAATGCACAGATATAAAATAGGTGATGCTTGACTCAATAGTAGTAACTGCAGGAGGGATCTTGGAGTCCCAGTGGACAGTCTCTTAAATATAAGCCAGCAATGTGCTGCAGCTGCCAAAAAAAAAAGCCAGTGCAATCCTAGGCTGCATTAACAAATGGATAGAATTAAGATCATGTGAAATGTTAATTCCACTTTATAATGACCTTGGTAAGACAACACTTGGAATGTTGCATCCAATTTTGGTCGGCATGATGTGAAAAAGATGTTGAGACTCTAGAAGTAGTGTAGAGAAGAGCACCAAATATGATTAGGAGATTGGAGGCTAAAACATATGAAGGATGGTTGCAGCTGGTTGCTGTTTGGGGCCAGCAAGCCCCACCCACCAGTGATGGGATTCAATTTTTTTTACTCCCGGTTCTGTGGGCATGGCTTGGTGGGCATGGCAGGGGAAGGATAGTGTAAAATCTCCAGTCAGAGGTGGTATTTGCTGGTTCTCCAAACTACTCAAAATTTCCACTACTGGTTCTCCAGAACTGGTCAGAACCTGCTGAATACCACCTCTGTCACCCACCCTAAACCATATACATAAGATCCCTTGTGGCACAATGGTTAGAATGCAGTATTGCAGGCGAATTCATGTTATTACTAGGAGTTTGTTCCTCACCGGATCAAGGCTGACTCAGCCTTCTATCTTTCCAAGGTCAGTAAAAGGAGGACCTAGATTGTTGGGGGCAATAGGCTGTAAACCATTTAGAGATGGCTGTAAAGCACTATAAAGTTTGGGTGCTCCAACACTGGAGGTTTTTAAGAAGAGATTGGACAACCATTTGTCTGAAATGGTGTAGGGTTTCCTTTCTGAATAGAGGTTGGACTAGAAGAGTTCCAAGGTCCCTTCCAACTCTGTTATTTGATTAATCTGTTATTCTGAAAATAGAAAGAGGCATAGTTCCTACCTCACGTCTTTATGCAACTCTTAGCTTTTCAACCCCCAGTTATCTCAAGTTCATGTACATGATTTTTGGTGTCGATTTTATAGGTTTTAAGGCGGAAAAGTATAAATGTGCTTAAAACGAATTTCCCTCATCCCAAGAAAGAGATCAGAATTTTTGACTTTATCTCACCAGTAATGTCACCATTAATATAATAACAATATTGTGGAAAGAAGTGAACTCTGTAATAGGAATACTTCTTTGTTACTCTCAGGTTCCCCTCATTTAGAGAGCTGGCTCTTTAAAAAAAAATCTAGCTAAGGATATGCAATAGAAATAGACAAATGGCAGAAACTGTGGGATAGCAATGTTAAATTGACTGTGTCAACTGCACATAAAGAACATTTCTATAAAATGTTTTACAAATGGCATTTTGTGCCAATAAGATTGGCGAAAATGTATAATTTTCCTATATGCCCCAAATAATAAATGCCCCAAAATATTGGGGCACTTATATGTGCCCCAACCCCCTTTAATAATATGCACCACATCAATACATGAAAAGAGCCATTTCCAGCAGCCCTACAGTTGTTGCAGAATCC
This sequence comes from Laticauda colubrina, assembly GCA_015471245.1. Taxonomy (NCBI): domain Eukaryota; kingdom Metazoa; phylum Chordata; class Lepidosauria; order Squamata; family Elapidae; genus Laticauda; species Laticauda colubrina. Next base: position 15,823,021 of record BLBF01000042.1, on the reverse strand, counting down.
ATCCTCAGCTCTACTGAGTCATTCCAAAGCCATTGGCCAGCACACAAGCAGAAATATAGATCCGGCAGCAGCAGAGATAAGGTGACATGGACAGCTGACTTGCTGCTAGGTGTATTTGGAGCTGACGGGCTCTGAGTGAACTCGGAACCTGACACCTGGTTCATATTATCATATGTGGTGGACATGTACACAAACTAAAAATATTGAATGAAAATATATACCTGGTTGGAAAAAATGATAAAACAGCATATAAACATGAAACCAGAAATATTCTTATTGGGTGTTTTTTTACCATTTTTCTACCAGAAAAATATGATAAAGGGACTTATACTTGATTTTACATGTATTAACCTCAGTTAGAATTATATATGCTCAGCAATGGAAGTGTGTGAGATCCCAACAGATGAGAATGTAATTAAGAAAATACTAGAATGTGCAGAAATGGATAGACTAAACTTACTATTAAGAACAAAGAAGAAACTAAATACTTTTTGACATGGGACTCATTTTATCGATGGCTAGACAATAAAAACAGAAGTTAAAAAGAAAGGGACATTAAAAGGATAAATGTTAAAATGGCAATTTGTTAAAATGGACAAACAAAATATTATTGTTATTACAGTTACTACTATTCATGTTATTGTGATAAATATTACTGTAAACATCTTGATTATGATCACCTAACAACACACTTTGATTGAAATGGAATTTTTATATATTATACTAATAAAACAAATAAAACTTGGGAAAAAAACAATGCCATGGAAATAAGTGAATTTTGTAACAGGAATACTTCTCTGATCCTCTCAGGTCCCCTCATTTAGAGAGCTGACTCTTTAAAAAAAATCTAGCTATGAGAACATTATGGTGGTGGTAAAAGAAGAAGGCATAGTGGGACAGAAGATTGGAAGAAAGAAAAGAGCAGTAATATTCAGAACAAATGACAACCAAGGAGTGTAGTAAGCTAAGGGGCCAAGGAACTGGGAAAAGTTAAGACAGCTCAAGCATTGGCAAGTTAATAAGTGAATTGGCATGGTGGTAAGAATCCCAGGTGTTAGCAAGCTGGTTGGAGTCCTTAAAGTGCCCTGAAAGGCTAGCAGTCTGATCTGCCCAGATCATTGGCAGTAAGAAAGGCCCATAGGATGAAAATTGATTTAGAAACCTAATGTGGCGTGTACCATCATTAACCTCTTAAAAAGCAAGGGAGCAGGCTTGAAGGCTTGAAGATAATGAGCCAGAGGAATTTCTTTCCAAAGTCTCCATTTGAAAAAAGACATCCGTAACACCCAAACAGATAGCTCAAATGCCTCTGCACATGGTTTTGGATCTACAGTGGCAGATTGGCTAAGGGAGTGTAGAATAGCATTTGGGACAATATCAAGTTTGGGTTTGGCTACTTTAGAGAAAAGGACTAAAGGTGACATGATAGTAATATTCCAGTATTTGAGAGACTTCCACAGAGAAGTGTGTGTGTGTGTGGGGGGGGGGTCAACTTATTTTTCAAAGCACCTGAAGGCAGGACAAGAAACAATAGATGGAAATGAATCAAGGAAAGAAGCAACCTGGAATTAAGGAAAAACTTCCTAACAGTGAGAACAATTAACCAGTGTGTTCTGTATGTAAAGTGGATGACTCCAAATCTACCATTCGGATTGGCTAAGGAAAAGAACAGTGGATTGGTTCACTAGGAACCAATCCAAAGAGCTGCCAAAAGGCGGCAAATCCAAATAACTGCCATTGGCTGCAAGCAGGCAAGCCAGCCTGTATAAAAGGGCTGGCCCCGGCTTCAGCCGGCGTTCCGTTACTGACTGGTTATAATAAAAGTGTTTGTTGTTGGAACCCGGTCTACCTCATGTGTTTTTCGAACAAAACACTGGCGACGAAGGTGGGATCGTCCTGAACGGAACAAACCTGCACGCGGTGATAAGAAGCCCAGACTACAACCAAGATGTCTGGAAACAACGCACCGCCCACACCCTTCAATCCCAACGAAGAGGATTGGGATTCCTATGCTGATCGCTTCCAAATGTACTTGGAGAGCAATGAAATGGAAGGCATTTCCGAACAACGAAAGAGAGCCGTGTTCCTGATGCACTGCGGAACAACCGTGTTTAAAATGGCAAAAGCCCTCGCTAAGCCTCGGGACGTTAAACAATTAACGTGGACAGAATTACAGAGACTCCTCAAAGCACACTACGCTCCGATGGTGTCTAATTTAATAAAGCGACATGAATTCTACCGAAGAGACCAGAGAGAGGGAGAAACCGTCGCCGACTTCGTCGCTGCACTCAGACAAATAGGGGGTGAGTGTGAATTCTCAAACATAGACGAGGCAATGAGAGATCGCGTGGTGTTGGGCCTGAGAGACTCAACCGCACAGAGTAAAATGCTCAACAAGCCCAACATCACCGTTACCGAAGCCATTGCGGAAGCCACAGCCGCTGAAGCTGCGAAAAAATCTGCAGTGGCCCTTAAGAAGATGAACACACACAGCGATGAAACACCAGCCAAAGATAGAAAGCATCCTGCCACCACGACCCATTATGAAGAGTCGGGTGAAACAAACGAATCGAGCGAAGAGGACGACGAGGTCCACCGTTTGCTCACAAACAAAAAAGAGCGCGAAAGGAGAAAGTTGCGGGAATGCGCTGGCTGCGGAGGAAACCATCCACGAGCTGAATGCAGATTCCTCGATGCCATCTGCCGACATTGCAAAAAAAGAGGGCACATCGAGAAGGTCTGCAGAAACAAAAAATCTTACAGCCCGACGAGACGCAGAAATTCCCCAACACGAGCCGAGCCCAATCGAGCCGAAAGAAAATGGCAACAAGAAAAGCGAGCCAATACACACCAAACTGTCATTATCCAGAGCTCCCAGACGGAAAGTGGAAAAAAAATTAAAATTGTCGTAGAAATCGAGGGAAAACACTGCAAGATGGAAGTGGACTCGGGGTCCTTCCTCTCCATGGTATCGTGGGACACAATTAAACAGTTAGTCCCAGGTATCAAAACCAAAGACTTGATGAAGCAGCACCTAACCCTCAAAGACTATCAGGGAAACCAAATCCATGTGATGGGCAAGGGACATTTTCAAGTCGCCTACAAGAATCACATCAAGGTGCTTCCACTGACCATAGTCAACCAAGACAGACCAAGCCTCCTGGGCATCGAATGGTTCACGCCATTGGGCATCGGGATGACCGGGGTCGATCGAGTGACTACAACCGGCTGGGAAGACGACCTCGTCCGAGAATTCCAGGACGTTTTTGACGGATCACTGGGCAAGTACCGGGGAAACCCCATTTCTTTCAATTTAAACCCCCAAATAGCCCCACGAAGAATAAAAGCCAGGCGAGTTCCTTTTGCACTAAAAGCAAAAATAGAGGAACAGCTGGACAAATTAGTAGCCCAAGGGGTTTTAGAACCTGTGGACCATGCCAAGTGGGAAACGCCTATAGTCACACCCATTAAACCAGACGGGTCCATCAGAATCTGTGGTGACTATAAGGCTACCCTGAACCACGCATTACAACCAAGCACATACCCGGTGCCAGTAGTCCAGCATTTGCTTCATTCCCTGGGAAATGGCAAAGTTTTCGCCAAACTCGACTTGGCACAAGCCTATCAACAACTCCCAGTAGACCCAGAAACAGCAGAAGCGCAGACTATTGTCACCCATAAGGGCGCATTTAAATGCCACCGACTCCAATTTGGAGTAAGCGTAGCCCCTGGCGTCTTCCAGAGTCTAATGGAACGCCTTCTAAATGGCATACAAGGAGTCGTTCCCTATTTCGACGATGTCCTAATCTCGGCCAGAGATGAAACACAATTAAGGAACAGACTGAAAAAGGTTCTGACTAAGTTTAGAGAATCTGGCCTCAAGGTTAAAAGAGAGAAGTGCTGTCTAGTTAAAAACAACGTCGAATTTCTGGGCTACTCAATAGACGGAGAGGGTATCCACCCCACAGATAAAAAAGTTAAGGCGATAAATGACGCTCCTGAACCTAGAAATAAAACAGATCTACAAGCGTTCTTAGGATTAATTAATTTCTATAATGTGTTCCTGCCAAACAAAGCCACTATAGCAGAACCGCTACACCGCCTGCTAGACAAAAAGGCAACTTGGACTTGGGGTTACAAAGAAAAAAAAGCCTTCCAAAATATTAAAAGACTGCAAACATCAACAAACGTTCTCATCCAATTTAGCGACACTCTGCCATTAACAGTGACCTGCGATGCTTCACCATATGGAGTAGGTGCCGTCCTGAGCCACCAACTACCGGATGGCAGAGAAGCACCCGTCGCATATTATTCTAGGACTCTATCAAAAACCGAGCGGAATTATAGCCAATTGGACAGGGAAGCTCTAGCAATTGTCGCTGGAGTAAAACATTTCCACGAATATTTATATGGGAGGACTTTTCGAATCATAACGGATCACAAGCCGTTAATGGGGATTTTGGCGGGAAACAAGCCAACACCTAACATACTGTCACCGAGAATGACGAGATGGTCAGAGTTCCTGGCGGCTTATTCCTAAACTCTGACACACCGACCAGGGAAACAAATTTCCCATGCGGACGCTTTGAGCAGAGCGCCTTTACCAACAACCGACGCAGACCCGGCACCAGCGATGACAACGCTACAAATCGAGACTTGCCCCGATCTACCCATATCAGCGTATGATGTCGCCAGAGCCACCGCGAAAGACTCATTGACTGCCCGCGTTCTTAGCTGGGTAGGTAAAGGCTGGCCGGAGAATCAAAAAACTGAAAATTCTAAACCTTTCCGGTCCAGACAGACTGAACTTTCCATCCAAAAGGGGTGTTTGTTGTGGGGTGATCGGGTAGTAATCCCTGCTAAACTGCAGCCCAGGGTTCTTAGGCTTTTACATGAAGGGCACCCCGGAATGGTTAAGATGAAAAGCCTCGCCAGAAGTTATGTGTGGTGTCCGGGTATTGATAAGGACATAGAGTATTGGGTAAGCTCATGCCACAAATGCCAGGCAATTAGACCATCCCCACCAAAAGCACCTGTTAAGGACTGGGAAACCCCTCGAGGACCGTGGTCAAGAATACACATTGACTTCGCGGGGCCTACAAAGGGGCATACCTTTCTGATTGTCATTGATGCCTATTCTAATTGGCTTGAAGTAAAAATCATGCCATCAACGACAACAGAAGCCGTAATAAAGCAACTAGACAGCCTGTTTGCCACCCATGGCATACCAGACATTCTCGTCTCAGATAATGGGCCACAGCTAACCAGCATACCATTTGAGCAATACCTAGCCTCCCTAGGTATAAGACATGCACTAACCGCGCCGGCTCACCCGGCTGCGAACGGCAGGGCTGAGAGAATGGTCCGGTTTACCAAAGAAGGGTTGGAACGAATGGACGCTGGAGATATCCAACAAAAAGTAAACCGGTTGCTCACACTCCAGCACATAACACCCAGTACTATCACAAATAAATCACCAGCAGAACTACTCATGGGGCGAAAATTAAGATTTCACCTGGATAGGTTACACCCAAATGTTACCCCAGAAAACCCCCCTGACTCCTCAACACGGTTCAGACAATTCGAAACAGACGATTTAGTTTACGCAAAAAATTTCACCGGGGACCCGGTATGGCTACCCGGGCAAATTATCCAAATCACAGGCCCCAAATCCTACCGAGTAAAATTAGACGATGGAAGGGAATGGAAGCGGCATATAGACCAGCTTCGATCTCGAATTATAGAAAGAACCGTGGACTTACAAACATTCACAAAAAAACACGGCGAAATGCAAACCGAGGTGGGGGGGGGAAAGGCGAGAAACGAATAAAGAACTATTTAAAAATAAAACTAACATTCAATACGACCAAAAAGAGCCAACAAAAGACTCACCGTTTGAAGAGATCCACGGAAAGAGACCATCGGAAGGGGCCAGCCAAGCCAGCTCGACCTGCCCAGAGGAAACAGGAGGGAGCGGCAGAACCGCCGGCCTAAGAAACTCAGGCGGCGGTAAAATGGCCGACTCACCCTTCCAGACGGTTCCAGAGAGAAGGACGGACGACACAGCAGCCCCATCCGAACCGGTCGAAGTCTTCACTGAAAATGAACCGCGCAGGTCAAGTCGAGTCCGAAAAAGCCCCACCTACCTGCGAGACTACGTCACCACGTAGGACTGAACTAAGGAGGGAGGGGTGTTCTGTATGTAAAGTGGATGACTCCAAATCTACCATTCGGATTGGCTAAGGAAAAGAACAGTGGATTGGTTCACTAGGAACCAATCCAAAGAGCTGCCAAAAGGCGGCAAATCCAAATAACTGCCATTGGCTGCAAGCAGGCAAGCCAGCCTGTATAAAAGGACTGGCCCCGGCTTCAGCCGGCGTTCCGTTACTGACTGGTTATAATAAAAGTGTTTGTTGTTGGAACCCGGTCTACCTCGTGTGTTTTTCGAACAAAACACAGTGGAACAGCTTGCTTTCAGAAGCTGTGGGTGCTTCATTACTGGAGGTTTTAAAAAAAGAGAGTGAACTTGTCTGAAATGGAACAGAGCCGTGATGGCGAACCTATGGCATACGTTCCACAGGTGGCATGCAGAGCCATTTGTGCCAGCACGCGAGCTGCAGGCAAATTTACCTTATTGTGCATGTGCATGCCTCACAGCTGATTTTTGGCTGGTTTGAGGTTTTTTTCGGCCTACCAGAGGCTTCAGGAAGGCTTTTGCAGGCTTCTGCAGGCTTTTCAGACTGAGAACTAGGCTCATTTTGTCGCTTCCTGTTTTTATGGAAATACTGGAAGTGATGAAACAGGTCGAGTTTTTGGCCTGAAACACCTGCAGAAGCCTTCCCGAAGCCTCTGGGAGGCCAAAAAAGGCCTCAAACCGGCCGAAAATCAGCTGTGAGGTGCAGTGCAGGTAAAGGGGCAGCGGGGGGGGGTACCTGGGGATTGCGTGTGCATGCATCGGGGGCGTGGGAGGGGGCGTGCATTGCCTTCTGGATGCTGGCACGTGAGCATGAGCATGAAAGTGCGCACACACAATTTTGGGCCCAGGAGCCCAAAAAGGTTAGCCACCACTGAAATAGGGTCTCCTGCTTGAGCAGGGGATTTGGACTAGAAGACCTCCAAGGTCCCTTCAAGCTCTATTCTATAGGCTATTCAACAAATTATTCTGTGAAACACAAATGGATGACACAAACAGGGCCACAAAGTTAATAATCTGTGCTTTACAAAGAATATCTCATATTGTATCACTTTTGCATTCCCACTGTGTAACTTCTGTCACCAAATTGTAGAAATCTTTTCTTTTTCCACAAATTTCACCAAGAGGTTATTTAAATTAAATACCAACAACATACAATTCTGTTGAAGTTCAGGTTGGGTTTTTTCTGGTACCATAGGCAGCAGATGCAAACCTAAAGTGAGAAAGAATACAACCTCTCAAAGTAAATGTATGCAAATTAGAATGCATATCTGATTAGATATAGCAAAATAACTGATTGGATATAGCCATATGTTTATGTTCTGGCGAGGTCTGATTTTAGATGGATCTACAAAAACAGCATTATATTGAAAGAACAGCTCAGGCATTTGTGAACATATTTTCTTTCAGGAGAGTTATTGTTATGAGATTATCTTAATCTGGCCTTGGATCCCAGAGTTTGTGGTCATCTTCTAATATTCTCTTCTAGCTTTATCTTCTCCTTGGCTTCCTAAATATTTTATGGCTGAGCTGATGGGGTCATAAGGATGCAGGGTGTTTTGTTTTATTTTACTTATCTTTAACCAGCATCATATTTTCTCCTGCAATGCATAGGACTTTCAGGCAGATTATTACTCTATTAAGAGAACCTCCAAGCACCAATAAGAAAAGGTCTCATAGAAATCTATGCTCCGGAAGCAACATATTTTCTAGAGTTCCAAAGGAGATACTTTCTACTCTTTTTCCCAATGGATACTGGAAATTGCAGAAATTGCTGTAAAGAAGACACCCATACAGGTAGCCCTCTATTACCATTGTACCCCAATCAAGGAACTATTAACTCAAATAAACAAGCTTAACAGTAAACAGCCTAATCAAGGAACCCCCAAGAACATTCTCACCAACATTGACAGGGCAAGTCACTAGTATACACACAGTGCAAACCCGACTCCCTTCTAGCACTGATGATGTTACCTAGTTTGGTAATGAAATGTCTGCAAGTAAGAGTGAGACTCTAGTAAAACTCTAGAAAGTGAGACTCTAAAAAAAGTGCAGAGAAGAGCAACATGACTGGGCACTTTCAAGAAGAGACTGGACTGCCATCTGTCAGAAATGGTGTTGGTTCTGCTTGGGTGGGGGATTGGCCTAGATCAGGGGTCTCCAACCTTAACAACTTTAAGGCTTGTGGATTTCATCTCCCAGAATTCCTGAGCTAACATGACTGGAGGAAGAATTCTGGGAGTTGAAGTCCACAAGTTTTAAAGTTGCCAAGGTTGGAGACCCCTGGGCTAGATGACTTACAACCCTAACCCTTCCAACTCTGTTAATCTGTGTCTAATAGCAATAGTATTTAGACTTATATACTACTTTATAGTACTTTACAGCCCTATCTAAGCAGTTTACAGAGTCAACATATTGCCCTCAACAATCTGGGTCCTCATTTTACTGACCTCAGAAGGATGGAAGGCTGAGTCAACTTTGAGCCTGGTGGCATTTGAACTACCAAATCGCAGGTCGCTGATAGTCAGCAGAAGCGGCCTGTAGTATAGCACTCTAACCACTGTGCCCCTGAGGCTAATCAACCAAGCTCAAAGAGCACCAAGGACCCTGGAAATACTTTTGGCCTACATTCAAAGCACTCATTGCTGAGTTGAGCTCCTTCAAGTTGTTGCTAGTTCAGCAAGGAAGTGTAAGATGTCATTAAATACAAGAAAGAGCACATTTAATGCTAGTGACTGCTATATCCAAATAACTGGGAGATGAGAAAGTGAATGAAGCTCAAAACAATGTAAGCTTTGCTCCCCCCCCCCAAAAAAAACCTTTTAAAAGCAAAGAATTTGATGAGGGTATTATTTTTATCGACTGGCAGTTTATCTTAATGAGAGACAGACTATCATTCCACTGAACCCCCCACCCCATTTTTCATATGAGAAATTGAAGTTGCAATAATACTTTATATATGATATAGTATATTATGTGTAACAACCCCCAGAAACAATGGAAAAGCCATTGAATCTGCAAAATTTCTCTTGATTAATTGCTTTTCTATTCACTATACTAATCTTTTAATCCATTAAAATACTAGCTTTTCCTTTCGGTCTTGCTGTTTAGTAAATTTGTTTTCCCCTCCCCTCCATTTGGTTACATGCAAACTTGCAAATCCAGGATGTGGCATGAAAATAGACCAGTTATTGCATTTTGCTGTCAGCTGTTCTAAGCAATTTTGGGAATAAGGACACTTTTTACAGGAAAAAAAAGAACAAAAAAACTTTCATTGTAGGGAAGCAGTTATAAGAGCATCACTTGAAGCTAATGTGGTACCTTAAAAAACAACACTCTTTAATTAACCTTCTTATGAGGTAGAGAAAAGATGAAAACAAAAATATTAATACAATTATCCTCAAGTAAAGAATAGTATTTTAATTAGTTGTTAAAAATGAGAAGTACTACATTTAGAAAAATCAAAAAGTCATTCAAACAGGCAGTGGCCAATGACAATACAATTTCCAGCAAGTTAAATGTCATAAGTATGTGAGGGAATTTGAGGAGAGAGAAATTGAAGAAATGAAAGCCAATATTGAGGATTTATTCTAAAAAATGAATTAGAAAGTACTAAAGATAACTGGAACCATTAGAGAAGCAAACAGAGAATGAAAGACTTAAGGAGAGCTAAAATATGGCTGGGAAAAACTAATTATTTAGAACATAGAGTGTAGAATAATTGAATTGGAAGGGGCTTTGGTGGCTTTCTAGTCCAACCTCTTGCTCAAGCAGTATATTGTGTCAGATAAATGTTTGTCCAGTCTCTTTTTGAAAGCCTCCAGTGATGAGAGCACCCACAACCCCTGAAGACAAGCTACTTCATTGGTTGATTGCTCTTACTACGAGGACATTTCTCCTTAATGCCCGGTCCCACTGGCTGACGGACACAAAACGTATGCATGAAGGACACAGTGGACGAACAAACTTTCGAGGGTGGCTCCATCCGTTGTCATCCACTCCAAAAAGTAGCGAAAATTTGCATAAACAGAATGGAAAAGAACAGAAAAGAACAGACGTGGGTAGTATGTAGTGGGGATGTTAAACAGATATTCATAGGAAGCCTAGCGGATGAAAGTAGATGAAAGTGGATGTCACCTCCGAAGGGGTTCTGGGGGAGAATTTCGAAGTGGACACATAGCGGAAGGGGCGGATGCATAGCGGATGAAGTGGATGCATCACGGACACCTATAGGAAACAAAGAGGATGCTGCGCGGATGTATATCGGATGCAAAGCGTTCAATGCGCATGCGGGGAGTATGAATTGTGTCAGCTCCGTGGATATAAAAGGATGCAGCACGCATGCAGTCAGCATACAGGGGAAAGATGTGCTGCCACATACATCTTGCAGGAACACCATGGTTCGTCAGTCAGGCAAGAAGAGGAAGCCCGTGCCTACTTGTTCAAGCCCTGGCAAGGTGAAGAAGGCCAGAACCAGCATCCCACTCCCTGGCACTGATTCTGAAGCTGCTGCTGCTGCTGCTGCTGCTGCTGCTGTGGTGGACCAGCCCCAAGGCCCTCAAAGCCCTGCTGCTAAAGGCCCTGCTGCTCAAGCCCCTGAAGGTCCTGCTGCTCAAGCCCCTGAAAGCCCTGCTGCTCAAGCCCCTGAAGGCCCTGCTGAAGCCGCTGCCAAAGGGAGGAAGAGACAAGGGAAGGAGAAGGGAGAGAGGAAACGGTACACGTTTCTGAGGAGCATGAGGATGAGGTGCTGGAATGGCTGAAGGAGAATGAGTATCTCTGGAGAAAGGGCCACAGACTCTATCACGACACCAAGAAGAAGCAGGCAGCTTGGAGAGACAAGGCAGAGAGCTTGGGGTAAACTGCAGAAGTACTCCTAGGATGGTGGAAGCACATGCACACCTGGTATGGCAAGCTACACCTCAAGAAATCCGGGCAGGCTGCGGTCAAGCTCACTGACAGGGAGATGTACATCATGGCCAAGTGCAGTTTCCTGGAGGGTGAGATCCTCCACTGAGGAGCAGCCCCTCTGATACCCCTCTCCCTCAGACAGCCCATAGACAGCCAGTCCTCTTCCAGCCAGGAGCCAGCAAGCCTGTCCGGGCAGGTGTTTTCAGAGGACCCCACGGCAGAGACCCCCCTGACAGCTGCACTCCTCATGCCGGAGGACTTGGAGGATCCTGTGGAGGATGACGCCCTGCTGTCACAAATGGAGGAAGAAGCAGCAGCCACCACAGGCCAACCCACCCCCACCCCCAGCTCCAGAGGATGCAGGCACAGAGGCAGACTGGAGGGCCAGGACCACAGTGTGCTGTTGGAGATCAGGGACACAATCAAGACCAGCACAGAACTTCTCTTTCAGCTGGTCCACTTGGACAGAGCATCCTCGGGTCAGAACAACTTCATCACGTACGTGAGCCAGACCCTGAGGGACCTGCCCGAGGCCCAGTACCAGGTGATGAAGCAGAAGATCACAGCACTTCTGCACAACCTCAAGGCCCAGCTGAAGCTGCTCCGACCCAGTCCAGGTCTGCTCCTCCACCCCAAATGATGTCACAGCCCTTCCACGGCTTTCAACAGCCCCTCACCTACCAAGGCTACGACTACCAGGATTTCCCACAGCAGAAGCAGAACTTCCCAGTCCAGGCCCAGGTTCATCAGACGCCACAGACGCCAGTCCTCACCCAGCTGCAGACCAGACAGCCCCACTACACTCCTCCTTCCTCCACCCCACCGCCAAGCCCGTCAACGGACAATCTGTCATCAGTCTTGGGCCTGACATCTCAAGTCCATGATGAAGGGCATCTCAATCTCACGGGACTGAGTCAGCTCTCGGATAGCTTCCTGAACACACCATCCCCTGTTGTACCCTCGGGGCCAAGCACCCCAATGGTGCCTCAGACCAGCACTCAAGCCACAGCCACCTCCACAGTCCCTGCCCGCTTAACAGCTGAGACCATGGACATGACTCAGAGTGACTGAGAATAGTGTCAGAGACTGAGTTGTTTACTTGTTAAGTTTATCTTTGCTTAAGACACTTTGCTTGGTTCATATGGCTTATTTAACAAAGTCATAAAGTTTACCTAAGAAAATTAATAAAGTTTATCTTTGCTTAAGACACTTAGTTTACTTGGTTCATTTTTTTTACTTAATAAAGTGTTGGTGAAAACTTTGAAAAAATGGTTAAGCCTTTGCATGCTTGTGGGATAGATAAGGATACTTGTGGGATAGATAAACCTCCAGTGCAACCATAGTGGGACTGTATGATCCAACATCCCAGCTGCCATACATATGGACCTTTATTATCAATAACAATTTATTCATTGATCAACACATTTCAAAATAAACAAAGCTCTTTATTAATGCCCTATTCATTGTAGGACCACTCAACATACATGGTACAATCTCATCAGTGTTATGTGACAGCCTCAAGGAAGCATCCATTAATCATCTATCATCCTGTTTTGCCACTCCACTGCTCCAGCTGGGGAGTTGAACCAGTGTCTCAGGAGGTTGTGCTGCTTCTTCCCTTCATGTGAAGCTCTGTTGGGGCCTTGTACATCCACAGTGTCTATCAGATTACGTCCTTGTCTCCATTCACCAGGCTCCATGTCCCCATTCCTTTGTTGATAGTCGACAAGTCTGTTCTGCAACACTGGGTAGCGGGATTGTGCTGAGATTGTGCAGGATGCAGCAAGCTTCCACGATGCACCTCACAATCTGTGGCTCATGCTGCACGGTGGTGAGATGTATTTGGAACCTGTTGGCCAGGATGCCAAAGGCGTTCTCCACCACCCATCTTGCCCTGGACAGCCTGTAATTGAAGATCCTCTCTTCACGGGTGAGGTATCTTGAAGTGTGAGGCTTCATGAGGTAGGTTCTGAGGAAAACGCGTCATCACCAATGATGAAGTAGGGCACATCTTCTGTGTCATTGGGTAGGGGGTCTGGACCTGGAAAACCCATGATGAGGTTGCGTTCCAGCTCATCCTTGAGGTCACTTGTGTTGTATAACTGGCCATCTGAAGCTGACCCGTTGCCTGAAGCATCAGTGTAGATGAACTTGTGGTCAGCATCAACCATGGCAAAGAGGATGATACTGAAGAAGCCCTTGTAGTTGTAATAAGTGGACCCTGAGTTGGCTGGAGCTTTGCAAGCCACGTGCTTCCCATCTATGGCTCCAACGGTGTGGGGAAAGTTCCACCTCTGATACCACTCTTCTGCAAGTTTTCTCCAGCCTTGTTCAGTGGTGGGGCACCTGAGGAGCTCCTCCACTTATTCTTCAATGATGGCTTCCACCACTTCTCTGACCACTTTGCTGATGCTGTTGTGTGGCACCCTCCAGGCATACTGCATGTTTCTGTATATGGTTCCAGAGGCCAGGTGCCACAGAGTCAGTGCCACCTTCAGTCCAGGATCCAGGTTGGGATGGAAGTTGGGTTTGGCTTGGTCAACCTGGGTCTCAGATGCTCTACAAGTTTGTCAAACATGGCTGGTGGCATCCTCATGAAGTGATGAAATGCACGAGGGTCTTCATTCCTCAGCTCCACCATTAACTGGTCATACAGTCCAAACTCCATTCTACTCATAATCCATCCTCGGACCCACATAGCTCTTGGACATCTCCTTCTTCTTCTTCTCCTTCTTTCTAAAACTTGAAACAGTCAGAACAGGTTTTGGTTCTGGTGATGAATGAGCGCAGCTATCATACAGACTGTGTCATCATCCATGGTGGAGAACAATTGATGATGTTGAAGACCAAGACCAAGGGTGAAAAGGTCTGTACACCACGGCTGCTGGACTCATACTGAGATCCAGATGATTTTTTCCCCTTTTTTATAGAAAATATTGGTTGTCTGCTAGGTTTCCTTCTACATACTCTAGACATACTCCAGACATTCTAAATATATGAGATATATCCCAGATACAAATGTTTTGTCCATTTTAAATACTGTATATACAAGATGCATATGCTTACATCCTTTCTATTTCCGTGCTACTAACGCTGTGTAGACGTTTCGTGTACCTTTTGTTTCCTCCCTCTTTCCATTTTCAGCTGCAGCGGATGTGAGTTGAGGGGATGGCCAGAGGATGCAGAGAGGATATAGCGGACGTTTAACGGATGATAACGGACATAGAACGTTTGTTGCCCATATATGTTGCAGATGTACATCGTACGCGGTGGAAAGTTCATCCGTTCACAAAGTTTTGTGCAGCTCAAAATTTCTTGCATGGATGAAATTGCAGTGGACGGATGCTCGATGGATAGAGTGTATGAAACACGTATGCAATGTGTACACAATGGATGCATAGCGTTTTCCAATGGATGGCAAGCTTTTTTTATGTTTTGCATCCTCTTTGCATCCGTAAGATCAGTGGGACTGGGCCTATAGTTCTTGCTTCTCTCCTTGATTAGTTTACATCCATTGTTTGTTGCCTTGCCTTCTGGTATTTTGGAAAATAGGTTGACCCCCTCATCTTTGTAGGAGTTCCTCAAATATTGGAACAATGTTTTATTTTCTCCACTAGTCTCTCTTTTCACTAAATTTAGACATACCGAATTCCTGCAACTGTTTTCATATGTTTAGCCTCCAGTCTGTCAGAGTTTGTTGCAGAAATCACATCCAGAAAGCACACACAGATAACTGATTCAGCAGGATTCATTAACTTCTTTATACATATCATAACACATGAAGTAAATTTACGATACCAACAGCAGATTCTTCCAACGTGGTAGCAATTACAGGCAAAAACACAAGCAGAGGAGAAAACAGCAGAGAACAGGTTCAGTTTTGATTCAGAATGGCAGACAACTTTGCAGCTTCAGAGCTCAGAGCTTAATACAAAGCCATGCCCAAGCTCCTTCCAGTTTCAGTTTCCAAACAGTCCTCATTGGTTGACTTAATCGCTATACCTGTCAGTTTATGAATATTCTGACACAGTCCCCTAATCATTCTTCTTGCTCTTCTCTGCATTCTTTCCAGAGTCTCTCTCTCTCCCTCCCTCCTTCCCTCCCTCTCTCTCTCTGGTCTTATTAAGGCTTTGTAAAGTGGTACTAGAACTTCACGTGATAATTTATCTCTGAAGAAGAAATGAAAGTGTGCAGTAGATGCCTCAATCAATTTTTAATATGGAAGATAGCAAACATTACACTGATGTTTACAAAAGAAGCAGGAAGGGTATAAAAGAAGCCACAACAAGAGTTCCTATAAAAAGGCTGGGGAAAAATCATGAAGAAAGAAAGAAAAAAAATATTCTGGGTTGAAACATGAAATGTAGTTCATGAACTATTCATAGAACTGAAAATCTTCCTGTGATGGCTCTAGAAAATGCAGGACAGTTAACCTCATTTTAGAAACGGGGTAAATGTAGGGGTAGATCAGTAAATCTCTCTCTGGCCAAAAAGCTCTTGGTGTAGCACTGATACATAGACAACAGAAAAGATGTTAAATCTAAAAGAAATGCATAGAAGGAAAAAGAACCTAATGAAGTCCATGCTAATTCTTACATAACAGTCAGGCCAGCATAAGCCAATTGGAATAGATGAGCCTAAATGGAGTTGTTCTGGTCTGTTGGAACATCAGGATTAGCATTTATTTTAACAGAATAACAGAGTTGGAAGAGACCTTGGAGGTCTTCTAGTTGAATCTCTGCTCAGACAGGTAACCCTAATTGGTTGTCCAGTCTCTTCTTAAAATCCTCCAGTGCTGCAGCACCCACAGGTTCTGGAGGTAAGTCATTCTACTGATTAATTGTTCTAACTGTCAGGAAAGTTTATCTTTAGTTCCAGTTAGTTCTCTCCCTGATTAGTTTCCATCCATTGCCTCTTGCCCTGCCTTTAAGTGCAATTTTAATGATTGTGTTCCTTAAAGCAGCTGAAACTCATTTTTAAGTTCTTTTGGAAGCCTATAAAATGGTAGACTACTTTCATGAAAAGGAAAGAAAGAGAAGCTGTATGAATCACTTTAGATTTGAAGAAAAAGAGATGCTTCAGATGCACACCATCTCAAGAAAAGGCCCAATTGCTGAAGCCCCTGACACACTGCACCAACGGATGGAAAGAGGATGTAAAATGGAGAGAAACACTTGCCATCCGTTGATTAATGCGATGCATCCGTTCTGTACTCACTGCATACGTTTTGCTTCCTCTCTATCCGTCCAGCATCTGTTTATTGACGTTTCATCCGCTCAGAAAGTTTTGAGCTACTCAAAACTTTTGAGCGGAAAATGTATCCAATTCATCCATTCTGCATCCGCTAGGCATCAGTTCTTCATCTGTTACGCATCCGCTATATCCGCTAGGCATCCGCTGCGCATCCGCACAACTCCATCCGCTCCAGCAGTAAACGGATGCAGGGAGGAAGCGGAACGGATGCGGAAGGGATGCAGAACGGATGCCTAGCGGATGCAGCACGGAAACAAAGCATGTAAAACGGAAAAAAACGTTCACAGAGGGGACCTATCTTGGATATTAAGGATGTCTACAGGATGCCTAGAGGATGCAAAGGGACACATAGGGGAAAACCTATACTGCCTATAAAAAGGGGGAGCAACTCATCTGGATCTCACTTTCAGAACAGCAGCCCTGTGGTGCAGACCTCTGCAGCCTTCATCTGACTCTTCCTCTTCCACAGCATCCAGTCATGTCCACCGGGGATCGTAACAAAGTCCTTTTGGCAGCCACCATCCTTCTGCAACAGTGCAAAGCCATCTATAGGCACTGTGAACTCTACTATGGGAAGAAAAAGAGGCGGCCAAGAAGAGTCTGGGTACGAAGATGGTTTGCCAGAAGAGCAGAGTACGGACTGTACAACAAGCTGATGGTGGAACAAAGGGAACGAAGACACTCGGGCATTCCAGAACTTCATGAGGATGCCTCCAGCCATGTTTGATGAAGTTGTGCAGCGGCTGACACCCAGGTTGACCAAGGCAAACACCCACTTCCGGCCCAGCCTGGAACCTGGGCTCAAGGTGGCACTCAATCTGCACCACCTGGCCTCAGGGACCACCTACAGGAGCATGCAGTACGGCTGGAGGGTGCCACACAACACCATCAGCATTGTGGTCAGAGAAGTGGTGCAGGCCATCATCGAAGAATACATGGAGGAGCTCCTCCAGTGCCCCTCCACTGAAAAAGGATGGAAGAAAGTTGCAGAGCAGTGGTATCAGAGGTGGAACTTCCCCCAAACCGTTGGAGCCATCAATGGCAAGCAAATGGCCTGCAAAGCGCCAGCCAACTCAGGGTCCTCTTATCACAACTACAAGGGCTTCTTCAGCATCCTCCTCCTCGCCATGGTCAATGCTGACTACAAGTTCATGTACATCAATGCTTCAGGCAACGGCTCATCTTCAGATGCCCAGGTATACAACGCCAGTCACCTCAAGGAGGGGCTGGAACGCAACCTCATCATGGGCTTCCCAGATCCAGACCCCCTGCCCAACGACACACAAGATGTGCCCTACTTCATCATGGGGGATGACGCCTTCTCCCTCACAACCTACCTAATGAAGCCCTACACCTCCAAATGCCTCACCTGTGAAGAGAGGATCTTCAACTACAGGCTGTCCAGGGCAAGGTGGGTGGTGGAGAATGCCTTTGGCATCCTGGCCAACAGGTTCCAGGTACTTCTCACCACCATGCAGCATCGCCCAGAGAATGTGAGGAGGATCGTGAAAGCTTGCTGCATCCTGCACAATCTCATGCGCACCCGCTACCTAGTCTTGCAGAACAGGCTTGTGGACCTCCAAAAAGGCAATGGGGACATGGAGCTTGGGGAATGGAGGCAAGGGCGAAACCTGATAGACATTGAGGATGTGCAAGGCCCCAATAGAGCCTCACGTGAAGGGAAGAAGCAGCGCAACCTCCTGAAACACTGGTGCAACTCCCCAGCTGGAGCAGGGGAATGGCAACACAGGATGATGGATGATTAATGGATGCTTCCTTGAGCCTGTCTCATCACACTGATGAGATTGGGCCATGTATGTTGGGTGGGCCTACAATGAACAGGGCATTTAATAAAGAGTTGTGTTTATGTTGACATGTGTGGATGATTGATTACATTGTTATTGATAATAAAGGGCCATAGGTGTGGCACCTGGGAGGGTGGACCATACAGTCCCACTATGCTTGCACTGGAGGTTTATCTATCCCACAGCTATTACCCATCCCAAAGGTATCCCTGCCCATCCCACTGCTATCTCAACCCATCCCACTGCTATCTCAACCCATCCCACTGCTATCTTAACCCATCCCACAAGCATGCAAAGGCTTAAACCATTTCTAAAAGTTTCCACCAAGACTTTATTAAAAAAAAGAAATGAAGCAAGTGTGTGAATCAAAACTAGACTTTATTAACAACAAGCTATAAGACAAAAATGAGTCTCTGGCACTCCTCTTGGTCACTCAGTCTCAGGGGTGAAGAGTCCAGGTGCTGTGGAGGTGGCTGGTGCTGGAGTGCTTGTCTGAACCCCCGCATCATCAGCTCCTCCAGAAGCAGAATCAGCAGAAGCCCCAGCCCCAGAAGAGCGAGTCCGTGCTGCAGAAGCCCCAGCAGAACCAGAGTGAGGGCCAGGGGGCGGGATGGTAGCCCTGTCCCTCTTGTAAGGGCTGGCAGCAGATGGCTGAGGCTTTCTGTTCTTCCCCATGGTTGTGGGGTTGCTGGCTGGCAGGGAGGCTGGCAGGAACCAAGGCTGGCAGGAAGGCTGGCAGGGAGGCAGGCACCAAGGCTGGCAGAAAGGCTGGCAGGCAGGCAGGCACCAAGGCTGGCAGGCAGGCTGGCAGGAAAGCTGGCAGGAAGGCTGGCAGGCTGGCAGGCACCAAGGCTGGCAGGAAGGCTGGCAGGCAGGCTGGCAGAGTGGCAGGCACCAAGGCTGGCAGGAAGGCTGGCAGGCAGGCAGGCACCAAGCCTGGCAGGCAGGCATGAACCAAGCCTGGCAGGCAGACTGGCTGGCACCAAGGCTGGCAGGAAGGCAGGCACCAAGCCTGGCAGGCAGACTGGCTGGCAGCAAGGCTAGCAGGCAGGCAGACAGCAAGGCTGGCAGGGAGGCTGGCAGGAAGTCTTGCAGAAAGGCTGGCAGCAAGGCTTGCAGGCAGGCATGCAGGCAGGGCAGGCAAGGCTGTCAATCCGTCCGGCAGCAGGTCTTTGCTCTGAGTGGTGAACTGCTTCCGAGCTGCTTCCCTTATATCCATGGGGCTTACGCAATGCATCCTCCCCGCATGCGCAATTAACGCTAGGCATCCGTTAGGCTTCTGCTGTGCATCCGCTAGGCTTCCGCTCTGCATCCGCTTCCATCCGCTGTGCATCTACTGTGCATCCGCTTCATCCGTTCCGTGTCCGCTTTGCTGCGCCCCCCTGGAAGCCTAGCGGATGTGCCATCCGCTCTCATCCACTTCCATCCGCTGGGCTTCCGTTCCACATCCACTTTCCATCCGCTCTGCATCCTCCCCGCGTCCATTCCTTTCCCTGTTATCCGCTCTGGTTTTGCAAATTTTTGCCCCTTTTGAGAGCGCATAACAATGGATGGAACATTTTGCTCGTCTGTTGTGTCCGTTTTGCATCCGTTGGGCTGTGTGACAGGGCCTTTAAATAAGCAAGATATAGGAGCTAACATTCATGATGCTGTCTGTTTTGAAATACTTGCTAAATACATATCTGGTGCTCCAATTAGGCAAAGTAATACAGCTACTTTGAGCATTAAACCAACTCAAATCACTTTGAGTAACCACAATTGCTACAAAAAATCAGAGCAGTTCTTGATCACTTCAGACAGCATGGTCTCAAACTTAAAAAAGACAAGTGCACCATTGCCACTAAACAAGTAGACCTTTTGGGCTATAGAATTGACATCTCTGGTATACACCCAATTGAGTCCAAAGTCAGAGCTATCCACGAGGTACCCACACCTTCCAACAAGACTGAGCTCCAAGCCTTCTTAGGGCTTCTCAACTTCTATGCTGCATTCCTCCCTCACAAAGCTTCCATTGCAGAGCCTCTGCACAGACTTTTGGACAAGCAATCCCCCCAGCATTGGGGACCTAAGGAAGCCCATGCCTTCCATGCTGTCAAATCTTTGCTCACCTCCAAAGCAGTACAAATACAGTTCAATCAACAGTTACCTTTAGTACTAGCTGCAGATGCTTCTCCTTTTGGCATAGGGGCTGTTTTGAGTCATAGACTACCAAATGGTTCTGAGGCACCCATTGCCTTTTTCTCCAGAACCTTTTCTTCAGCTGAGCGCAACTACAGCCAGATTGACAAGGAGGCTTTAGCTGCAGTTGCTTCTGTCAAAAAATTTCATGAGTTCCTCTATGGGCACCATTTTGAATTAATCACTGATCACAAGCCTCTGTTAGGCCTTTTGTCTGGTGAAAAACAAACCCCACAGATTTTGTCCCCAAGGATGACCAGATGGACTTTATTTCTGGCTGCTTATTCTTACACGCTGATCCATCGACCCGGAAAAAAATCTTTGCCACGCTGACGCTCTCAGCTGCTGCCCTCTGCCTGTTCCTATTGAAGAACCTTCACCAATCAATGCTGTTTTCAAGATCAACGATCTCAATCTTCCCATTACTGCCTTTGACATTGTTACTCACTCCTCAAGGGACAAGGTAATCACCCAAGTTCTGGACTGGGTGGGAAGGGGGTGGCCAGCAATCAGTTATGCCCCTGAATTCCTGCCTTTCAAGGCTCGCCAGCAAGAACTATCATCTCTGCAGGGCTGTTTACTGTGGGGAACAAGGGTGGTCATCCCTTCCAAACTGCAGGGCTCAGTTCTGAAGGTCCTGCATGAAGGCTATCCTGGCATTGTCAGGATGAAGGCCCTGGCTCGCAGTTACATATGGTGGCCTGACATGGATGCCCAGATCTCCAGCTGGGTGAGCGCTTGCCAGCCATGCCAGGCTACCAGGCCAGCTCCACCCACATCAACTCCAGGCAGGTGGGAAGACGCTGGAGCCCCTTGGTCCTGGCTGCACATTGATCTAGCCAGCCCTGTGCATGGGCGTACATTCCTGGTCATGGTAGATTCCTTCTCAAAGTGGATAGACTTGGCCCTACTGCCTTCAAAGCTACTCAAGCCATTACAAAAGCCCTAACTAGGGTATTCGTTACCCATGGCATCCCTGACACCATTGTGTCCGACAATGGACCCCAATTCACTTCCTGCAAATTTGAAGTTTATTTAGCCAACCTGGGAATCAGGCACACCCTTACAGCTCCTTTTCACCCTGCTAGTAATGGGATGGATGAAAGGGCAGTCAGGTCTGTAAAGGAGGCCTGGAGAGGTTTGGCCAAATTGACTGGCACTCTAAGCTTTCTAGGTACCTGCTAACTCAACATACAAACAACCCCCTGTGCCACTACCAAAAAGTCCCCGGCCGAGCTCTTTATGGGCAGATGCCTGAGAACCACCCTGGATAGGCTACATCCTCATTATGCCCCAGTCACCCCCTTGGGGTCTGATAGCCAGACCAGGAAATTTGCCCTGCATGACCAAGTATATGCTTGCAATTACGCAGGCCACCCCTTATGGGTGCCAGGGCAAGTCGTGGCAGTAACTGGGCCTAAGTCCTACAGGGTCTTGCTGGAGGATGGTCGTACCTAGCGCCGGCAAATTGACCAGCTGAGGAGGCGTTAACTGCCTGTTAGCCCAGCAGCCGCGGCAACTCTTTATTCATTGTAATAAAGTTACTTGTCTGTTAGCTCCGTGTCCGCCTCAATAATTACTACCGCTCCACAACAAAAGCTATTTTGAACACACTATATTCAGTGGTGCAATTCAACTAGTGTAACAACTGGTTCAGTGAATGCGCTCTTTGTGCGCACCCCTACCATTCAGAAAAGACCATTTTTAGCTATAATACTTACCTTCTGCTGCAGTCTCATGAGTAAAACAGCTGATGCATGGCAAACCATTCTGTTGTGTGAATCAACTGTGCTCAAAAACAAGGAAATAAAGCACAGGAAAAGGGCAGGGGTGGGTGGGCCCAAATGATCACCGGTTTGCCTGAGCCTGTTCCGAATCAGTAAAATCGCACCCCTAACTATTTTCATTAATGTATACTATCCTCTGACCAACTTATTGTGGCATCCTGCAGCAGTGACAGCTTCTGTAGCCATTTCTGAATATCACTCAGGCCAAGGGTCTTCAAACTTGGCAACTTTAAGACTTTTGAATTCAACTCCTAGAATTCCTGAGCTAACATGATTGGAGGAGGAATTCTGGGAGTTGAAGTCTACAAATCTTAAAGCTGTCAAGTTTGAAGACTCTTGACTCAGACTATCCTATGCTTAAATACTGGTGGGATGATTTATGAGTGAACACTGATACAGCTATAATTGCTGTCTGGGAGAAAAAAATTGAGGTGAGAAGTGATAAATCCTCCTCCCATCTCAGATAATTAGTACTCTTACTTGCTTATGATGAAGAACATTCTGTCACCTCTGTGGATTCAATTTCTGCCTCAGATTCCACCCAAACTCTAGTCTTCTATGGTGAACTAGAGAAGTAAGAGTAGCCTATAAACTCATAAGAATAAGATTAGGCCACTTGTTGTTTTGTGTACATTTAAGGCATCCACTCTCAAATTCTCTTCCTAGGATGGTGGTAAACTCCTTTGAGCTTTTTCCTAGCTAATTAATCCAACCCGCTTTCCCATCAATTTCAACCAACCTCTTCAATCAGCCTCTTTTACAATACAGGTCACTCTGATTCCTTGTTCTGTTTGGTTATTGACTAATTACAATTTCCATATTTTATATCAGGTCCAGCTCAAGAATGACATAGAGAAATCCAGCCTAAGTTCAGTTCTTTATTTGCTTATACCCAACAGACAGAATCTTGCCAGACTAAACCTTTACTATTCTCAACCTCATGGATATATACTGGAAGATTCGAGGGAGTGACCATCCTAACTCTCTTCCACTGTTCCCTATCCAGCTCTGGACTGTGTTGCCTCTTGTCTCACTTTCCTCCTTAGAATAAGTTCCCTCCTTCCTGGGAAACTGCCACTTCAATATTGTCCATCACATCACCTCCATAGCTGCGACCCCTCACATTTAATTTTCAACTGTAAGCTTAAATACTTGTACAACTAAATACAACTAAATTTGATGTTTGTCTTGTATTTGATATTCTCAACCTCAGTATGTAGCTCGCTCACTCATGGAACATGCTGGTTTTACACAACAACAACTAACTGTAGATAAGAGGGTTTATGGTGTTTAAATGGCCTGCTCTTATCTGCAAATGTTTTAACTTTTCTAAACCTAGAATGAGTGGGAGTAATGCTGTCTAAACATTAGCAAAACAACATTGTAAGACTCCAGCAAACAATTTGCTGGGATGCTAATGAGCACAGCACTGTATTTTTATCTATCACTTCTTAATAAAAAAAATAGTTTCTCTAAAGAAGAACAAATACTTTTCTCAGATTTGTGGCATTTTTATAAAATTAAACTAGAGCTACATTTCCATGTTTTTCCTAAAATTTCTTCAGCTTTCATGATGCCAACACTCTCCCCCTCCCCCTCCCCTTTAACATTAAAGAAAGGTTATAGGAAGTAATGTTGACTCTAATTTAAAATTGATCTTTATTTGCTCTTTCAAATCTGAATAACTCTGTTTTTAAGGCTTCTTCATGCATTGTGTTTTTTTAGATGTACAAAAATGTTTCAAGTGTGTACTTGATGGGACAAACATGGATGTGATAAAACAATGAGTGCATCTTGAGAATGAAGATTGAATGAAACTTCATGTTTGACCTACATTTGGGAGCCGAATCAAGTTTTTTTTGGCATAAGCATA
Organism: Laticauda colubrina; assembly: GCA_015471245.1. Lineage (NCBI taxonomy): Eukaryota > Metazoa > Chordata > Lepidosauria > Squamata > Elapidae > Laticauda > Laticauda colubrina. The sequence continues at coordinate 15,799,024 of BLBF01000042.1, read as the reverse complement.
TGCCTTCTTGTAAACCATGGGAGACAGATTATATATAAACAAACATTCTTAGTCATCTCAGAAATGCAATGTTTTGTCTGGAAAAAAAATTACAAATGTGCATACTGCTTTTATGGAGTTTCAGCAAGGCTATAGGAGTGAAGGGAAACAATCACATCTGTAATGATTCTGCCATCAAAATTAGGTTTTAAAGGAGGTATACACTTTAAAATAAACAGCACAGGATATTATCTTGGTTGCCACTTAAGCTAGAAAAAGCTAACAGCCCTTCCTTCATTATGCCTTTCTACTCCTTTGTTTCAGTCACACAGCATGGAACTCAAGAATGACCCTCCAAGGTCAGCATGATTGAAAATTGCAGTCCCAGATTGGCATAAACTATTCTGTCCTGCAGTGGGGGAAAAAACAAATTTATATTTCCCACACAGATTGCCTATTTTTTCATGGGTTAAAACATTTGCTAGATCAATACTCGAATACAGCTCATCAGTCTGGAACCCACATTACATATCTGATATTAGCACAGTTGAGAAAGTCCAGAAATATTTCACAAGAAGAGTTCTCCACTCCTCTACTCGTTGTATAATACCTTATGCCACCAGACTTGAAATTCTAGACCTAGAAAACCTTGAATTACACAGTCTTCAGTCTGATCTAAGTATGGTATATAAAATCATACATTGCAATGTTCCACCTGTCAATGAATACTTCAGCTTCAACCATAACAACACAAGAGCACACAATAGATACAACAAATTCAAGGTTAACCGCACCAAACTTGATTGCAGGAGATACGACTTCAGCAACAGAGTGATCAATGTTTGGAATGCTCTACCTGACCCTGTGGTTTCTTCCCCAAACCCCAAAACTTTAACCTTAGACTGTCTACTATTGACCTCACTCCTTTTCTAAGTGGACTGTAGGGGGCGTGCATAAGTGCACTAATGTTCCTACTGTCCCTGTCCTATTGTTTCTTTTATTTTTCTTATATGTACTCATTTCATGTATTCATAACTGTGTATATACTTATACCTATTATCTTGTAAGTGATTGACAAATCAAACAAATAAAATAAAATAAATTGTTGGTGGTGGTTTTTTTTTATTTTCGCAGATGCTAAAACCACTTTTCAAACTGTAAGTGAATACTGCCCTATTTGCATGCTTAAGTGATGCAAACCTATAAAAGTCCTCTGCCCTAATTCTAGTAATTTTGGTTTGGCTCTTCAGAATTCTTGAAAGTAAAACAAGGGACCCAAATCATACAAGGAACCCAGATACTCCTGTTTATTTTCTTTTTTTGAAACTCTTATTACTTAGTTTTCAATTCATGTGCGTCAGATATCCCTTTTAATTTCTTCATCTAGTTAGCTTATTCCTTTTGAAGAAGAGAGGGAATAAAGGGGTGAATTAAAGTAAAATGAGTCCCTTCTCAGGTGCCTGAAGGAAAAGTGGAGGTTGATTTCGTGCAAGGCTGTCTAACTTGCAGCCCACAGGCTGGATAGGTCATGTGGTGGCCATGCCCATGGCCAGTTTAGCAAAGGGGGGGGAGTCACGATACATCACATGATGATGACATGATGACATGAGTTTGACGCCCCTGATGTTGCATCAAAGGCATTGAAAAAGTTGGCTCATCTTTGGATAACAGGCATTCTTCGGTTAGAGGGCCTTCCTCCTCAGAAGAAGTAACACTTCTATATGGAGGGAGGGAGGGAGATGGAGACAGAGATGATTTGGTGTAGGGATTAAGGTCTCAGCCTAGAGTTCTAGTCTCTCCTTAGGCACAAAGCCTGCTGGTGACCCTGGGCCAGTTCCTTTCTCTCAATCCTAGAGAACAGACAATAACAAACCACTTCTGAAATTTGGCAGCAAAAACTGAGGAGATTTGTCCAAGGTGTTCTATATTAAAATAGTAGATTCCTAAATGTATGATTCTGATTGGCTAAGAAAGCCAGTATAGGGATTGGTTCACTAGGAACCAATCCACAAAGCTGCTTAAAGGCGGCAAAAATAAATATCTGTCATTGGCTACAAGCCGGCAGGCAAACCGCTATAAAAGGGCTGCGGTGGCTTGAGCCAATGTTCCGTTCTTCAACTACTGTAAACAAATGAAGACTTTGTTGTTGGAACCCAGTCTACCTCGCGTTTTTCCGGATGGAACACAATCAGTTGCCAGAAACTATCAATAATTTGAGGGTACCCCAAACCCTACAAACACATCTCATTTTAACTGAAATTAAAATATTAAAATCCCATCAAAGTAATGTGGAAAGGGAACTTCACAGTGGTGTCACTCAAGCAGGAAAAGCCCAAAGGGAACGTCAGGCCAGTCATAAAACAAACTTACATAGAAAAAGGAATCAAATAAAAGGTACTACAGAATCCCTTCAGACAAAAGCCCAAGTAATTAAGAAAACTAGACAAATAAGAAATGAAAACCCTTACAAACACAGGACATGCCAAATAAGCAAAACAAACAGACAAAAGACAAATATATATATATTGATTGTATTATTGGTTTTTCCTAATCTCTTTTAGCTTCACAATGGTTTTTTATATTTGTTTTGTGGCAATCTCCTGTCTGTCTCTTTTGTAATATACATATATATTCGGGTATTATCCCATGTCATTGTAGTTCTGTTAAAGTTGTAGCAA